>OW679195.1:146814927-146937518 GCA_940337035.1 Agriotes lineatus | reverse complement strand
GGGTCTTCTTTCCTCGCTAATTTGGCAGTGGTTTCGATAGGTAGTACAGACAGATCAATAAAAAAACCCAATTAGGGCAGACTGTGATATGTGTTATACGTTTGGCAGTACTGAAGTGTATTGTCAGTCTATGTCAAATTCGAGATTAGTAGGTTAGGTTTTGTTTGTTGTTTGACGCAGACTGACGTAAAACTTAACCTGCAAATTTCAAATTTGAGATAGACTGACAATAGACTTCAGTACTGCCAAACGTATAACATGTATCACAGCCTTCCCTAATTGGTTTTTTATTGATCTGTCTGTAAGTAGAGACATTGGGAATCTCGTTAATAAATTTAAAAGATTTGATTGGCTTAAAGTGTGTGAGGGAAATAGTCACACTAATTAACTGGAGTTGACTATTAATTACTTTCTTTCAGCCCAACTGCAAGGACGGCAGGACATTGAGTGTGTCGATTAATTTAGTTAATCCTGCCTGGATAACTTCTTCTAACAGTTTTCAGAGAATTGATAGAATATTTACTGGCAGCAACATTGAAATTTTCTTATTGTTTTTCAGGTTTGGCAAACATGAGACTGTGTTTCCATCTCTGTGAGAAACATCAAAGTGAGGTATGTTAGGTTTTTCATGGTTAGATGTTTCAGAACCGAGTTGCGTATGAGGTCATGTCCTGACAATTTCCATTTCGCAGAGCAGCTATAATGGTACCTATTTCTCTAAGGGATATGGTTAGACAATTTCAACAATTACCGGGTATTGTCACTCAATACGATGGATTGCTTGAATCGTGTGGATAGAGTTACAGCTGATTACAGCTGTCAAGATTTACTCAATTTGAGAAGTAAATACATCCGATTTGCACTACCTGTTTAACCAGGATCATTGGAGGATGTCAGTGTGGGTGGTTTTTCATGGGTATTAAAATGCTTCTACTGTTTTCCACGTACCAGAAGCGCCAGAGTGGATATCATCAATATAATTATTTATGATACAATTGAAGTCTACTCGTTCGATTATTCAGAAGTCTTTTAGTTTCGGGATTTCTTGTAATTTGCCATTTTCTTCTGGTATGACTTCGCTTTTTTATGTTAAATATGTAGTTAATAAGATAGCTATAGATTAGGTACCTATTTTGGTAACATTGTGATTACTGAGTTTATGCCATGAACTAAGGGTGTGGTAAAGTTAGTGACCATAATGTCCATGTCTTCCTTGTCTTCTAGGAATGCGTCCCAGTCTATCAATACATTAATTAATTGGCGAAGTGAATATTTTACTTGCGGTAAACTCAGAAAGAGTATTAGTACCGATATCTAAAATTTTAGATCTTTTGCATCCAATTTTATATTAGGTTATCTATCTACGATTATGCCTCAGGCGTCTTACCCCTAACATCATATACGTATGAAGCAATTATAAAAATTATCACTTATAATACCATGAGTAGTCAAAGTTATGTCGAATATTTTTGCTGTGGTATCACGAATGTCCATTGCGCTTAGATTCGATTAGGACGACTGCGCTAGCACGAGTCCTAATCCCAAGCGCAATAGACATGAATAGTGATACCACCGCAAAAATAATCTACTTAACTTTGACTAAGTACGGTATTCGAGGGACTATTTAATGAACCAAACTACTTTTTCAAATTAGTTTTCAGTACATCTAGCAACAAACTACGTAATTTCTATAGTAACAGAACACTAATATTGACTTTTTCTAATAAATATCACATTTGTTTAAAATATTCACTATACCACTAGTGAAAATAGTCGATTATTTTCACTAGTGAAAATTGTCAATATAGTTCATTTTTATTGGCTCAAAGACGTCAAATCTTGTATTTTTATTGGACAGTTTTTGATAGATGACAAGTGAGTTGAATAGTCTAGAATGTTCTCGTCTAATAACGAGAGAAAACAGATGCAAAAGCAATTTTAAATAATTATCGTGATTGTACGTGCACAAATGACGCCAAGGAAAATATTTCTGGTCGAATTGCAGCAACACAACTTAACGTAGTTCAATCTGACTTTTATTTCATTTGTTTGAGCTTTCGCATGATAATGATAGACACACCGAGGGCGGATACTCTAAAATTTCTGTCGTTTGCGGTAAATCTGATATCCTAGTATTTTCACGGTGTCGTTTTCAGAAAAATAGATTTTCATATATTAGTATGTGCTATATCTACATTTTATCTGCCTAGAAAGACTATAAACACCGATCGCTGAGTGATGGCACCATTTTAATATCAATCAAGTCTTTAATACGGCTGTGTTGGTTATGGTCCATTGAGAATAGCATAGCATTAGCGAAAAAAATTTCGTTTGAGGAAGGTAAGAGGTTACTGGATCAATTTATGTTAAGAATGCTGTCTGATAACCGACGTTCTATGAACGAGCTTAACTGAATGTATTATATTTCTGTATTTAGGTAACACTACATTCGTTTTGTTCTTTTTCTGGTCTGCTATTGGCGAATAACTTCATATCCACTTATCGAAGCAAATTTTTCTAAATGTGTTACGCTATTTTTAATATACAAAGTGTTGCGTGACGTTCCGTACATACTCAAGCAGCATGTTCCGGATATCATTGTAAGTAGAAAAAATCTGCTGTGATACACGCAAACACTTCCTTCTACAGTGATCTTATATTTAGCCAAAAATCTGAATTTGTATTTTTAAGCGTTTGTCAAAAAATTTCAAAAATTACAAATTCTACCGCAACCCTATAAAATAGAGCATAAATGTCGATTTAACAAAGGTTTGCATTTATGACAGTTATAATTTATGTCATAGTAAAGAGATGGCCTTGACGCGTAGGTGACTATTTCTGCAACAGGTAGCTGTCGAAGTTAGTTGTCAAAGGTAATATATAAATGTACACATTTTACTTTATTCATTACATAATGCTTTAATTATTTTTAAAAAAACTTTACCTCTAACGAAAGAAGTAACCAGAATAACTTTACAACCTCACTTCCAGTTCGAAATTCTAAATTCGACCTCAGCTGTTTACTTTGTAACACATGTGCTAAAAGTAAACAGCTGATTTCACTTTTAACACGCTAAATTGTAAAACGTCATTTTTAGTGAAAAAAGCTAGCGCTAAAAGGCCTTCTTTTAGTAGTGGTCGTAGAAAATAGTATATTAAAGTATGAGTGGATAACAAGGTCTTTAAAACACACCCGAGTTTTCGAGCATGACGGCGTAGCAGGAGTGCTCGAAATAGAGCAACTGTTTTAAAGACCAGTTATCTACGAATACTTGACGCTATTTTTTATTATACCTGCAATACTGGAAATAAATTACGCACTAAAAACTAAATCACTAAATCGAGAAGGCATAATAATATTGCTACTGTAGTTACGAGTATTGTTTAAGTTTTTATCGCGTCCACGTCCGTTGTTGCATTCAGTCGTGTTAGCAAAATAAAGATAGCGATGAAGTTATAATGTTACCTATATACCGTGTTTCCTTGACAACCTTTAAATCTCGGCGTGCTTTAATCGCCTGTTTTCGCACGCTTATGCGTGCTTTAAACGGCGATTCTGATGCAGGTATAATAAAAAAAGTGTTTATGCACGAGACATAAAAATTACGAAACGAAGCCAAAGGCTACATAAACGTCCACTTAGCACTTGTTGCACAAATAGCAATTTTTCTACGATCGTGTCAAAATGACTTTTTGCGCAGTTTCTAGTGTCAATAGTGACGTTTGTAGCACTCTTAATATTAGCGCAGAATTACGTCTTTTTTGCACGTTGCCATTGGTGGCGTGTTTTAATGGTATATTAAAACACGCTTTGACGTAAATTTGAATGTCAACATAAGCTAGAATATCTAACACAATGTGACGGAAGAGTGTCATCGAACTAAATTTGTGTATTTCTGTCA
The DNA here is from genome assembly GCA_940337035.1 of Agriotes lineatus. Lineage (NCBI taxonomy): Eukaryota > Metazoa > Arthropoda > Insecta > Coleoptera > Elateridae > Agriotes > Agriotes lineatus. Next base: position 146,933,616 of record OW679195.1, on the reverse strand, counting down.
CGATCGTAGAAAAAATAGCGTATGATACACGTGTATAAGTGCCATTAAAGCACTAGCGACGTTAAAAGTACTCCGCTTTGCGTCGCGCTCTTAAACTCATCGCACGTGTTTTAAAGGCGTACTTATATACTAGTATCATTGAATTTTCTTTTATTTTATTTTGGTACTCAGCCAACAGCCGTTAGGCCAATTAAAGGCGTCGCTGTACTATACTATTTTGTGGTTAAGGGGACTCTAAAACGTGAACACCTGTTAAAAACTCAATTCCGAATTCTTGGGGTGAATCCAATACTTCCTTTATCGAAAAGGAAGTACATTTCCTAATAAACATCAGTCAGAAAACGCTTCGTTTTCGAGATACAGGGTGTTAAAGTTAAAAAAGCAATTTTTTACTGTTTTATAAAAAAGTCTTCTGGCGATTTTAATGAAATTTTTACAGTTTGTTTATAACTTTATGAGGTATCTTTTCGACATAAATATTACAGTCGTTCCAGTAATTCCAGGGGCATGCCCACGGGGCATGTCGGTTAGGTTTCTCACAAAAAAAAATAACGCCCAACAAAGTTTTTGCAATTACTATATTTTTTTTAATAAAGCAACTAAAGATGCAACTTTTTTGTCTCCTGATTTTTTTTCGTATCTCGCTTCGTTTTTAAGAAAAATTAAAGCCCATATTTTGCACGTCTCTGAACCTGTTAAGAGAAAAACTAAAATGCTTCAATATCTAAAAACCCCTTAGCCGATTTGAGTAAAGCTTTGAAGGTTTGCTGGTGCTATTAAGGATCATGTTTTGGAGCATTTAGATTTAAATTATTTATTCTAGGGGCTACCGGATTTCTTTGTAACTTTAACACCGTGTATCTCGGAAACGAAGCATTTCCGGACCAATTTTTTTAGGACATTTTCTACTTACAATGCCCTCCGGAACATGCTCCTTGAGCATGTACGGTACATCATGCAACACCCTGTATATAAGCTGGTGACTGTTAGTACTCTTTTTTCAATAAACTTTTGCTTGCCAATTTCTATCTTTTCATATATACGTTTCTCTCATTGCTGTTTTCAAGTAATATTGCCCAGTCACTATGTCCAAAAATAAGGCCTTTGCTGGAAAGTGAACCGAAATTTGAAATACCTTTTTTGGGGTGTTTGGGGGGTCCAGCAAAGCTTAACTTCAGGTTGTCGACCAAGATTTCCTATGTGCTATTTCCGCCATCTTGATAAATGAGTGCGTTTGATTTTTTTGCGATAAATGGGTTCCCGTTAACACTACGTGAAAATAATGTAGACATCTTTGTTATAATTTTGAATGCTCTACAATTTATGTTCTATTAGTTTTTCGCGGACGAGCGATATTTGTCGAGATATCGAACTCGAAAGGAGAGCGTGAAAGGGTTGAGATTTTTTTTCGAGCTTCTGGGCTTGTGTTTCATTTCTCTTTCTATTTAGCGAAAAAGTAGCTATTATTAAACTTGTAGAGGTTAAAAACAGCTTCAATTTGACCTATTATAAATTGAGATGCGACTAAAATTACGACTTGTAGAGCCGCTCAAAGTTGTCAAGTCGGCGCTTAATTTTTATTTCATGTATGGCACTACTACATAAATGGCATAATAAACTTCATTGCATTATGAGAATCGTTATATTTCAAGTAGCCAGTAAGTAAATTATTATTTTGGACGTCGTTCTCGATGAAAGCGACAATGACGATGAGGATGCTGCAATGCTAGAAGTAAAAATCGTCGAGGAATGGGAACATCACGAAAAGCACCCTGACCATGAATGTATACTTGAAGAAAGTAAGCATCAAGAAGAAGATAAAACATATATCGAGGAAAATGAACCAGAACCGTCAAAACGGAGAAGAAAATAAAAAAATTACACCACCGATAAGTAATTAATTAATCTACAAGTCGCAATTTTAGTCGAATTTCAATTCATAGCAGGTAGCGTTAGCAAGATCCGAGTTACTGCAACAAAAACAAACTCACCAATTTCTTAAGATGGCGGAAACAGAGCATGGGAAATTTTGGTCGACAACAATTATCATTCTAACTAACTACAGTAATTTAAAACATTTTATAAGGAAGGGTGGTCGAGAGGAAATTTCTAATGAAGTAAATTTATTAGTAGACCAGGATAGAATCCCAGTTTCTGATGATGTCAAAAACTTGGGTCTTTATCTTGGTAATAATTTTAAATTTACTAAACATATTTTAAAATGTATGCAAAAATCATATAGTTCCATGAAACTTATTTATCAAAATCGAAAATTTTTAAGTGTAAATGTGAAAACCGTTTTGTGTAATGCATTAATCTGGTCCTATTTTGATTATTGTGACGTTGTTTATGATTCACATTTAAGTAGATTTAATATTGCTAGAATTCAGAAAATTCAGAACTCATGTTTACGCCTCATATTGGGAATACGAAAATATGAAAGAGTTTCTTATAAGCTGAAAGATTCAAACTGGCTTAATATGAAAGGATGGCGCTTCTTGCATTCTGCATGTCTTTTCCACAAGATCATTTTGAGTAAATCACCGAGTTACTTATACAACAAAATAAAGTTTAGAACCGACGTACATACTTTAAATATAACATTTAAAGGAACGCTGACTCCAGCTCAACATAAGTCAGAATTTTTCAAGCGATCGTTTTCTTACAGAATAACTAAATGCTATAATTCCTTACCAAATGTAGTAAAAGGCTACTGTACGTCAAAATTTGAAAAAGCTGTTTTTCAAAATTTTATGGATAAACATCAATGAATTAATTATTAGTGTCAAAATAACACACTTCTTTTTGTTTTTCACCGGGTTAAGTGGAAGAACAGCGGATACATCTGTTTCTCTATCAAGTTGAACTTCACCCAAGACAATATTAGGCTTTAGTCAATATTTTTTCTGTGTAATTTTGTAATAATTTAATAAAGACCTTTATTATTATAATTATTATTAGTATTAATCATATAATTCTGTATACTATCTACTAGATGAAATGTAATGATTCCAATAATGCAATGAAGTTTGTTATGTCATCTACGTAATAGTACGATACATGAAATAAAAATTACGCGCCAACTTGACAACTTTGGCCCGCTCTACAAGTCGTAATTTTAGTCGCATATCAATTTATAATAAGTCAAATTGAGGCTATTTTCAACCTCTACAAGTTCTATAATGCCTACTTTTTCGCAAAATAGAAAGAGAAATGAGACACAAACCAAGAAGCTCAAAAAAAAATCTCGACCCTTTCACGCTCTGCTTTCGCGTTCGATATCTCGCCAAATATCGCTCGTGCGCGAAAAAGTAATGGAACATAAATTGTAGAGCATTCAAAATTCTAAACAAGATATCTACGTTATTTTCATGTAGTGTGAACGGGAACCGATTTATCGCAAAAAATCAAATGCACTCATTTATCAAGATAGCGGAAATAGCACATAGGAAATTTTGGTCGACAACTTGAAGTTAAGCTTTTCTGGACCTCACCAATACCCCAAAAAAGAAATTTCAAATTTCGCTTCACTTTCAAGCAAAAATGACATAGTGACTGGACTAATAAAATTACCCCAAAAACTCAATTCAGTTTGTCACAAAACTAGACTACATTACACTAGACTAGACGCTAGACTAGAACTTTATGCCGTGTTTGAGTTAATGCATACACAGCTCTGTAATTTATTTATATTTGTAATTTAAAGTACTACTAACCGTCAAAGAAATTGTATGATGTTATGTAATATTTTCTAATTCCCCAATTTTAGTTTTGATGGTAACTACCTTACGCTCTACGAGTCAGAAAACACATCTTGCATTTTTTTCTAGTTTATTTGCTCAAAACCACTTATCAATGTTATTAATAAAATATATTGCGCGGTTGGCATGGTCACCAATAAAGTTAAATTGCAGTTATTGATGATCGCTACTATATAATGTAAAAGGAATAGTCGTAATACTATAGTGAGATGGCCAAAGAATACAGCAGGCTGCCAATTATATCGCTGTAATTTCTCAGAAACTGTATTAAAACGACCTACGAATTTCTATATCAAATGCAATGAAAATAATTTTTGAATATTTGTTTGTAAATAAAGTGGTCATGAAAGCGAATTAGAATAGTACATTGCGTATCTAGGACGAAAAGCGTACCATCCTCGGACAACTGTGAATATTGTTGGGCGAGCGAATGCCGAGTCCAACAACACAGGAGTCTGCAAATGTTGATTTTCGTCCAAGATACACATATTATTTTTCCGCCAATCGTACTAGAATAATAAAAAAACTAGGACGATAATATTATTCCTGTACAGTTTTATTGTAAATTACCTAGCAACGGCTAATATTTGACTTTGCTCAACAAAATTTTATCAATAATGTCTCAATTGTGTACTCAAATGTTGGCTACAATTATTCGGTAACGATTACGTTTAGAACGTATATCTATTTATATAAGCCTTTGGACTATAGATAAGTTCCCAACTTAATTATTGAAATATTGCCGGTATGTGTTCGGATAACCAATATACATTTTTACTTCCCTCGTCTGAAAGACGAAGAAAGTATTGTAATCACGAAAAAATCACCTTCCGGGATTTCTTCAGATCTTCACATTTCAGGGTCCCTAGATGACGAAAAACAGGTTTTATCAATTCCGTCTGTCTGTCTGTCTGTCTGTCTCTCTGCCTGTTGGCGGTATAACTCAAAAAGTATTTGTCGGAAGAAGATGATATTTTGCATACACATTATATATACACCTGGCATAAAACCGAGAAAATTAAAAACAAATATATACAGGGTGAGCACCTTAAAAAATAAAATGTTTTTTATTTTTTATTCAACTTACCATTAGATACAAGTAGTAATTTGTACATATCGCAGGATTTATTCTTGCCAAAAATGAAACCCAATAGATACAGAATAAATGCTGTACGATACAAAAAGGAGCAACGCTGAACTCGAGTCGCATCACCGGTAATATTTTTATTTTTGGCTTAACTGAAATACAGAAAAGTAACAAATTGCACTTAACTTTTGACGAGAATCCAACATATACAGCGTAAGTGCTCTTTCTGCTTTACAACGTAAGAAGTGTCAACGAAAAGAGGTTCTATTTAAGCCAGCTGGGACGCACGTAGGCACGTAATGCTCCCTGGCACAGGTAGAACTAGCCAGTACCCTTGCAATATTACACAACACGTTGGGACTGCATACGCGGTCAGCTGCTTTTCGAATTCGACCACCGGTAAATAAACTTCCTCGAAAAGTAATGTACGTATATATTGTTAATTGTTACTGTTTAATACAATATAGCAGTTAAAATTAGTGTTATTTTTCGTCCCGGGGCGGCGCGGCGTCTCCTACTGAAACCTCGTAGAGCCAGTCATACAGTGAAAACTAAATTCCGAGCCAGCTAATAGTTTAACCTTTTTACAAAACAATTGTTATGTAGATAGACATTTCATACGTGTAACATCTTTAATACTAATATAAAATACATATAACAACACATAAGACAAATACTGGAATGAAAGTATCATGTAATGTGCGCCATAACCTCGAAAATAACACAAAATAATTTAATTTGTGAAAATTTACTTAAATAATTTAGTAGCATACAGAATCTATTATCGAGAGACCTGAAAGTGTGAAATTTAAAATTCAAACTAGATAACTTTAACAAGATAAATTTTATGTAATGCTACTTCCTTTCAATAAATTGTTTAGCAATATATATTCCCTTTTATACAGGTTCCTTCTGGTACAAAGCAATAATTTAAAACAAAATCCACTGCGTAACTCAATTGAGATATATACCCTAATTTAAACCAAGCATAACTTAATCCGGTGCTCCTTTACTTCGAAAATAAACCAGAGAAACATTATTACCTAACTTACTAATTAACGTATTACATAACAAACTTTAATGGGTGTTAGTATTCATCAACATAAGACAAAAAGTTCCTGAATGTAGGTCCAGAAATATGTCTTAAGAAAGCTAAGACTGCCGTGATAAAACCACATGTCATCTCTGCAATTTTTGGTGATGTGTTAGTCAGCTGCAGAATTCGATTCCCCGCAACAAGATATATCGTCGCGTTAGGTTTAAATATCGTAAGTGCTTATAAAAGAGTCAGAAATAAAGCTTAAAGTTCTGTCGCATCTGAAAATGTTCCACATTTATTAAACACATTTGATGTATATAATATTATTACGGAAAATGGTGGAATATTTCGTTGAAACAGCCAAATATGTTACGACAACTTTCCCTAACATGATCGGCCAAAATCCCTTCTCTACATTTCTAATTTTAAAATTATGTGGTAGTGATGTAACTCTTTCTACGCAATTCAGTCTTTTTTAATAAAGTTGTGTTTTTTCTTAGTAAAGTAAGCTAGAACGTAAATACAAGTCAGCTAAAGTTTATTTGAATAATTGCTGCTCTAAAACATGTTTTATTGTTAGTCAAGCATCCTGTTTGTAGGTTAGAATATGGATCATTTAAGAAAAATATTAACACTTGCTCTTATTAAAGAGAAAATAGATAATTACAAGTCAAGTAAAAATGAAAAAAAACTAATTTTGAGCCGGATAGACCTTCAACGGACCAAAATTGCTAAAAAATCGAACTGTCCAAAAGTCCAAACTAATTATCCAAAGCAAAATGGTCATATTAAGTAACATTCATGTTTACGGACCTTGCAAAGAAACTCTTCGTAATTTCGTACCTAAAAGAAAATACAGCGGCGTAGTGAAAATAATGCAAGTATTCAACATGTCAAGGAAATCTTGAGAATATACCGTTTCCGTAAAGTAAAAATAGTACAGTAAAATTGTTGTTTTACCTTAAACAAATTGGCCGCGGCTATTCCTCTTGCGCAGTAGTTTAGGGTTATTAGACAAGTGTAGTAAAACCAAAAAGCAGAGCCCCCACCCCCTGCGAAACAGCCGCCATATTGAAAACAATGAAATTTGTTTTTTCTCGCGATCCATTGGTCGCCCAGAAAATGTTATTGAACAAAAAAGGTTGCAAATAAAAATCTAGATATTTTTCGTTTGTACCGCGATACCGAAAAGTTGGTACTGCGAACGGTAGAGGGCTACAAAATTATCAAAAATCGGTGTCCTCCATTCTAGCTCTAGGGGTGTTTTTTTAGAAAATTGCAAATGTGAAAGTTGTAGTGCCTGAAATAATGTGCAAGAATCTCTTTTAATAATATGATTGATCTAAACAGCGTCCTGTGTTGTTAGGCTCCTCATTCGCCTCGCCCAACAATATTCACAATCGTCTGGGAATGTTACTCTTTTCGTCCTAGATACGCAATGTACTATTTTTGGGTTCAGGAGAATATATAATTATTTTTCCGATAATTATAACGTTTTTCTCATTTTCAAACCCATTCAACTATTGATTTTAAGGTTTTTCTGATAGTTCTAACGCTGTTGCCCATTCTGCAACCCCCGAATCACCCTGGGCCGCAAAATTCGCACATCCCGAGTTTCCTTAAAAAATACATTCGGGCAGCAGAAAACAACCAAACAGCGAATTTCACACAAATGTTAATTTTAAGGTTTTTGTGACAGTTATAACATTTTCCTAATTTTGCAACCTCCAAATCCACCTGCGCCGCAAAATTCCCACCTCCGAAATTCTCTTACAGCATACAATCGACCAGCAGAAAGTCTCCAAACAGCACATTTCACAAAAGTATTAATTCTAAAATTGTTCTGATAATTATAAAGGTTTCCCCATTTTTCAACCCCCAAATCCATCTGGGTCGCAAAATGCCCACACCCCGAATTCTCAAAAAAATTAAAACACTGGTAGAGAGTCTCCAAACAGCGCATTTCATTAAGTATTAATTCTAAATTTTTTCCGATAATTATAACGTTTTCCTCATTTTGCAACCCCCAAATCCACCTGGACCGCCAAATTCCCACATCCAGCGTTCTCTTAATTATACAATCGACCCGTATAAAGTCACCAAACAGCGAATTTCACACAAATATTGACTTTAAGGTTTTTCTTCACCCACAGACGTTACCTCCTACCGGCCTATAAGTCTGTTATCAGTAATCTCCAAACTTTTGGATAAGCTGCTACTCAAAAGAATGAGGGACAATAATTTACTAGAGGAATGCTTGCCAAATCATCAGTTTGGATTTAGACACAGTCACTCGACCATCCAGCAATGACATCGACTTGTCAATACTATCCATAAAGCATTCGATAAACAATTTTGTTCGGCCGTCTTTTTAGACATACAGCAAGCTTTTGACAAAGTATGGCATAATGGGCTTTTATTTAAAATCAAGCAAAAGCTACCGCACCATTATTTCCAAATATTAAAATCCTACTTATCATCTCGCTCATATCAGGTCCAGTGCGGTGAAGAAACATCAGAAATATATCTTATTACATCAGGAGTTCCTCAAGTAAGTGTGTTGGGGCCAATTCTCTATTTAATCTACACAGCTGATCTACCAGTAACCCCACACACCGTAATTGGAACATTTGCAAACGATACTGCTATTTTAGCCACAAACTAAGATCCCTTAGCTGCTACACATCAACTACAGAACCATGTGGATCTACTCCAAGAATGGTTTAGTAAGTGGAGAATTAAGATAAATGAGAGCAAGTCCACACACGTGACTTTCACGTTAAGAAAACAAAACTGCCCACAAGTCCATCTCAAAAATATACAAATACCCCATGCTACAGAAGTCCGCTACTTGGGACTACATCTTGATAGCAAGTTGACCTGGAAATCGCACATAACAAAGAAAAGAAGGGAAATGGACCTGAAACTAAGGAAGATGAATTGGTAAGTTGGAAGAAAATCCCCCCTCTCCTTAGAAAAAAAGTCCACCTTTACAAAACAATTATCCGACCAATTTGGACATACGGACTGGAATTATGGGGTAGTTCAAGTATGTCAAATCTCAAAACTATACAAACCTTTCAGTCCAAAGTATTGAGACAAATAGCAGCTGCACCATGGTATATTACCAATCAAGCATTGCACACCGATCTAAATATGCCCTTTGTAAAAGAGATGATTCAACAATGTGCCAGAAAACGCTACGACCGCCTACTAGTACACCCCAACCCAACAGTAGAAATCCTAGTCGAGATACCAGCATACAAACGATTTAAAAAGAAATGGCCACAGGACCTACTAGCCATCTAAGGTTTCCAGGGTAATGCCACTGGGCTGATCCACCATCAAATCAGCTCATGGAATGCATCTGTACTTTATATTAAATATATATTGTATACTGTTCCAATTGTTGATGTAGATATTACAATAAAACAAAAGTATTCCCATTTTGCAACCCCCAAATACACGTGGGTCGCAAAATTCCCACATCCGAAATTCTATTAAAGTATTCAATCGACCAGCAGAAAGTCTCCAAACAGCGCATTTCACAAAAGTATTAATTCTAAGTTTTTTCTGATAATTATAACGTTTTCCTCATTTTGCAACCCTCAAATCCACCTAGACCGCCAAATTCTTACCTTCCAAATTCCCTTAAAAAATAAAATCGACCAGTAGCAAGTCTCCAAACAGCGAATTTCACACAAATATTAATTTTACCATATTTCTGATAATTATAACGGTTTTGCCATTTTGCAACCCTTAAATCAACCTGAGCAAAAAAATTCTTAAAAACCCACAGATTCATCCACATACTGCTAAAAACAAAATTCGAATTTTTTTTATTTCCCCCTGTTTATGCGAACATCCAATTTGCTATAAATGCACCTCAAGTTTCTACCCCTGTAACATCGCTCCCGTGCATGGCAGAATCCAAAAACCAGTCAGTACGATGAGCGTTGGTTCATCCTCTTTCCAACTAGCCCCAAATCACATTTGGATCTTTCAAAAAGTATGGGATGTAACAGCACCGAACGCTTTCGAGTCCAAAAAATCGTTTTAACCCCCATATTTTTGCCCCCTCGAATCTTACATTTTCACAACCTTTCTAGAAAGTTCGCCCTTAACGCGATCTTCGAAATGACACCAACAATATTCACCTGCAATACCTACAACTTGCAAAAATTAGCGAAAACTGCGCATTTTCCAAGCGTCACAGATATCGGTAAAAGAGCCCCGTACTAGCGTCACATCTCCAATCCGTTAAACATTATCAATGTTAAAAAATTTCTTGTAAAAGCTGCACTTAAGGCAATGGAATATGCGTATATTGTTGCTTCACAACTGAGCAAAATCGCTTCTGAGGGAATTTATCAATACTTCCGACCTAAGTGTATCAGATAAGCAATACGGATGTAAGCATAAATATTCCCCTTATATACAGTAGTTTATTTTCATTGTATACGGCTGACCTGCATCATGCTGCATTGTGCTATACTAATAACTCGATCGTTTATTGCATCCTGTTTAAACCGTAATTCCCATGGCTTGCTGACATGCAGTAAATATAAACACTATAGTGATTATTAACATTTTTAAATAGTCCTTAAATTTAAATCATAACGCTGACATGGTTTTGCTTAAGTACCAAATTTTTTTTTATAATTCTTGAGGCTTAGACGGTCTCTTATCTAAAAGGTTGGGAGGAAAGGTGTTCCAAACGCACGGTGTAATTGGTACTTTTGTACACTTTGCTTATTGAAGAGCATGGTTAATATTTAACCCATTATCTAGAGTCTAATTTGTAACAACTACGTTACCTCTGTGAGAGTTGTATGTTGGATGGAAAGCTTTGCGAAATTTAAATTTTGGAAACGTCACGAACACAGTTTTTTCATCGTCTGCTGCTATTTGTTTTGAAGGAACAGTAATCGCATTATTATTTTTAATCGGCCTGCTGACCACGATTGTTAGTGAAATGTAGTCCGATTTTCTAGACTCGGTTTTCACTTTATAACGCAAGCGATAGTCAAAGCCATTTCTTAATGATCAAAGTGAACCTACAGCATCTGTATTTCACTTACTTATATAAAAGACTTTTTTAATAAAAGTATCACGACGCTGATGCTGGTGCATTTTTCAAAACGTATCTCATTACAGCCGAGTTCACTGCACAAAACCTTACGCTGCGAAATCCAGGCCGAATTTAAGAGATATGTAAAAAATTATTGAAAATTTTCATTGAAAAATATAAATGAATGCGATGCGATGAAACAATGAATTTAATCGTGAACAACAAATAATAAAATACACAAAAATACTAAATTTCCTTGACTTACCGATTTGATGATAACAGCAGGAGCGGGAAGGACCGAATTATATCAATAATAATCGTCTTCAACAAATATCGACTGCTGCTTCATACAGGAAACATATTGCCGAGCGCGGGGTTACACGTGTTCTTTCAATAATTTCAGCAACAATGGTACGTTTATCGGAAGGGATCAGGTAGAAGGGGTGGTTACAAATTTAAGGCAACAAATTTGAAAAATAGCGAAATTCATGATTGTTAGTTCCTCTACCTGTGATAATTTTAGCTAACGCCGTTGACATTATTTGGAAATGCGGAAATAATTAAATTATAAAATAATAACTATACTAAAGCTATACTAACCTAACAATAATCATCACATAATACTGTACCACTGCATTTAACCCACAGTTGCTGGTTTTAGAATTCCACTGGCTGTACTTTCAAAAAGACAAGACAAAAACGAGGATTTGAGGATAATTACTAATAACTGCCACTTCAAACAAATAGCAAGGCGCAGACATCTTCAATTCATGGAGTGGGGCTTATAGCCATCGTTGCCATTTACAGTAAGATCTACAGCACACAACCTGTAGGAGTCGTAACCAATTCGAAGTTTACTTTATATCTCTGTTTAAAGTAGGATAGTGATAACAACACAATGCATTTAAAAATAAAATAAATATTTACTTTTCAAAAAGTCAGTAATGAAACCAGGCAGAACGATACCAATCTATTGTTTTTACAACAAAAAGTAACAGAGCAAATTCAGGTTATTATCTAACACAAAAGAGAGTATTTTCTAACAATGGGACTTCTAGGAAACAACCGCAATGTAACATTTTCTCTGAATATTTCACTTATTCATTATAATAGATATAAAAAGTATTGAAAATCAATAATTGCAAATATTTCCGACACTAGGGGAAAGGCACCATCAAAGAAATACTTTTATTTGCATTGTAAATATATTTATTAAAACTGGATCAATATATTTTGCCTTTGTCGGCTCTTGCCCTGTTATTCGGATTTTTTTTATATTATCTGACCTTACATCAGTTTTTTTAATGAAGTTGATTAAAAATCATGGCTATATATTGTACCGGGTGTCCCAATAAGAATGGCTCTCGGCCCTATCTCGAAAAGTAATCGTCGTAACGACTTGGGGTAAAAAAATTTATGACTAAAGCGGCCAAGAGAAAATGCTGGAAATTTATTTTAAGTTTCTAGAATGGCCGCCAGGGGACGTAATTTTAAATTCCAGTGTTTTGAGAAATACCATTTCATTTGTAGTGTTGTCGCAAAACGCCCTCTAGCGGCGACACAAGCAATCTAAATCAATCCGCTCAAGGCAGCTTTGATAGCCTAGGAAAAGCTCTTTTGAACGACTCCAAGTTTGACAAAATCCGTTCAGCCATTTTGAAGTTATTGACATTTATTTCCGAAAATGTTCGGATACCCCCCACCAATTACCCTTAAGACATAGAGCAAAAAGCATTTAACGAAAAAGAATCGAATTTATCTCAGCTTTAAAACGGTGTCCATTTTAGCTATCTGTAATATAAGAATATTTCTCAAAACACGGGATTTAAAATTCAAGAATGCGATTACGCCCCCTGGCGGCCATTTTAGAAACTTAAAACTAATTTCCAGCATTTTCTCTTGGCCGCCCAAGTCCTTACGACAATTACTTTTTGAGATAGGGCCGACAGCCATTCTTATTGGGACACCCGGTACAAGTACAACATACATTCTAAATTCTACGGTCAGCCTTAAACTGGAGGTTTCATGAAAATAGTAATTTATTATACAAGAGGATAAAGTTAAATTTTATCAACGAGTGAATCGTGTTTTTGTTACAGTTATTAGAGCTCTAGCTTGAGAACCCTCATATATAAACCATGTTGTGGTTAGTGTTGTTAAGTATGTTGTGAACGAGTATACGCAGACAAATTTGACATTTTCGCTGACAGTGAATCTGTGCAAACTAGCATTTGCATCAGAATCAACGTTGCTACGTGCAAACTCACCCTGTATGGGCATTAATGTAAATCACATATGGTAATGACACCCATGCAATAAGTATAGAATATTTTCAAACTTTTTCAAATACCATAGCTAAACTTAATAATATAAAATGCTGTCAATTTCTCTTATTTGATACGTATCAAGCAGGGTAAGAAATGGAAGTAGGTATATTTCAAAATTAATTGCTATGCACATGAACTAACCACAATAACTTTGAAATACAATTATTGAGAGCGTAAACTCTGAATTTATAAATCCTCATCATCCAATACTTACGGCACCACTAGCATTTAAAAACGGAATAGCTTTACTCAGAACTCGCAAGTGGACATTGTGACACTAAACAATTTCAAAAATCAAAGGAAACTCGAATTTCTGCGATGCAGCTGCATTAAACACAACCCATTTACTCTTTTTTTATTTATTTTTGTCTCTTGTTGCACCATTTACCCTATATATGTTGGGTTCCATTTTCATCAAGGGTAGAGCCTGAGCTATGTGCAAATTACTACTTTTATCTATTTCTCAGTTAAAGCAAAAATTAAAAAAATTGTATTTTTTTTAATGTGCACAACCTGTATATAGATGATCTAGCGCACAATTGTTGTAAGTGCAATTATTTCTCAAAATGGGTTAATTACACTAGGAGGTTGTACAAATAACGTAGATTTCTCTGCACAAATGTGATAATTTCAATTTTTTTTTCTATCACATATATTGCAAATTTGGGCTTCTACTGTAGTTGTTACTTAGTGATCACTTACCACAAGTGTGTTTTTGTCGCTGGTGTTTGCGCAGTATCCTATTTCGTTCTCTCTGTACAGTTATGGGCATAATTATTGTTATGAACTTCAATGCAGTTGCTGTAAGTAGTGGTTTTATCAAAAGAATGAATTGAAAATCAAGAGGTGCTACACTGATATTGAAGATAAAAGCAGAAATAATCATATACAGTACAATTTGATATAACTCTCCTTACTTGTATACAATACTAGCAATCGTTATACTATAGATGCAGGCATAAATCATACGGAAAAGCAGAGTGGCATAATAGGAAAACAGAATTCACACATTTTACGACCTCCAAGATCTGGTTAAGGAAATTGTCTCAAACACTACACACACAAAATAAACTGGCTTCATATTAAATGGCTAGGTTTCCAAACGCAGGGATGGATGTGTGGCACATATAAAAAAACTGGAATGACTCAAGATTGTCAGTGTCTGAACAGAAAAAGAATGACCTGGTTTCCTCTTACCTAAAAAATCATTCCAGGAGGCTATACCGATTTTATTAATGGCATACCTATAGCTAGAAACCAAGAGGAGCATAATCCTGATGACTGAAGCTAAATAAAAAATGTGTGTTGTTTATATGGTAAGTGCGAAAGTTGGAACCTCGGTAGGCGAGTGGCAATCGCCGTTACAGCCGAAGTCACAGTGAAAATCATGGGAGAGCTCGAGCTGGAATAGTTGAGAGTTCAACTCCCGGCATGGGCGGTCTAGATTTTCACTTAATTAAGGCATGGGCGACTAAAATAAATACTGTGGCCTGCACATAGGGAATACAGTGACTATACGGTGCGTTCACGAGACTACGCACCATGGCGCTGGAGTGATGCTAGTTTATTTTAAAGATCTACTCTTCCGGTGGCAATTGATAGTCAAACGGTTGCTAAGCACATAAAACTTAAATATGTAAGTAACAAATAAAGTGCGTTCAGAAATGATCGAACGTTTTTGAATGGTCTTGGTTATACAACGTATGAATAATATGGTGGTGTAAGTCTATACCAAATTCGAGGTTAGCAGGTTATGTTTTGCGTCAGTCTGTGTCAAAACTGACGCAAAACCTAACCTGCTAACGTAGAATTTGACACCATATGTCAAGTTGAATACGACTTAATCGTTTATTGCCGTAGAAAAATAAATATAATAGTGTTTGTTATTAAGATGTTTTCGTAAAAGCAAGAGCTGATCTTTGGGATAAACTAACGTTGCTCTGATTCCATGGTGCGAAACCTTGTGGACACACGGTATACAAGACAGTGTGGTCATACAATTGCTGGTGGCCATTTTCAGGCAAATTTGATCCTAGAGATATACAGTGCCTTTAGAAATAATCGAACGTTTTTAAGAGGTCATTATTTTGGCGCTAGTTATTTTAACTAGTTGATGTTAGCTACACGTGCAGTGTTATGTTTAGACATTGACATTTTTCATTGGCGTTCGTTCGTGGTGCTTTAAGGTGTTGCACGAAGTTTACAACCTGTTTGAGTTATGGTAGTTTATAATACAGCTAAATGCCGTCTTCCTGTTGCCTGTCTCCAAACCTCCCTGTCCTGTGCTTGGTCTTCTTCCAGGTTCCTCTCCTCCATGGCTCTCCAAATATCCTCATTCCACGATTTGCGTGGTCTACCTCTTTTATTCTTACCCGGCGGCGACCACTTAAAGATCTTCATAGGCCACATCGTCTCCTCCATTCTCATCAGATGACCAAACCATTTAAACGCTTTCCATTCAATTCCGTCCACAGCTGATTCTGATGCCTCCATTCTGCGTCTTATTTTCTCGTTCGTCACTATATCTCGTCTCGATGCCTTTGCGCTTTTTCGTCCATTTGAACTGTGTTTAGTCTTCGTTTCATTTCCGCTATTACAGTCCATACCTCACTGCCATAATACGGATGGGGCCATAATTATATATAACAGCAATGAAATAACATGAATAACAAAATAGAATGCTTGCGTAAGAAAGAGATGGCCAAACGAAAAAATTATTTTAGTAGGCATGTTTAGTTAACAAATGTCATAATTAAATTAAGCGTCAGGTCTTCTCGAGTATTTGCTACTAGAGTGCTTTATTAACCAGGCAAGCTTATCCCACTAGATTTTGTGTCACTGGGATTTTAGCGCCAAGCCATTGGCTGCGCTGACCGGTAATCGTGTGTTCTGTCGTCTGTCAACCAAGCAAGACTAGAAACCGTTGGGAGTACGTACTATCCAATCCAGACGAACACTGCATGCTGATTTAAATCTTGGTGCGTTCCATTACGATGCTAATTATAATTACAGTCTTCATCCAAGTGTGGTTATTGAAATATATATACAGTGTTTAGGTGTTGTTCTGTGCTGTCAACTGTGTCTGTCAGTTCTATTGAGTTATGTCACTCGTCACTGTTGTTTGAACTAAGGTACTATTGAAGCTCTCTAGTTTGAACCACTTGCGTGTTAGTTAACAGTGTTTTATGTTTCGATTTTGTCTGTTTTCTTTTTATTTGTTTAAAAACCAATCTTTTTAAAGACGGTACAATTAAATGATATGATCGTTGTTATTCCGACTTACCGTATGCTAATTGGAAAGTAACTAGAATTTGAATTTGCCGCCACTTCCAGTGACTCAAAATGGCGGACGAGCTTGCTCGTATAAATATAGTATCTTATTTGCTACTATGTTTATCTCTTTCTTACTCAAGCAATACGAGTTATTTTCTTGTTCATGTTATCTCATTGCTGTTATATACCGTGTGTCCACAGGAATACGCACCATAGGGATAACCAAATAGAATAGAAAGATCGGCTAACGCTGGAATCGCCGGCACGCTAAAACGTTGTTTTCTGGCTTCTGACTCGCCACTGTATGAAACAATATTGTTATAAATGGTACAAGAAAAGGGACGGTCGTCATAGCACTGGTTGATATTTATATTCTATTAGCATTATCTTATCTCTATGGTGCGTACTCCTGTGGACACACGGTATAATTGTGGCCCCATCGGTATAGTACCGACTTTACCATTACTTCACCTATTCTTTTTTTGTGTTTGTTAGAGGTAGTATTGTCCCATCAAATTGATTTCAAGCATCCCACTTTCTTCTTACCTACTTTTTACTATTTGAGTTCTGATCTCTTCTATTCCCAAACCTTTTTCATCGATTTTATTGTAGTACCGAGGTATTTAAACCTTTTTACTTGTCTTACTGCGACATCTTCATCTATTAAGACTTCATATTGTTCTTCCGAGTTGACTACTAAATACTCTGTTTTCTCTAAACTTATGCTAAGGCCCCATTCATCGTAGCACCGATGTAATCTCTTTATCATACCTATTTATACCAAGTCGAATGCATCTTGTGCTATTACAACAATAGCACAATTCTAAATTGTCACATTTAAATACTGCGCAGAATATCAGTTTTTAGGGCAACATATGATAAAATTTCACCCGCTTGCGACGCTAATGAATTATTTGACACTGACCATTTACAACTGTCAGATTTGAAGGGTTTTATTTTTTTCCTTAACCAAATGAACAGGTTCTACCAACCTCTTTGAGAACAACTTAGAGGTAACTAAATATTTTGCCTGAAAATGGCGGAAATTCGCGTCGACCAATAGCAGCGAAGACATCCCAATGGCCACATGTCTTGTATATAGCCACTGTAGTATGGAACAGAGCCAGTAGATATAGGAGAGTACCGCCACGTCCGCCATGTTTATTCCTCTGACATATGCGTCACTTTGAGGTTTGTAGCACAATTCCTTCAACGTGACGTTTGTTGGCAATCCAAAACTTTACTTAAAATTGGCAAGACTGTAAGTCTATGTGAAATTCGAGGTTAGCAGGTTAGGTTTTGCGGCAGTTTTGACACAAACTGACGCAATACATAACCTGCTAACCTCGAATTTGACACAGACTTACAGTCTTGCCAATTTCAAGTAAAATTTTAGAAATAACTCAATCTCTATTGCTGATGGAAACAAAAATGGCGGCGATGGCGGCATTTTTATGGATCAAAGAATGGCGGTACTCAGTAGTTATATCCCTAGTGCATTCTGTATATTCGAGTATTTCTCGAGAACGCGAAGCGTGCGAGAATGCACGCGGGGAATATTGCAAGACTATTCCTCGAAGAAATGTCATCCTTTGTATACTACACTATTCATTTTTAAAGAGTTTTCAGTTTTTTTTTCTGAAATTTCTTGTGTATCTAGCTGGTTTGCTCTTGTTCCCTCAAATACTCGATATTGCACTTGTGCAAATACCCGGGTATTGCACTAGTGCAAAATATTCGCTGTATTCGACTCTGATTGGTTAAAATTTTGAAAATTGATTGATAGGATTGGTTTATATTATCTGAGGCGAATAGTCTCCTATATATATTGGCTCTGATAGGAAACACCTCCTAGAGACATCTATTAATTAATACTGAAAGGTAGTTTATTTATGGCGGCAAATTTAAATATTTGACATATGGAATACAATATGATATGTTGTTTCTATAGAAACACTTATTTTTCAAATGTCGAAAATTGAAACATGAATAGGTTGTCACCTTTCAAAATGTATTGACAACTTAAATTTTATTGTAACAATCAAAATAGTTATAGCACTTATTAGTACTTTGCTTGTTAAAAGTATTGGATATAATTTTATTTATTTATGTCATTTTAACCTGTTTTACAGAATAAATACCCAATTACAAAACAGTAAGTTGTATCTCAACCAAACTTTAAACACCTGCAATATCAAGTACCAGACAATTCTTTGCACATTGGGAGATTGGGAGCATTTCCATAGTAGCCCCGGTATAGTATCTAAGAATCTAACAATATTGTCGTTTTTTGCCACATAAGAAGCATGGTAAGTATTGTTTAAAAATCAATGATATGTCTGAAACAACCTTTATTCAGCATCCATACAATTTGTATCGGGTTAGATAATTAGAAAAATACAACAAAATATTACCTGTGATAATTGTACGAGTATCTCCCCATCATTGTCAACTACTGTGCCAGGACCCTTGCTACGATTAATTTATCTGCAAGGCCGTGGATTAAAACTTCCACAAATAAACTTACTTAATGTATTTATTTATTATAAATTGTTAAATTTCAACAAATCCGCTAAACTTAGATTCCACGGTGTAACTCACCTTTTTAACGTCAGCTTTTCACATTTAAGCTAAGAAACAGACTATAATGCTTTTATATATTCTCAACATAGTTTGCTGCAGCAGGTGTTCCCTATGTGCAGGCCATAGTATTTAATTTAGTCGGCCATCATTAAGGCTTAGGTTGAAGTGACGCCAGCGATCCCTGAAGTAATGCGTGGGCGGTTCAAGGGGGCAACGGTAGTCGATAGGAAAATTAAAAAAGAAAATGTGGCAGTTAGTGAAATTTTTTTGAAATATTTACGTTATAATTTAAGTTTTAAAAAATAGATGCGGAATATGATAAATAATACTAAAATGTAATAATAATAAATATTGAAATTGTAAAATACGTTTTGTTCTAATTTTCGTGCAAATGTAAACCTATAACTTATTGTTTTGTGTAAATTAGATAAAGTACACCATGGAATTATGTTGGGTTCCAAATACGCCCGGTTTTGCCAAAGGTAAAAACCTGAGCTATATGCAAAATATTATTTTCACTTAGTAATAGTTCTTGAGCAAAAATAGGCAGCATTTTATTTTTAACGGTGCTCACCCTGTATATATTCTACAGAAATTATCTCGGTTTTATACTAAAAAGGTATATAATCCGAAAGCAAAATACCATCTTCCTCCAAAAATAGTTTTGAGTTATACGGGCAACAGGCAGACAGACATATAGACACACAGACAGATAGACAGGCAGCCATAAAGACAGACAGACGGACAGACAGACAGACATACAGATAAACAGGCAGACAAAGAGACAGACGGACATACAAACAGACCGATAAACAGTAAAACAAACAAACAAACTTCCTTCGTCTGTAAGACGAGAGAAGTAAAAAACATAAATTTTGTTGGACGATGATGATTTTTCTTTGAAATTTTTACCTTATTTAACAAAATGCGTCCTAAGTATAAAGTTGTGTCTCTAAGTTTACGTAGATTTTTTTAAAACAGACTACGTTGAAGACGTTTCTGAGTCAGACAGTCCAAAAACATGCACAAGCGAATATCTTCCTTCGATGTACTTTTACATGTTGCATTGAACGTTACTTGTAATCAATTTTTCGTGCGGCAAATTTTAAAATGGAACAGCTTCTGAAAACAAGAACTTCTTCATGACTTAACCTAATATAGCTTCAATAGAAGGTCTCAGTTTTTCGAAGGGATGACGACAATGTGTCATAATAATTCCATCTAAAAGACGAAGGAAGTATTGTAATCGCGAAAATATCATTTTTCGCAATTTATTCAGATCTTCAAGTTACAAGGTTCCTAGATGACAAAAAACAGGTTTTCTCAATTTCATCTGTTTGCGTAGCCGTTGCCGGTATAACTCAAAAACTATTTGTTGGAGGAAGACGATATTTTTCGTGCAGATTATATGTCTAGCTGGTACAAAACCGAGAGGATTTCTTTGAAATATACATATATAAGATAAACAAAACGCCTTAAAAAATAAAATCTTGTTTATTTTTGCTTTAACTGAGAAATATCTAAGAGTAAAGATTTACACATAGCTCAGGCTTACTTCTTGGTGATAATGAAACCCAACAGATAGAAGGTAAATGAACGAAAAGCTGTCAACGATAAATGCGTTTTATTCAAGCCAGCCGCAACGCAGTGATGTAAGAAGTACTCCGTGGGCTTGCGGGATATTGCCAAAAGTTTAAATCGCATTCGCAGTTGCTGCCGTTTGAATCCCGCCGGTCATGTCTTTTTATTTGAAAATTGAAGTAATTAGCATTGCCAAGTGTTTCTTTTTATTGTTTCAAAATTAATAGGAACGTAACGATATTTTTACGCCCAGTTTCATTTTGTTGTAAAACTATTTCATGTTACGACGTCCACTTCTGAGGAGGTTCGGAGTAAAGTGCTGTACAGATTTTTTGTAAATCGTATGGTATTTTTCTTAATGGTAGTGCATAACCAAATAACTGTTGGTTTGGTCCTTTGGCCTTTCTGAATGTATAAAATACGCCGATATTCAGAAAATGTTGAAAATACGCAGGTTGTCCGTTTTTTCGAGCCTAAGCATGGGGTTATCGGTTATCTTAAAAGTTACGAAATCGGTTAAATTAGGGCAAAGTTGCGT
Source organism: Agriotes lineatus (assembly GCA_940337035.1). Lineage (NCBI taxonomy): Eukaryota > Metazoa > Arthropoda > Insecta > Coleoptera > Elateridae > Agriotes > Agriotes lineatus. Next base: position 146,912,356 of record OW679195.1, on the reverse strand, counting down.
ATTTTTTTTGTTGCTTAATCATCTTTTTCTTTTTTGTATTAACACCTATTGTGCTTACACTATTAAAACTGAGCTGCAAGACCAACCATTAATTTACATCAGATAAATCTTAAAACTAACTACTTATCAACTAGAGTCCACCCAATGATGTGCTGTAGATTTTCCTGACTATTATTTGCACTCTCACACTCGCGCACTATGCCCTACTTTTACACAGTCACTTTACACAAGCTCGATGGGTTTGGTTCTCTTCAATCTACGGACGATATGTTGTCTGTACAGTAACTGAAGAGCTTGAAGGTTTTTATGAAATTGTAGTCTGACTTCGTGTTTGCCGGCAAACCTTTTGATCTCTTCCTTGACCATAGCGATGTTTCAGTCTCGGTGTGAGTCAACGTTGCGTATATACCAAGGTGCATCTACTATGCTGCGTAGTACCTTGTTCTGGAAAGTATGTATGCTTTTTATATTGCTGTCTTTGGTGCAACCCCATAGTTGGATACCATATAGCCATACCGGTTTTACAATCTGATTGTAGATTAGGATTGGATTTTCTCCCAATTAGCCAATAGAGTTGTCCGTATTTTAGTCTTAGTTCGTTTACTTTCTTCTTCACATGTTCCTTCCACCTAAGTTTGGCATCTAGTGTCATGCCTGGGTACTTAGTATTGTTCGCGTAGGGTACGATGGTACCATTTATATCTAAAGATGGTGGATCGTTTAATCTTCTATTTGTAAAGTAAATGTGAGTAGATTTGAACTCATTCAGCTTAATTCTCTATTATTTAGTCTAGTCAAGTATTGTGTTGCTGGCTGCTTGTAGTCTCTCAGCGGCTAAGTCTTGGTCTGCGTCCACTGCCAGAAATGCAGTGTCATCTGCAAACGTAGCCACTGTGGTTCCTTCCAAATGTGTCATATCGCAAGTATAGTAGAAAAAGGATAGGTGCCAGCAAACTGCCTTGAGGCACTCCCGCCTTTATCTCTTTTAGTTTCGAGTATTCATTTTCTTGTGTGATCTTGAAGAGTCTGCCTGAGATATAGGATGTTAGTATCTTTCCATATTGCTTAGAGATTATTATGTTAAGTTTATGTCTCAAACCTTCGTGCCAGACCTTGTCAAAGGCATGGGCCACATCTAATAATACTGCATAACAGATTTGCTTTTCTTCCAGTGCGCATTCTATTACATCCGTAATACGCCACCTGATCTATTGTGGGGTGTTTTGGTTTGAAGCCAAATTGATAGTTTGGTATCAAATTATCATTTTGTATAAGTGGTTTGAGTCTTTTGAGAAGTAGTTTTTCAAATAATTTTGACACAATTGGCAACAGGGAGATAGGCGTGCAGGACTTAACATCGTTAGGCGGCTTACCTGGTTTAGGTAGCATAATCACTTCTGCAACCTTCCAGCGGACATATTGAAGCCCTAGGACTGCGTTGAAGAGGTAAGTGAGCATGACTATGCCTTTCAAGATTTCTCCAGTGATCAAGTCGTATCCTGGCGCGTTCTTTGGATTTAGGTTTGTTTTTATTTCCTTAGCTACCTCATTTGGAGTGATAGAGGTGATATTTTCTGTTCTTAGATTGACTAAAGTGTTGCTTAATAATCTGAAAATATATTTGACCTGTCGTTTTTAGTTTTCAAAATATCGCACTAAACTGAAATTTCCAGTTTCTGTTTTTATTTTTTTATTCGGAAACCAATCAACGTAGCCATTTTTAGCCAAAACATTTTTTTAATGCAGATTGCTTTTCTGATTACAAAAATGTATAGCACTTTATGTTTTAGTAACCAGTTTATCGAAATATTTAGATTCTATTTTTTTTTAAAGAGTACCATGGAAACAGCCCACCTTCGTTTGTATTTACTGATAAGTTTTATTGTTTAAACTGGCAAGAAAATAAGGCACTGAAAGCAAACTCGACAAAATTGTTTAATTTTTATTCAAAAAATAATAATGAAAGTAATGAAAACCAACAGAACAAAAACATTACAAAATAAATAATTAAATCAGATGTTCAAACTGTCCGCCCCCGTTTCACCCAATAAACCGACCCATACATTTAGTCGAAAGCACACCTGAGGTCTCCGTTTCCAATAGACCACACCTGCTCGTTATGTCGGTTAGACATTCGAGAATTAGGAAATCCAGAGTCATCAGTTCATGTGACGTTATTAAGGAAATGTGAATTTTGCTGTATCTGATTCAGCAAATATCCGCAGAATGCTACGCTTTTCCCTCTATACCCAGGATGAAGAGTTTGCGTTGGAAGAATGTCATAAGAATTATAACGACGCCTGTTAAGGGTCTCCATACTACTTGATGTTGCAAATTTAACTGTGCTCTAATTTCTCTCGTTGATCTGTGGCGATTTTTTTGCATCTAGTGTAATAAATAAAACAATAAGGCTAAAAATAAATGGGACTTTACCATTTGTAATATTTCTTCTTGACTTTCAATTGCTCTACCACCATAATTTTGTCTAGGTCGCCTAAATTAACCATACTGACTCAGATTCTTATAAAGGCATAAAAATAACCGATATTTGGCACTAAATCTCTAACATACCAATCTCTTTGTTCTTCATTTGAAAAATACATTATATTTTAGTAAGTAACCCTGGAGTTTTAATGTCGAGCTACAAAGTTACACTGAACTATAAACATTTTAATAAAACTGATGTAGCGTTTTTTGTTTCCATGGGACTCTTGAAAACCTTATTATTATTATTTATTATTAGGTAAAATACTAATATTTCTATAAACTGATTACTAAAACATAGAGTGTTATACATTTTTGGAACCAGAAAAGAAATCTACATTCAAAGAAAAAATCCAATATGGTGTCCATAAGGAAAAAAATATGCTACCGATTTTTTGTTATCTTAAGCACTAGAGAAATTGTAATATTATTTTTGAATTCCTTGTTGAAAAGTGTTTTAACTAAAAATGGCTAAGTTGATTGGTTTTCGAATAAAAAAATTAAGGCTACGTTACACGACGCAGTTAAAGACATACATAAACTAAACGTTTCGGAAATGTATATATTGATATGGTCTTGAAATGGCCAAGCATTTTAAAAATGCAATAATAAACATGTAGCTTAGAAGGATATTGATTGGAATAACTGTGTTTTATCATTAGAATTTCTATTTACTACAATGATAGTAGCAAATCATTAGTAATTAGCCCATTTGTGGCTGCAAATGTAAGTTTATTCTCATAGTCAGACTTTATCTGAAAGAAGTAAATATTATTATAAAAAATAAAATAAAAGGCTATATCTTACATATTTGTTGTATAAAAAGGGTTAATATCATGTAATTGGCGACAGACACAATTATGTACTGTTAACCTAAAAAATATGATTAATGACAATTACCAAACGTCATAAATGTTAAAAAGTAGGAATCTGTATTCTCGATTTGAATAATCAAGGTTTCTCGCTGGTATTTTAAAAATAACAAGATCAATAGGGTGTGTAAAATTTATTAATTTGAATGACACGAGTCTAAAGTTAAAACTGAATTGAATATTAAATTTTACAAGCAATAATACTGGTATGTACAATTATTAATTGTAATACAAAAAAATTGTGTAAAATTGAGAAAGACTAAGTGCGTGCATAAAGCCTAGTCTAAAAGGATTGCTAACTACAGAACGAGAAGGAACATTATATAGCTGATTCAGACTTCAATTCGATTGGGAACACTAGAAGATAATTAGAGCTCGATGAAAGAAGACATTGTCAAGTATATGACAAACATTTCAATTACATAAAAAAACCTTTCTGAAGATGAAAGCAGTAATAATCCTTTATCTAATAGACTTGTCTGTCCGGGACGCTCTTTTGTCTGTCCGGGACGTTGTTTCAGCAGCCAAACCGTAAGAGATAGAGAAAAAAGTAATGAAAGTTATATGTTTGAAATGGTCATGTCAGGTCAGGAACCGAATTTCAGTCACGTGACACTTCCGGTTTTAGATAAATCACGTGATTTCCGTCCGTCCGGGACGCTGGTCCGTCCGGGACGCTGTTTCAGCAGCCAAACCGTAAGAGATAGAGAAAATAGTTATTAAAGTTATATGTTTGGAATGGTCATGTCAGGTTAGGAACCGAATTTCAGTCACGTGGCACTTCCGGTTTTCGAGAAATCACGTGATTTCCGTCCGTCCGGGACGCTGGTCCGTCCGGGACGCTGTTCTATTTGAAAAACGGTCTTTTTTGTTTTATTAAATGAGACATTTGTCTCACTGGTTGCTAGTAAGAATTAATCTGCTACTTAAAAATGTGAAATTGATTTCAAACAAATAACAAAAATACTAACATTTAATAAATTTAATAAAACAAAGAGTAATTCAATAAGTGAAACATTAATTATTAAATAATTAAATATATAGTTTATGTAAACATACAGTATAACTAGCATAAAATTGAATTAAATACTAATAATTAATTTACAATAACTTTAAAAAAGTTTATTAAATATTACAGATACAGATTTATTATTAAAAAATACAATTGCCTCATATTAAAATGTTATCATTTTATTCCGTATGTCCTAATTAAATTCGACAGTAACCCAGAGATAAAGAGTCGAAAAGTTAATTTTCTTACAAGTGCATGCTCAAGCTGTGGACAGAAAGGTAAGGTTTAGAATCAAAACCCTGAGAACAATAATAAATTTCAATAAAATTAAAATAAAATTATAAGGACCATAACAATATACTGCTATTCAAAAGGTAAAGGATTAACAAATCGAAACTTATTGTGACATCCCTTTTGGTAATTCGTGTCTGTTTGAGATGGGAATAGAATAAACAATGTGGAACAAATACTGAATTTGTTGGTCCAGGCACATTTCCCATGAGAACTTAGGGGGAAGGTCTGCACACACAGGAGGATGCTGATGAAATCACCATTATAATCACGAGAACTTCAACGGCGCAATATTCGAAAATCTACTGCGGTAACATTATACGTAGCCAAGGCATATACGTCAATCTGTAGGAATTGTAGAAAAATAGTGCACTAGCTGTTTACAAAAGTTATTTATTATATCCAGAAGCGTGTATGCAGCCGTTGTATGATAGCATAAAACAAAAATAAAAATCTATTAAAGAAAATAATATGTGCTCGTACAACGGGGGCAATGTAAACAACCCAGACAGCGGCATCGGAAGACCTACTAGATCTTCCTCTATTATACCTGAAAATTCAAGAATGCAATTGTTATCCTAAGCATTTCGAATATTATCAGAAAATGTGAACAAATCGTACAAATACAGTGCAGCACAACTTGCCTAAGTATTGCTTTCGACATGACCATGTTTTACATATAGGAGAAAAGATGACTTAATGGATGAAATAAATTATGAAATAGATATTTATGAATTAAGGGAGATATGAATATGTTTTTTTCCTGAGGTTAACATGTGTAACCGAAGGTAAAGAACATGAATATCTCCCGTGGTGCATACAATATTTTATCTACTAGCATATTCGTAAAAATAGTATAAAAGTTCAAAATGTCATAATGACATTACAATTAGGATAAGTAATTGGGAGTAATGAGCTACTCATAACCCGCAAGGGACTTGTCAAATTATTTCTCCCTCAAACTCATGGTAACAATGCAACTACAATTAACGTCTTAGCAACCATACAATGAGGCAATCCTTGATGTTACTTACATATCCTAATTTTAAATGTCATTATGACATTTTGAAATTTCATACTATTTTTACGAATATGCTAGTAGATAATAGTATATTATGTTATTATGAGCAAAAGTTATATTTTATGTGGCGAGGCTAGACGGGTTATCTGCCGAGCTTGCGAGGCAGATAAGTACAGCCGAGCCACATAAAGATACTTTTGCTCCGAATAACATATAGTATTTTTTCTTCAAACGTTTTTATAACAAATTATTTACAACTTTGTGAACAAAATTCGAAGAAAATTACTTGATCTCGTCAGCGGCAGATAATATTATCTGCCGCTCGTCAGCGGCAGATAAAGTCGTCAGCGTCAGATAATAACTTTATCTGCCGCGCGTCAGCAGATAATATTATCTGCCGCTTGGCAATAAAGTGACAGTTTAGCATTATCAATCCAGCAGTATAATGCCATATTTTACTGCCGTTTGAAGAAAAAATATTGTATGCACCACGGGAGATATTCATGTTCTTTACCTTCGGTTGACTTACAAACCTCGGACCAGAGGCCCTCGGTCTGTAACACATGTCAACCTCAGGAAACATATTCATATCTCCCTTAATGCATAAATAGCTATTTCACTGTCAAGAACGGATCGTAAATTTAAGATATTTCTGCAAGTGTCAGTGCTGATTTTCTTTGCTTTGATGATCTTAATGTCTTTTTGCTTTATAGAGTAATTGATAATTAGGTAATGCAATACATAGGTATACAATATTAATTTGTATAATCTCTAAGTACTGTTGTAATAATTTATTATTATAAAAATATGTATTGCATTACTGGTTGTTGATTTGTTCACTATGATTTTCGTGTTTTTTTATGACGAGGCCTGGTTCACTGTTCGAGGTACTTATATAAAGTCACAAAATTTCGTGAAACTCCCCTTCACCCGTTAAAATTTGTTATTTGAATTGCTGTGTCTCAAAGACGTATTATCGAACCCATATTTTTACACGAAACCGCTACTACTCAAAGATACCAGAATATTGCAAGTGAAATTATTAATGAGTTTCAGGAAGATGAGCTCCAGCAAGGTTACTTTCAACAAAATGCTGCGATTGCCCACACCGCTGAAGAGACCATTAATTACCTTTCTGATTTTTTTTGCCATCGAGTAATTAGTTTACGTTCAAATCCAGAAATTCGACCTAGATCACCAGACTTGACTATTTTAGATTACTTTATATTCTCTTATCTCAAATAGTTATTTAGACCACAAGTGTTAGAAATGCAACTTTTTTTCACAAGTGTGGAGGGTTATTAAACGAGGCGCAGCCGAGTTTAATATTCCACACGCGTGAAAAATAAGCACGCTAACACGAGTTGTCTATAAGATTTTTTTAAATTTCATTAAACGTTGAAATCCAAGCCTATTTTGTATAGAATTGTATTTGCCTTCATTTTAGTAAAGTGCGTTGGTCAGTTCTGGTAACTCAGGAAACGTCGATTTAAAATAGTTCATTCCTGAATTAAAAGCAAAGTGTCACTTTTTTTCACCGAAATTAATTAAAAAAAGCCTCCTTTTTTAAATGAAATTTTAAAAAATAATGTATATAAGGTCCCCATTGACAATATTGAAAAACTGCAAAACTGAATTATTGAATAGTGGGCAATATAATTCCCCAAATGCGTATAAATGCCTTTATTTGTTCCTCAGTTGTAAACATCAATTTTCAAGGCACTGTATTCACCTTGAAAATGTTTCTTAACTGGCTAGCCAGTAAACTTTTTACAAAATTTTACAAGCGTGCTCATAGATAAATGATAGCGTGTAAAGCCAGAGTGGTCTTCGTTAGTATGTGTCATACTGATGAATTTAGTTGCTTGTCAGTTTAACATTTTGAATAAATGGTAAATTTCTAGTTGTTTACAAGTGAGGAACAAATAAAATATTCAACAATACAAGCAAGGTAACAGGTTTTACTGGCTCAAGAAGGTAACTGGCTCGCCTTTGGCTCGCAGTCATATCCTTCTATTCGCCAGTAAAAACCCTCTTACCAAGCTAGTAATGTTAAATACTATTACTAGTATGAAAATACGAACAAATTTGTGTCTTTAAGAAAAGGGTGACCATTTTGAACAGTCTTGTTAGTTTTTGTTTATTTTTCTATTCCTGTGAAATAATAGTATATTAAGTATGGAGAACGGTAAGGGATTTTTACCGTTCGAAGGCAATTGTTTGAGAACGGTAACCCTTAACGTTCGACATGCTTATAACAGTGATTGAAGTGACATGACACACATTACTAGGCAACCAATTTGTTAAATTGTGCATGCATGACTAATTTTTATTGTTTGTTAAAAAGACGTCGGTAAGTATCTTTGCTGTTCAGTTTTTAGATCGGTAAGTAATTTTGCTGTCGTTGTAGTTATAACAACTGGTAAATTTCACCTACTGTCATAGAAACACCCATGATAAATAGCCATAAATGACCAATCGTGCAAAAAACTATTTTAATGATTACCTACTCTTTATTATTTGTTTAACATGTTCTCTGTCATTTTTGACAGTGGCCTATTATAAGATGTTTAACAATTTAGAGATTCATTTGTTACTGTTATCGTGTAAATTAAAATAAAATAGCCAATCTCCTAAAAAATTGGTTTATTTACAATGCAGCTTAACCTCCATGAACACAACTGCAGGTGAGGTACCGGCGCTTGCGCTAAAAAAGACTGTATCTAAACGTTGGCCAATGAGTATATAATCGGCTTACACAACCACAGTTAACCTCATTAATTTAGGTACTGACCAGAATATAAATGATTTAAGGAATTTCATTACTTATTACACGTCAGCGGCAATACTAACTTATAAATTATAAACTGATATCCTGATTGGAAATTCTAAAGCTGGCTGTTAACATTACTTTTCCATTACCAACACTTATATAATTTCGTTTTGAACACACGGTACAAATTTTAAGTATTTGACACTGACAATTTAAACTATCAGGATCTTTGAGTCAGTGAGAATAGAATAGCAGCAACAGGCTAAAGCTTACTTTACATAATAAAAATAAATGTAAAGCTCATGTTTCTTGTTGGTTAAATTTATAGTGACTGAAATATTCACATATTATACTAGACTATCGAAAATTATCGATTGTACGAGACCTGTAGCTTTATTAGGCAATATGTCGAGCTTCGAACATTTTCGTTTGTCGACTTGTATACAGGTTGACTACACCATAAATAAAGAAAATACATAAATTAATAAAATAAACATAAAATTTTAGTGAATAATTTTATCACTAATTTACGTTGTGATACAACAAATGCAACACTAGAAAACTTAAAAGTAGCATCGTGAAAAATCAAGTAAGCCAAATTTTGAATGACAACTGCAAGCAAACAGAAGAGGAATGGAACAACACAATACAGCAAATCCAGACACTTAACAAAGCCGTAGAAGATGTCAAGGAAGAGTTTCTGAAAAACGATAGTAGTAAAAGTAAATCATGGATGACAGAGAAAATTATGCAACTTATGGAGGAGAGAAGACAACATAAGAATGACATCACAAACTACAAAAGAGTACATAGAATAATATAGAAAAAGATCAGAGAAGCCAAGCAAAAGGAGATCCAGGTAAAATGCCATGAAATTGAGAAAATTCAAAGTAAATTTGATGAATTTAATGTACATAGGAAGGTTAGGGAGGTAACGGAAACACACAGAAAGAGAACCGTGGGCAAACTAATCAATGAAGCGGGAGAACTGATTGTCGACAGAAACTACATTAAGGAAACATGGCAAAAGGACATAGAGAATTTATTCCACGATGAAAGGGGAACTACACCAACTATACAGGCAAAAACTGCACATAGTATATTAGGTGTTGAAGTTAAAACCGCTATCACATCTATAAAAGAAGGAAAATCCCCAGGACCAGATGGGATGCAGTCAGAGTTTCTCAAACTTCTTAATGAAAGATCTATAAAATTACTAACTAACGTATTTAACAATATCTACAACACTGGAGATATACCAAATGAATAGCTCGTTTCAGAATTCATAATGCTACCAAAGAAACAAGGAGCCAAGACATGGGAGTACTATAGACTAATTAGCCTCATGAGTCACTCATTGAAGCTATTTCTTGAAATCAATCACCCAAGAGTTTACAAACTATGCGAGGAAAGGATGAGGAATACACAATTTGAATCTATAAAGGGAGTTGGCACAAGAGCTGCTCCGTTTAGTCTGAAAGTCTTATTTCAAAAATGCCTAGACATGAATTGTGACGTTTTTGCATGCTTTGTTGACTATCAGAAAGCGTTCGATAGGATACAGCATGTAAAGGTGATATAAGTATTAAAAACAGTGGTATGGATGACAGAGATGTTAAAATCATCAGAAACTTGTATTGGAATCAGACACCAACCATAAAGACTAACGCGGAAAACCAGACAGAAGCTATTAATATCCTTGCGTTAGGCAAGGATGTATTTTTTCTCCACTGATATTCAATCTGTACTCAGAAGAAATATTCAAGGTAGGCCTGGAAAATGCCAACCACGGAATCATGCTACACGGGGAACGTCTTAACAACATTTGCTATGCAGACGACACTGTGTTGTTTGCCGATAATTTGAATGGCCTACAGCAACTAATAAATAATCAGTGCATTTAAATAAAAACTAAGTGTAATAGTGCAAAGCAGAGCAATGACAAAATAAAAATAATAACGTTTGTGTGCGCAACGTTACCGAACGAATTTAGTTATAAGATTAAAGACAATAATTTAGTTTTAAGAAAATTGTAAATATAATTTAAGTACTCAAAATTACTTCCATTTGTAACCTTTCTTTACCAAAATTAATTTCCTCTAACATAAGAGAATCATAGTAACCTGGCAACCTGATGCTGTTTTGCTGAGAAAACAAGGAGAACAATTGAATTAATTTTTATGTGAAGTTTGTTAGATTTGTGCTCCACTTAAACACATTTTTATACCATTAAACGAGCATAGTACCAAGAAAAAATAATTGCCTTTTATTGTGCCCATCTTAGAGTACATGTGACAGTGTTTGTGAAGGTTTCCGCAGCACTAAAATATAAAATTCTCCAATCGTTTCTCCGAGGACATCAGCTGCCGTTCACCTGGGGTTTCTGATAACGGTTCCCGGCAAAAGTCAGAATACAGAGCCAGAGGTCTGCACTGCATTACGTTGGGGAGGACTGCAAGAACGCCATGGACAGCATCTGCAGCAAGGGGACCGTCTCCAGCAGAAGATCCGAGCAGCATTCACAACGGACAGCTTAGAAGTCTTCAAACGAGGTACGATAAAGCCTGCATATTTAAGTGTGGAGTGTCCGAAAAGCATTAAAATCCAAGGTCAAACTTTTCCGAAGTGGATTAGCATCTTCCCGAGGCCCCATTTGCTTCGGTTTTTCCAAAAATCGAGTAGCGTCGGTGGATTGTGCGGATTCAGCTGAGAACCCAAGCGAACAAAAACAAATGCACGCATTGACGTCCCTTGTACGTCACGAAACAAGCAAGGCGAGGTGTTCCTACGTCATCGCTGAAACAAACCAGTGCTTATTGTTGCAAGCGCGAAAATTTGAATAATTACCTGACGCTTTTCTCACAGTAATTTCACTTTTAAAACATTCAAATACGCTGTCACCACTAACGACATTTTGTGCCATTTGTCAAATCAAGGATTTTTTTATCTACCAAGAACCGCGCATTCGAACTACTGAGTTCACGAATAAAATAAAGTCCATTTATGATCCCAACCCAATTAGATTTGAGTTTCATGCTTGCCTTGTAGTTTGCCAAATAAGTTTTGCAGATTAGATAAAATATAAAAGGGGCGTACGACCATTTGTTTGTGTGATCATTTATTACATTTCGCTTTTTACCAGCCACAATTTGACTTATTGAATTTTATTTGAACTTTACAAACATGTAATCATTACATTTATTGGCCCAAAACTTGGAGCTTATAGACCCATTTTATCACACTACAACTGCCCAAAATTGAGAAAAGTGCATTAAGAAAAATGTCAAATCTGTCATTTTCAAAAATATTTTAGTAGGCAAATGTCATTATGTCATTCATTTGTAATGAAGCCATTACATAACTGAGTGGTGTAATGAGCTTTATTACCTAACAGAAATAGAGTCAAATGAGTGACGTAATGAGTTACTTATCCCACTGGAGTAGACAAAAAATCTTAATGAAAATTTAAGTACCACAACCATCATTGGTAGAGTTGCTCAAACGTTTGAGGTAAGTACTCCCAGACAGCACGCAGTATTTATATAATATTAATTTTACATTTCGGTAATATTATTTGTAGGGTACAAATCTCATTTAAATATTTGCTAGCTAAAACTAAAATTGCATTAACATTACATGGAATTCTACACAAAATATTTGCCAAAAGCATTTCTAAAATACATATTTGTGTAGTAATTTTTCTTTGAATACCAGAATTGCAGAATTTGCAATTCGTCATACTTTAACATTGTTGCCGTTATTTCTACCTTGCTATTATACACGACTCACGTGTAGGCCCCAGTTCTTATTTCTAATTGCATTGCGCATCTATAAACCTGTCTTAAAAATAAAACTATTTTGTGGTCAATGACACAGCTTTATTTTAAATAATATTGTAACTATCCTGGGGCTGGGCCGTCGCCCCAGAAATATGACTCAGCGTCCCGTGCGACAGCATTGCAGAACGACCTTGGAGCCAGCTGCATGAGACGGCGTGAGCCAGCCTTCCCGAACATTACAGAAACGACCTTGCGCGTGACACGTCAGAGTTGCTAGAAAGGTCGAGCGAACTCGAAACCTTTTTCCAGAAGGAACTATCTGGCAATATAAATACACGCCCGCAGGAGTTCGAATTCAGTTCTCATCAGTTCGAATTCGGCAGCGAAGCGCGTAGAGTTCCCATATAAATGAACCGTGTGTATATAACCCTAGTGAAATAAATAACAGATAAATAACTATATAAATCGTTAGTGTTTAAGTCGTAAATAGCCAAATAAATAATTGATGTTTAATTCAGCACATATAAATAAATAAATTTATCGTTGTTAGAAATAGTGCATGTAGTTCGTTAGTTTAAGTAATTTGTGTTCTGCCTTGTTAATTCGTGTGTTTGTAAATAATAATAATTAATAGTTGTAAATAAATGTTTAATACAAGAAGCGTCGTATAATTTTTAAATAGCCCGAGCGTAAAAACGTAACAGTGGCGTCAGGTGTGCGGGTTTTGTGTCGGGTTTTGTACCGTGTTATACCAGGGGCTAAAAAAAATATTGAACAAACGTTAAAATAAATAAATTGTTAACAAGTGCCGATAAAACGACGTCAGATAAATAAATTGTAGCGTATAGAGTTAGATGCGCTTGACGAGCAGCAAGATGGAAGTCCGACTAAGCCAACTTTTGCAAGAGTTAAAAGTTGGCCAAGGCAAGGCAGAGAAGGCGCAAGAGAAGGCAGAAAAAACGCTAGAGGTTCTTGAGAAAGTGCTGGAAGCCGGGCGGGAAGCCGCGCTAGAGGATCTTAAAGATAAGTTTGAGGAACAGCGGAAAGCCGCGTAAGCACTTAAGGAATAGCTGAAGGCCGAGCAAAAAAAAGCAGTCCAAAAACTTAAGGAATTGAAAGCCGGCCGAAAGAAGGCAGAAAAACTTGAGGAAAAATTGAAAGCCACTCAAGAAAACCTCAAGGATGAGCTTAAGGAAGAATTGAGAGTCGGCCGAAAGAGGACCTTGAAAGGACTAGAGGATGTTAATAATAAGCGTGGGAAACAGCCGGGAGCAGGGCAGGAAGCACAGGAAGAGCTGAAAGCCGGGAAGGAAGACCTGGAAGCCGCAGAAGAGAAAGTAGTCCAAAAGCTTGATGGGAAAATAAATGGAAGAGTACGGTCTCTGCTGTTGGATACTGGAGCGACGAAGTCCATCGCCAGGTGCGACGTAGTAAGGGACGAGGGTCAGCTGCTGCACAACAAGACACGCCTTCGCACTGCCACGGGGGGCGCGGTGACCACACATGGGGAAACTGATTTGAAGATTGGGAATCAAACCCTCAAGCATCGGAACCTGATGGCTGACAGTGCGGACGAGTACATCCTGGGAGTGGATGTTATGGATAAGTGTGAGTGCGCTTTGGACCTGAGACGCGGCGAGTTGCACGTGGGTGGGGAGGAGCTTTCCCGACACCCAAGAGGGAGATTGCGGCACAAGTGGTATGGGCGGAAGATGTTACTCTGCAAGGACCAACCGAGAGGGTCGTGGATGCATACCTGGATGGCGATCTCCGGGACAACGTGGTGCGCGTGGTCGAGCCTGATGCTGGCAAGCAGCTCACTCATGGTATCCTGGTAGGGAAGACGTTGGTGACGACTGGGCTTGGGGTCCCAGGAAGGATGATGAACGTCAGCAGGAAACTCTCAGCCGTCAGGAGGAACACAATACTGGGAAGGGGCATGAGCCAACGAGAACGGAAGAAGATAGAAGATCTGGTGGCCCGGTACCAAGACATCGTCGAGTGCGGAGATCATCTCAGCGGCCGTAATGACGTAGGAAAACATAAATCATTCGAGTTTGGCAGAAGAATCTTGCTGAGGGCCGACGATGCTGCTCTGAGATGGCTACTGCAGTGCAAGAACCCTGAAGGACAGATGGCTAAGTGGATCAAGCGCCTACAAGGGTACGACTTGGAAATAAATAATCGGCCTGGCACAGCCCACCGTAACGCCGATGCGTTATCCAGGGGGCCCTGCCCTGCGGACTGCGGCCACTGTTCGAGACTGGAGAGTCGTGCAGTACCCACCAATCGTACCACTGTAGTCGAAGACTCGTGGGAGCCAGACGAGTTGCAGAGCAGCCAGGAGAACGACCCCGACTTAAGCACGGTTATAGCCGGGAAGCAAGATGGCCGTCAACCTACCTGGCAGGAGGTCTCCGCCACCAACGCAACGGTGAAGACTTATTGGGCGCAATGGGACTCCTTGCATCTGGACAACAACGTCCTGACCAGAATCTTGAAAGATGAGGACAGTAGGGCAACGAGATCAGGATCGATGGTTCCAAGGAGTAGAGTGGCCGAGGTTCTGCGCCACTTGCATGATGGCTCCTCTGGAGAACACCTTGGAGTGAAGAAGACGTTGCAGAAGGTCCAAGAAAGGTTCTACTGGATGAACTGCGAAGATGACGTCCAAGAGTGGTGCGGGTGTGCGAAGCCTGCGCTACAGTAAACGGACCGATTGGAATACGTAGAGCTCCGAGGTGGCAGTACAGCGTCGGTGGTCCGTTCGAGGAGATAGCCATTGACATTGCCGGACCATGCCCCGAAACCGAAGCGGGAAATAAATACATCCTGGTGTGCATGGGCTACTCTACCAAGTGGCCCGAAACGTACACCCTCCCGAATCAAGACGCCGGTACTGTCGCTAATGTTTTGGTGATGGAGTGCTTCAGCCGTTTTGGAGTCCCCCTGGAGTTACATTCCGACCAGGGCCGGAATTTCGAGTCTGGACTGTTCCAGAACGTCTGTAAACTACTGGGACCCGGACTACTGCCCTCCATCCTCAATCGGACGGCATGGTGGAAAAAATGAACCGAACCATGGAGAAGCATCTGTCCAAGGGAGTTTCCGAACATCAGCGTGACTGGGACCAGTGCATTCACCTGTTCCCGATGGCCTACCGATCGGCAGTACAAGAGACAACCGGCATCCAGATCGAGGTCTGCTGTTACAGCCTTTGCAAAGCATGGAGCCCACGGTGGACTGCTACTTCTTCAGCCAGTCCATGTGCAAGAGGGGCACCGCCTGCAAATACCGCCATCGAACCCCTACAAGAGCGAGAGGACAAGCACCCGACGCAGCTCGTTCTGGGACAGAACGACCTAAGGCGGGGGCAGTGTAACGATCCTGGGGCTGGGCCGTCGCCCCAGAAATGTGACTTAGAGTTCCGTGCGACAGCATTTCAGAACGACCTTGGAGCCAGCTGCATGAGACGGCGTGAGCCAGCCTTCCCGAACATTCCAGAAACGACCTTGCGCGTGACACGTCAGAGTTGCCAGAAAGGTCGAGCGATTCGAGACGTTTTCCAGAAGGAACTATCTGGCAATATAAATACACGCCCGCAGGAGTTCTAATTCAGTTCTCATCAGTTCGAATTCGGCAGCGAAGCGCGTAGAGCTCCCATATAAATGAACCGTGTGTATATAACCTTAATGAAATAAATAACAGATAAATAACCATATAAATCGTTAGTGTTTAAGTCGTAAATAGCCAAATAAATAATTGATGTTTAATCCAGCGCATATAAATAAATAAATTTATCGTTGTTAGAAATAGTGCTTGTAGTTCGTTAGTTTAAGTAATTTGTGTTCTGCCATGTTAATTCGCGTGTTTGTAAATAATAATATATAATAGTTGTAAATAAATGTTTAATACAAGAAGCGTCGTATAATTTTTAAATAGCCCGAGCGTAAAAACGTAACAATATGAATATCCCACTTTTAGAGGGTAGTAAATTTTAGACTCAGTACGAGCGCTTACCTTGATGGTAACCAACTAGTTGGCCCCTATTACCTCTGTCAAGTACAATATAAGTTTGATTCTATTACTATATAAAACGCCAAAAACAAACTAAAAGATATATATTTGGGACACAGAAAATTAAACCAGAAACAATGCTATTACAATGTGCAATTAGATGTAATACGTAATTCCTTCCTTACAATAGGTGTTTAAAATTTTCCAGAATGACAAAATACATATGTTACATATAGACATTATTTATTATATAGACATTTAAGTTTACGCTCAATTACAAATAATTTACAATAGAAACATAATTAATACACATCTACAAACATCATAAAAATTACGTTTTCTATAATATATGAGTACGCAATCCCTATAAAGATTGGGATAAAATGTTAAAAACTAACGTATGTACTGAAACAGTGAAATATTCGTATATAGAGGGTGTCTCACCATTTTGTGCCTTTCAAAGTTTCTTGAGATTTTACATCAAAGACTTTAAATGACCGCCATTTTTAAACGGGATAGAATTTATTTTCAAATATTTTATTTACTTTAGAAATGTATGTACCTACTTAAGTTGTGTGGAAAGCCTCAAAGTAATACTTTAAGCGGTTTTTGAGATATTATATTAACAACAATGGGGATAACGGCTAAATAAAGAGTACAAAAATATTTTATTAATTTTTGTTGTTCCTTTTAGGGCCGGTTGCAGAAAGCAATGTTAAGTCTGGTGTTAGCTAACGCGACGTCAAAGCGAACAAAAACGAATCAAATCTCAAATGCTTATGGTAACTAATACATTAGTAAAGAAAATTTGATGCGATTTTGTTCACTTTGACGCGATGTTAGCTAACACCAGACTTAACATTGCTTTCTGCAACCGGCGCTTAGTATACCAAATTGCAAAATGTATAGCGCGGTTTTTTGAGACGCCATGCAAATACAATACTGGCAGGAATTTATTAACTCGCATGCTTTTTAACACTTGCACCTACACTATAAAATGGTCAACTAGTTTACATTAGTATAAGACATTATTTGTTTCTAACTGTAAACTAACTTAAGCATGTTACTCAGATATCACCTAAGCAGACGCAAGGAAACAAAAGAAACCAGTTTAGTAATGCGGAAATCATAATTTATGCGTTGTTTACATTTTGCAATTTTTTAGTTTGCGTTTTGCATTTATTTGCGCTTTTTAAATCGTTTGTTGAACATTTTAGTCATAATTAAATGTTCCGTAAAAAATTATTTGTGTTGATAACACTGGTCTACTGTATTCAACCACCTTGGTGTAAGAATTTTTACTTTGGCCGCTCCTGCCCTCAGCAAGGTTTTTTTAAAGTTTATGGAGGATTTGTTTGCTTTAAAATGGAGTTCAAATATTTCCAATAAACCAGTAGCGAATTTTATTACAGTAGGTGATGGGGTTTCTAAATATGAAACACAATCACCAATACTATAATCCCCTTCTGTGATTAAATACTGATTATTATCTTTTAACACATTTCTAAGCAACACAATTCACAATTAAAACGTCTAATAGTTTTATGCACTAGATATCCAACGAAATACACAACAGCGTATGTCTCTAATTTTCCTTCCTGGCCTCCAAAAACTCTCTCGCTGGTAACCAATTTGGAATCAGCTGTTTTGCTATTTTTTCAATTATCAATTTCTTGTAACTCCTTGTGTTGGTCCACTTCCATATTTGGTATTGCGCAATCATTACATTCTATAGTTTCATCTACTTCAGATATATTAGAATTTAAATTAACATTAATTACGTCATATTCGTCAATTTCGCAGTTAGTATTTTGATCAGGTTGCTGCAGTTTCACAAGCATATTAAATTATAGTGCTTGACGAAACCCTTTGGCTGTGAGATTTACTAAATTCCCTCCTTTATACCTTAATGTTGCGAAAATATTTTCAAGAGGATCCTGATTCAGTCTGCTGGTTAGCAAAAACTGTTATCCCTCTTGTTTTAAATCTTGCCATAGTTGAAGTACAGATTGTATTGATAAAATAAATCCTTTGAAACAGTAGATCCCTTCGTTGACCTTTCCATTTGCGGTATATGCTTTCCAGCTTTTAACCCATTCAAGAGCTTCCGTTAAATAAGTGTCTGGCCCTCCCATTTTGGCAGAAAGGGCACAACCGTATGAATTTCGATCATATAACACACGAGTATTTAAGAAGTCAAATAAATTGTTGAGTTTTTGTAAAAAGTCAGCAGTAGTAAGTGCAGTAGTACTTCCCTGTTGTCCTGTTTTAACTACTGTTCTAACAGTAGCACTCAATGTATTGGAAAATATTTGGGTAGCATATTTTACCCTCATTTTTTGAAAATTATTTGGAGTAATGTGAGCATCCGTAATTTTCACCACTGCTCGGGCAGTTGTGGATGCCTTATCAATTTTATAAGTATTTTCCACATCACGCCACGAAATTTGCTTCCTATCTACGTAAAAATCCTTAGTCATTAGGTTCTTTCGCACGATTTTGATTAGATGGGGGATATCATACACCGCATAAATTTTTTTATAATTAATTAAAAAGTATGGCTTCTCTTCTGTAACCCCTAACGTTGAATATGTAGCTCTGTTTGGTGCCGCTTGATCGCTGATTACCACGCGTACTTTTAGTCCTATGCGTTGCAGTGCCTCTATATTTTTTAAAAGAAGTTCTTTTAAACACTGATGTTTTATTGGACCTGAAGTTAAATAATAACTGACGGGAAGTTTCCATTTTGAGATAAGTCCTCTTATCATAAAAACTAGGGCGTGAGAAGCAATGCCTGAGCTACGGCCGATATGTCCCAAATCTTCAAATCCTTCTACGATATCTTGACGAACATTATATTCCAGTCCCTTTTTAATATTCATTTCGTCGGATATGAAGACACAATGTTTTTCATCCTATGACATATTTTGAACTTTCAAAGCTAGTTTTTTAAATAGCTCTGTGTTTGTTCCTGTGGTTAGTGGTGACAACCGTAACCAAGATTATATTGTGGATTTAGACGGCAGCGTAAATTTTAGTTTGTCCCGCAAAAAAATATAAAGAGCTGGTGATGTATGGTACATGTTTAATGCCAATTCCTTCTCATCTTTCGTCCACGGTTGTCCAGCTTTGTGATACAACTGCATATTTATGAATATGCGTACACTTTTTGATTTAACATTAAGAACATGCACATCAAACCCTTTTGTTACAACCTTCTTCTTCAGTCGATGAATAGTCGAATTTTTCACAGTTTTCTAGGTAGTTTATTTACTTGGTGGTGAAGTACAGTACTGGAACGAAGCTCTTTATTCGTCGTTGGCGTCGGCATATTTATCATAGCCTGCAAATATTTTATTTTAAAATGAAGTTTAAGGCTGCCTATAATTTTCAAAATAACTTTTACTGACATCTCCTATAATAACGGATATTTCGAACTTTGTCGCTCTTTATAAAAGCGTGGCATTTTTTTGTAAAATGGAAAGTTAACAAGATTCAAAACCGCACAAAACCACACCAACTCCCCCTCCCTCACTGTACTATTTCATGTACTAACTAGTTTGTGCATTGGTTATAAATTACCATTATAATATAAAATCCCTCATTTCTGTCCTCCATAAGACACACATTTTCTTTAACATAATATAATAGCAATTATATTTAACTCATCTGCACTAGAGAAGAATCTAGTTGGATGTTCGACCGTTATGATGGAGAATCTTCTTCACTTAAGTTCAAATAACACTCTTTGTTTAAATTGTCGGAAGGCACTCTGCTATACACTTTTGGAACAAGCTCTTTTTTAAATAAAAGTTCCTTGGGCGATGCTGGTGGAGTTGCTTTGATTTGCACGAAATCTACATTTACTTCTCCAGTTTTATAATGAATTTGGACAGCCTCATGAACAAGCCTGATTTTGCGTTGTTCACAAAATTTTGTTCACTAAAGTGTGCTGCGCATATTCTTCTGTCACGTAGTTTGTCTGTAGAAAGATGAACATTCCGACAATTCACCAACCATGCATTACATCTGTGTATCTCAGTGGGGAAACGTAAAACTTATTTCAAAAGAATACGCTAACACTCGAAGAGTCGTGACCAAACGAACGTACTACTGAAAACGTATAGCTTGAACCCACGATTTCAATAACACTGAGATTTTCTAACGATGATAATTTTACAAATACTAATGACTTTAAAATCCATGAGTTTCGATTGGGTAGAAGTGTGAATACTGGGAAATTTGCCTGACAAATCATCACAATTTAATGTTATAATAATCTCAAATAGGTAAACTCATTTAGTTTGGTATTTTTGCTAATGATCTAGGAATTCCAAATATGTGTACTTAATATGAGAAGCTTGATTAAGAGAAACTGATTAAAACATTTAGCACGCAAGGAGGGATAAGAATCCTTGCTGGTCCACTGTTTTATTCGCCATGTCTTTTTTTAATTGTGTTTTGTATACTACATATTAGCATTTTGTATTATTTTCAGGAATGTTTGAAACAATAAAGAAGCCGACCTGCGATTAATTAATAAAATTAAGCGATGGTAGTAAAAATCGCAGATCAACCCCCCACCGTTTATACACCGCGGCAGCTCTGAAAATTCTTTCTTTACTCACCGCGATGGCCGAACTAGCTCAAATATCGGCGGCCTTAGATCGTAGGTTCAAATCATCAGCTATGTACCCTGGAATGTCTTCAAAAAAGGAAAGGAAATGGAAATGGGCGCCAGAAATCAAAAGACTTCAAATAATAAGAAAAAATAAACTACAAGTGACTAGTGTTTAATTAATAATCAATAGAAAGTTTTGAAGTGTCCGTAGTAAATAATCAGAATAATTATAATGTAATAACAAAGTTGTGTATCTTAACTGAAGGTTGCGACACGCATAAAATTAAGAACCCCTTTCGGGTTATTTTAATACTTTACCAAAGAACATTCGTGGGATAAGCTTATCACAGTCATTTAATCAAACCTTCTGTTAGGCTATTGAAAATAAAAAGCGTGACTGTACCTTTTACAGAGGGTAAAAACACATCAAAATAGCAAATTTAAATTCTGAGCATAATTAAATATAAGTATAAAAATTCAAATATTAAAACAAGAGCATGTATGAAATTGAACATTACATTATAATGATTGCGGAACGTATGCATTTAAATTTTAAATATTTACGGGTTTAAAATGTTTACATATAAAATACAGGTAGGATTGAAGATAAGTTTATAAATCCCGGAATAGCACAAACTAACCTCGCTTCTCCAACGCTCACAAACGGCAAACAGGCAAGCGCCGCCTGGGGGTAGCTACACCCTTCAACATAAGGTGGTCGTGAACTGCATATTATGGACGAAATTGCCGGGGATGCCCGGTGATTACAGCGGCAGCATCCACACCTTGCAGCCAAAAACGAAGAACGCCAGCAAGTGTCGAAAATGCGATAAGGCTTGGCCTCCGAGATAAACTCGCGGTTGAAATTGGTAAATAAGAGCTAAGAAAAAAGTAATTACTATGCGAATAATAAAACAGAAAAAGCGCAATCGTATCTGATCATAATCAGCCCTTAGGAAAAACACTGCTCAATGATATTGGTTGAGCGCACGTAATTTGACATAATTAACATAAAATCCGGGCCGCGCGAAATGCGCCGCCCGAGGCGAAAAGAATAAATGCCTCGGACGAAAATTCGTTTCCTTGAGGAAGGCTCGCACTCTGATAAGAGATAGCGGAGGTCGAGAGGCCATCGTGCAAACGAAAAGAACTTGATACAGGCACAAAATGCGTTGGTTTGGAAAATTTACGAATTCGAAATGCAAAGGATTTATAATTTAACTAAAAATATACAGGTTAAGCCTGAAATAATTGGATAAATGGCGAAACAATTAGGCTAAGCCAAAAAAATTGTTTCATGTTTTTATCATTTGTTAAATATGTTACTTTTACAAAAATTAATGCCAACCAGATAGGATTTGGCGAGGTATTTTTCGATTCATTAAAAACAATTAGGAGGTTTAAGTTACTAGCCAATATATTGTAATAGCTATTTATGCAACAAGTGCTAAAAGTTGATGTTTATGCACGTGACATGAAAATTATGAAACGACCTTAAATTTTCTGTTATTAATCCATAAGTGTCGATTTAACAAAGGTTTGCATTTATGACAGTTATAATTTATGTCATAATAAAGAGATGGCCTTGACTCGCAGGTGAATGTTTGTGGAGCCAGTACTGTCAAAATCAGTTATCAAAGGTAATTATAATAGCACACATCTGACTTTATTCATTACATAACGCTTTAATTATTTAAAAAACACTTTACCTCTAGTGCAATAAGTAACTAGAATAACTTTACAACCTCACTTCCAGTTCGAAATTGTAGTTTTATAACCTCACTTCACTTTATAACACATGTGCTAAAAGTAAACAGCTGATCTCACTTTAAACACGCTAAATTATAAAACGTCACTTTTAGTGAAAAAAGCTAGCGCTAAAAGGTCTACTTTTAGTGGTGGTCGTAGAAAAAATATATTGCCTATAAATATTTCAATAATTTCATTGCTTAATGGAATACTCGATGATATTTTACCTCGATGTGTTGCAGTTTGAAAAAAGACACCAAATATTGTTATCATTTTGAATAATACATTGTACTTATTTTATTAGTAAAACATTAACATTAAAAAAGCGGGGATTGAAATGCATTTAGAGCTAAGCCCTTTACTTATAATGAGCGTTTCAACTGAAAAATTATAAATCAAAATAGTCCGTCGACGCATGTCGACGATATCTTTATATTTTAAAAATAGTTAAAAAAAGTAGAACCAATGTTTATATTTTTTGTAAATTTTTGAAGGCATTTTGAACCCACTACATTAATTATAAATAATACTAATATATAGTATATAGATATTGTTATTTATTCAGTGGCTTTAACTTTAAAAAAATTATTAATTAGGCTGCGCGTTTATTTATATGAATTTCAGCTTTCACTTTCATGTTATTTATCAACAAGAATAAACGATAAATTATTATCAATGTCCCTATCAGAGTGTTAATATAGATTGAAACTGCAATCATACCTTTAAAAATGAGGTATAAGCTCACAGAAAATAATTTAAATACGTAACGAATTACTGGATATTTCATATTACAATACACATTTCAAAAAATTAAAGGATCTCCCAACTGATTAATTCATTAATTGTAAACTATATAATCCGATTCTTCTCTTATACTAGTTAATTCGTTAGTTTTAGCAGCTGCCCTGTAGTAGAAAAGTATGTAACACTTATGGTTGTTCTTTGACAGAACTAGTTTCGTGGAATAATGCAAAATTTAAACCAGCTTCTTGAAACCGAGCGACGTTCAAACTTCCCTGCACTCAATATTGTACACCCCCCAACGTCGACTTTGACTTCCGCAGCTTTCGCTACACACACCTGTTAATAATTTACCGGTACTCGGAAAAACAATGCCGGATTAGTGTTTCTTCCAGTCACCCAGAGGGCCAGGTCTCTTACGTCCTAGCGAGCGGGAGACTTGAGGCTATACGCTAGTATATTAGATAGTCTTTGGTGGAAGTTAGCTGTCAGTTAGAGAGTGGTGTATTACAGCAAGAACTGAAAAAGGCCCAAGCTGCTGACTTCAAGTTGATTGCTGTCATGGAAGTAGTGTGAGAACGATACAAGGTGGGTAATTCTTTAGTTCTACCAACACTAAAGTAAAAAGACAATTTAAATAAAAAGTGCAATTAATTAGAAACAATTGTTTATTTGAAGGTGAAGGTGACAAGTAATTTGAATGTACAGTTGAAATAGTATACATATTATGGGACAAGTGGTTGAAATTTTATCAGCCACGAGTTGCATATACTGTTTTTTCTACGAATTTTCACTCATTTTTACAAATTAATGCACTTTAGAAAAAGGTAAACATAAAGTGATATTTCTCTTGTCACCAATTGAATGTCAAACAGTTTGAAATCCCGGTAGTCCGAGCATTTCAATCTCTAGTAGTTGAAATGCAATTTCAACCACCGGAATCAATGTCAAAATGACTGATTTCAATGTCATGAGTAGAAAAAATATTTTAAAATCAAACTTTCAGAACAAAGCATCTAGATAAATGAATCCAAAATTCTGAAACAGTCTCAAGTGTAATCATTTTAATAATTTGAAACGTTTGTATATACCTATAAAAGGTATAATTCAATTAAAAATAGAGTAGCCAGTGCAATACTATTACATATAATAAGATAAATCTATGTCTACAAATTTTATGACGATTCTCTACACTTTCACTCTGAAGATGCAAGCTGCAAGGTCTTGCGAAACGTTAGTGAATATGGATGCACAAACAGCAAAACGGCCAAATCTGCCTAAGTATCCTCGTTCTCAAGATACTCAAACAACACGAGCCACCAGAGAGCATGGCCATCGCGCGGGTTTTTGCTCGACTTCACAAGGTGCAAGACACATTAAGCCAGAAAATGCTGGGTATTCATATACAAATACTACGCGGTCTAAGCCGAAATTCTATGCTAAGGAGAATGATTCTCTACAGTTAGAGTATTAACAATAATGCTTAAATAAATGTTCTTAAATCAATCTCTTATTTAATGTCAATTATTCAGTAATTTTAGCTATTATTAAGTACAATACTCCTCATAACTTTACACCTTGACAGTTGGAACAAGTTTTTGACATTACTAGTTTTTGTTCTTTGTAACCAACTACATACACTGTCACAAAAATGCAAATGCAAAGCCTGCTATGAATCATAAGGCAAACCTTAGACTATTTACATTTGTTCGACTATCACTTTTTCCAAGGACGAGGAACACGATGAAGATTGTTTTTTGATTGAAGTGTTATCTTTTCTTAAATTGGATTATATAAAGGTTGCTATAACATGTTATGCAAAGTTTTGCATAATCGATATCGTCATTGTAACTGAAATATCCTTTATCTAATAGACTTGTCTGTCTGAGACGCTGATCCGTCCGGGACGCTGTTTCAGCAGCCAAACCGTATGAGATAGAGAAAAAAGTTATTACAGTTATATGTTTGGAATGGTCATGTCAGGTCAGGAACCGAATTTCAGTCACGTGACACTTTCGGTTTTCGAGAAATTACGTGATTTCCGTCAGTCCGGGACGCTGGTCCGTCCGGGACGCTGTTTCAGCAGCCAAACCGTAAGAGATAGAGAAAAAAGTTATTAAAGTTATATGTTTGGAATGGTCATGTCAGCTCAGGAACCGAATTTCAGACACGTGACACTTCCGGTTTTCGAGAAATCACAAAAAAGACCGTTTTTCAAATAGAACGCGTATTAAATAAAAATGTTTCAGTGGCCAAACGGAGCTGCGACCCTCTGCGCCTTAAAACGTCGATCGGGTTAGGCAACCACTTTGACACCTTCCAGGTCTGGGTGGTGCCTAACCGATCGAGTTTGAAGGCGCGTTAAATGAGACATTTGTCTCACTGGACTGCTAGTCTATTATAATACGCGAAATGGTATAGTCAATATTATTTACACAGACAAGTTCTATTGTAAAATTATATTAGCCATATATAATTCTCTTGCTATACTTCTCTTCTTCTTCTAAATCCTTTATGCCCGAGCTGAGCTTGGGATGTTTAGTATCCCTTAATTTATTGTTAATCCATTTCTTTCATGCTTTCGGGTCCTTGGCAAGCTCGTTCAACTGTATTAATGTTTTTCCATTTTTTCTCCGTATTTCTGCTAATCTGCCTTCCCACTTCTTCCTCGGCCCTCCCTTCCTTCCCTGTCTGTATTTCTTGCTTCATATACTTTTTTCACTATTGTATTGGGATTCATTCTAACTATATGAACATACCCTCTTGCTATACACATACCGTATAAAGTCAAATTGCATGTACATCATACAATAATTGACGATTATCTACGTATCTAAGAAAATATTAGTTTACACATTTACTCATTCAATGTAATGGCTTGCAGGTGTCTGAAACTTTAATAAGAAAAATATTATGAAGATGTCATGTTTGCACCTTTCTACGCCGTATTTACCAACCAACACCTGCGCAAAAGATATTTAAGCTGGCATTAATTACACTTTAATCAATATCTATATTAGGAAGCAAATTTTTCTTAACGTAAAGTAAACTTTTTAATTAATTGCAGTTGTTTACAACAGGTTTCAAGTTGCCCACCTAAAATGTATAACTAAGGCATACTGCTTTTAATTAATTATCTTATTTAGCTGTAGTTATGGAAGATGCTGTAGGGCTAGGTGGGAACTAAATGAAATTCATATCCGTTAAATTTAGCTTAAAGCAGATGTGAAACGATTATATGAAAATGTATGGCATTGAAATGAGAATATTATTTTCTTTCTGATGTGAATCTATCTAAAACTTGGTACTATTTATCAAATTTTGCATTTAAATTTTAGTTCTTTTGTAACTTCTGCGCTACTGTTTTAGCACAGGAAGAAAACGTAACGCTATCCAATTGTAAGTACTACTTGGAACAAATTTGTGGAACAAACTTGAAATACTAACGACCTTTATATCTATCCGCTAGCATTAGTACACATTGCGAATGTATACGAAAATAATGACTCTGGGAGCTATGGTGACGCAAAAATAACGCTAAAAGTAATAGCGCTAAACTTACAGTTCACAGGTTTTAAGATGTGAAAGATATACTGTTACTGCTTAGGTAAAACTCTCTAACACATTTTATCTACTTTGATGTCACAATATGGTTATTATAACACCGAAAACGGTGCTACAATGGAGTCAATTATAACACTGTTTTTGCATTGTTATTTTCATATGAAAAACATTGATAGTTGTTTCAAATAACTGACAGATTGTCACATTTATGAAATGTCAAAATTAAAAGTTTTTGATAATTTTTTATGCAAAGTAGATAAAATAGTATATTATACTCGTTTAATAAGAGGCATTGTAGCACTCATTCCACTGGAGCACTTCTCGCTACGCTCGTCGTGCCCCAAATTCACTCGTGCTACAATAGGCCCTCTTGTTAAACTAGTATAATAATATACTATACATAGTTATGACACAAGGACGAAAAAAGCTAAACTACAAAACATTTCCGGTCGATGCCATAATAGTTATTTGCATTGCAAGTGCGGTAAATTAATTTGACAAGACGTATAACAAACAACGTTTTATTTCATACTGTGTCACATTTTTTATTTCTTTGATGACGGTTAGTCCAAATTAACTGTCAATGTATAGAAGTAATCTGGTCATCTAGTGTCGCATTTCTTTGGTTACAGTACACATTACAGTATACAGTATAGTATGAGATAAAAGTTATTGCGGCACTGTCACTTCTTGTTGTCTAACAACGATAATATACCGGAGTTTTAGATTTTATCCACTCTTATTACGTTACACGTATATTATTCTACTACTTTTGTTCAATTAATGTACTAGTATAAATTATAAGCAATATTTATAAACCATAACTCACTATTTATCTATCTAATTGTCGTAATAACTACCAAATTAGAGTTATTTAGTTAACTCATAGTATAGGTATGACTAATGTCAAACCATTACTGTTTATGTAACAAATCAATTCTTGAACGACAAAATTTTTAGAGTGAGTGAACAAATGTACATACGTAAATTCTGTAAATTGGTGTACTAGTAAGAATATAAAATCATATTCAGAAAATGCACTTCTGGCATAATTTTCTGAGTTATCAAATAAGTATAAAGCTACATCCTTCTAGACATTCTACTCCATGCCTAGAAGTACACTCAATATAAAAAAAAACAGAGTAAATATAGAAACTTTTGGGAAACTATGAGCTTTCCTCAAACGGAAATCTCAGAATTATTCGGCTAAAGAAGCCTACAACATTTACCCCGGGGCAACTTAACCAATTCATAACCCAAGTTCCCGATGAGGAATATCTGGCAACAAAGGTAATATCTATTTTTAGATTTGAACGTCACAATAGTTACTAAGCCATCCTAATTTAGGTTGTTTTAATAGCGAGCATAATGGGTGCTTGTCGTGCTACTGAAATGCACTGCATGCATATCATGGACGTTCAGTTTTTGAAATTTGCTTCAGCCGTTCTGGAGTTATGGAATTTTCTGTGTAAAAACGTGAACTATCATTTGGCGACGAGAAAGCCTATACGCATTGTGGAGTTACTTTCCTGTGACACGTTAACTTTTAGAAGCTTCGAAGCCCCAGAATTATACCTTTTAAATGACACCTCCCATATGTGATAGGATAGTCATTCAATTTTACATCTTTGTTGACACTTCACATGTCCTATATCAAAAACTGATAGTTTAGGATATAATTCGGTTTTTGGCTTTCCTCTTCTAAAAGACGAAGGAAGTATTCTAATCGCGAAAAAATAACCTTCCAGGATTCCTTCAAATCTTCACGTTTCAAGATACCTTGATCCCTCCCAAATCCTTCTGTCTGTCTGTCTGTCTGTCTATTACTGGCATCTATCATCGATACCTACCAAACTTTCTTAATGAATTTTTGATATCCGTCACGCACTCGTTTTACGTCACGATTTTAATTTATTGAAAATATTAAATTGAAAATAGATGTATTGAAAGAAGCTGAAAAATACCCCGGTAGGAGAGACGCAAAAATTAAAGATTCACTGGTTCAAAACCAGTTTTTATAATATCCGCAAATATACACAATTATCCAAAATATAAAATAAGGAACTTAGAATTATTTATTTATAACAAATATCAATTGGAATTGCAAAATGTATACAACATAACGGCCCTCTTCAGTTCTATATTTGGTTATTTGTTAGCAGTAAATTTTAAGTTCTTTATTTTACATTTAGGGTATTTGTCTATACTTGCGTACTTGGGGATATTATAATAGCTATGTTACAAGTACGAAATTAAAGACTTTTTTGAACGAGTCGCAGCAAAACACATAAACAAAGAGAGTCTAAATTCCGCTTTCGTGCGAGTTACATACATAATGTTTTACTCTACCTCTTTGGAAACGTTTTTTTTCTAATTATAAAATGACAGTTTAATCGAGAAAGTCGGGAAAAGCCGAGGTGTCTATTTTGATTTCGACCAATGGAAATTATTGTTAGTTTTTCTTACTATGGTTATTCCAGCCGATAAATAAACGTTACTAGTATAAAAAACTGGTGTGATACACTCACACAACTTCCTTTTACAGTGATCTTATGATTAGCCAAACATTTGATTTTTAATTTTTAAGCATTTGTCTAAAATTTAAAAAAATTGCAAATTCTACAAACACTGTACAAAATAAGGCGTTACCTCAAGAGACAAATTTTATCTAAAATTTTAAGCTGAATTCAAAAATGTAATAATATACCAGGCGTTCTATTTAAAATAGGAGTTAATAAAAAAATTGAAAAAAACTCTGTAAAATGCTTTACCCTTTGTGGCAATAAATAATTTTAAATTAGAATCGATCAAACAAAATATGGAGTAAAAATAAATGGTAAACTAACACAGTAGTTGAAGGTGATGAGAGGAAAGAGGGTTGATGCAAGGGGATCCTTTTTCCACAGTATTATTTAATTTGGCATTGGTGAAGTACAGAAGAACGATTACCATACACCAGTTGAAAGCATTTATAACAGAAGCTTTCAATAACCAGTATACGCAGATGATGTACCCATCCTGGCAAGAAACAAGCTTGCATTAATAACAGGTTTTACGGAACTGAGCAAAGAAATCCAGATTGGAAGTACACGCAAATAAAGCAAAATATATGCTAATGTCTGGAAATAGCAAAAAAGAACTAAGACAAATACAAATAGAATGCATGATTTTCGAGGAAGCCGTAGGCAGCATAATTACAGAAGGAAACGAAAATTTGTAAAAGGCTTTACCCAGAACTTCCCTCGTCAACATTGTGACACTAAATAATTTTAAAAATCAAATTAAGTTAGGAGTAAAACTATCTTCACGTTTCTAATAAATTAAAAACATTTTCAATTAAAAAAACGTTACTGCTGGTCGAATTCGAACGGCAGGCGTGTGCAGCCCATTTTGTGAGATTTGTAAGGGAACGGGCAATTTCTACCTGCACCACGAAGGACCCACCTCTCGTATTCCTGCATCGCAGCTATATTTAATAACGCGTTAATTTGTGCCTCGTTTTTGTATCGTCAAACACTTATTCTGTATCTATTGGCTCCCATTTTTGGAAAGAAAAGAGCCTGCACTATGTACAAATTATTACTTGTATCAATTACTAAGTTCAATGAAAATTAAACAAAATTCTATTTTTTAAGGTGCCCACCCTGTATCTATAATATAGATATAAATATATTATATTTGTCTAAAATTTTACCGGTTTCATTCCAGGTACATATATATATGTGTATCCAAAATATCGTCTTCCTCCGACAAATATTTTTTAAGTTATACCGCCAACAGACAGACAGACAGACAGACGGAATTGAGAAAACCTCTTTTTTCGTCATCTAGGGACCCTGAAACGTGAAGATCTAGAGAAGTCTCGAGGGTGATTTTTCCTGATTACAATACTTCCTTCATCTTTCAGACGAGGGTAGTGAAAACAAAAGAAACCCATTTTAGAGGTATTCAACTGGAAAATCACCTGTCTCACATCAATACACATTAAAGATGTAATAAAAAAGTAAAGTTTGAAAAAAATCGTTCGAGTCGTTTTTGAAAAAATCGAAAAAAAAACCCGAAAAATCACAAGAGTAAACACATACTTCCGATTATGCGATTTTATTCAAAAGCTTGTTGTCTGATCTAGATAGTACACAAAACTTATATATAAAGTTTCAACACCATACCTCTTTTTGTTTTTAAGATATTCTGTTCATAGGCAGCCACACAAACACACAGACAGACAGCCCAATGAACAAAAACATGTGTTTTGGGCTCAGGGGACTCTAAAACGTGAAGATCTGTTGAAAACTCAATATTGAATTTTTGGGGTGAATTCAATACCTTCCTTTATTGTAAAAGGAAGTAAAAAAAGTGGTAGTTTTTGGCCGCTAAACGCTGCCGAAATTGATAGGTGTTCGATGCAATAGCACAAAAACCATGTTTATTCGCAAGCATATATGTAATAAGATCATTACTGACTTTTAAAAAGTTGGAAAATGAGCTATTCCCAACTTGTAACTTTCCAACCGGTCGGAAAAGTGATTGCCGTCGCAGTGGTTGGAAATGAATCCATTCCCGCTGCTTGCACCGCGTCGACCGATGAATTTCTTTGACCTGGATACCAAACACCACAATTGACACTGTTTATTTTCACGTAAGTGACAGTTAACAAAACAAATTACAGACTACGCCACCAAAGACAAATAGTATAACCTCAAAAACAGGAGCACAAACCGACATGGATTATCGTCGAATAAAATTGGTGGCGTCTTGGAAAATTCAGTGCGGGCTCTATTTATATTAAAATTACGTAAGTATTGTAATAGTATTAGCAGCGTACATAAATCAAACAAGTAGAGACACTCACTGTCGGCTCCTTTGATGTCAAAATTCCGATTTGGAAGACCTTGAACGGCTCTTGGGGGGTACTTTCCGATAGTACTAACATGTGGGGCCACTACTTAATCACATCATGATTGGTAGCAGAGCTAGTAACTGGCTCTGATTGGTAGAACTTTGTGCTTCCATCTAATAGTCAAGCTCAGAAATACCCCCCGAGTTACTGTCCCAGGCACTCTAGACAGGTTTCAGCATTTGGCATGAGTGTCTCTACTTGTTTGATTTATGTACTCTGGTATTAGGTCCACGACTCGACTCTGCTAACCTTATGAACAATTCAATAAACACGGAGTTGGAGTGTTTTATGTAAGTGCAATGATAAGCTTAAAATTCAAACAATAAATGGATTGGTAAAGAGATGCCAGTAATAATAAAGTAATTAAGTAAGGAACGCAAAAGGAAAGCTTGTTTTTCACAGGGGTCGAAGTTGACTTTCAAATAAACTAAATAATAAGTTTGTGCATAATAAATAACCGAACCGAAAAAATTAATAGTCACAAAAAGGTTCGCTATGTACAGGTAAAAGAAGCGTAGATTTCAATAAAGCTTTTCAGTGAAATTTGTGAGGAAACGAAAAAGGTAAAGAAGCCAGAATAAAATAACAGTACATTGCAATAGAGCAATCTGAAGAAAGCAGGCAGTAGGACATGGAAAAGCAATCTTGAAAAACAGACAGAAGGACTTGGAAAAGCAATTGAGAAGCAATGAACTCTATAAATAATCGGTGCATTTAACGTGAGCGAGAAAGCAGAGCAAATAATAAAACGTGTTTGTGAGTGTGGCGCAAAGAGACGATTTTAAATATAAGAAAAAGACAATATTTAGTTTGTAAGAAACTTGAAGATTTATTACTATGTACTAATCAAACTTATTTCTATTATGTACTGAATTGCATCAAAACTTATTTCCGTTAGAATTGTAACTAAGCAACATAGATTCTAATTTGTTTTAATAACGGAAGAGAACAAATAAAAAATGAATTGAATTGACAGTGTTAGATTTGTGCTCCACTATAATTAGAAGTTTTATTCTATAAACGAGCATTTTATAAACTAAAAAGTATACCATTTTATTCTGCACGTCTCAAAGTTTATATGGTATCGTTTCTGGAGGTTTCCGCCACATATAAATAAAAATTTCAACGAGGGGCATTTCCGAGGATCCGGCAGTCGTTCCAGTTCGGTTTTCCGATAACCGTTTCCGGCCAAAATAAGGTTCCAGAGCCAGGGGTCTGCACCGCAATACGTTGGGTAAGATTGCAGGGGTACCACCGACAGCATCAACACCAGAGAAAGCCGTTCCAAAGGCAGATAGCAACTTGGGCCATTTCCGAGCAGTACGGCAGCCACCACCGATTATAAGGTACCAATTTTGCCTAAAAATATTAGTGTTAGCGTTTGGAATTCGATGGGCATATGAGATTCGGCCCTACTGAAGAAGATACCAGCTTGTTAAGGGCTCCACCGAAGGCACAGTTCGAAAAATAAACAAGGTGTCCCAAATTTTGAGGTTATGCGAAGGTTTCGAGAAAAGGAAGCGTTCACAAACAATTGCTAAATTTCCGGCCGCGTCCATCTGACGTCACGAAATAAATAAATGCCTGAAACAAAAGCTGTTAATTACCGCCAAAGCGCTAAGATTTAAAAAAATACCTTTTCGAATGTTCATAATTTCGCTCACTTTAACGTCAACGACGCGGACTGCACGACACAAACCAATTTGTAGGTATCTTTTGACGGTATTTCAAACAATTAGCTACCGCGTATTTGAACTAATTCTGGTGTACAGTACCGTTTAATATCAATTTTAATTCACAATCAGCTTAGGAACCCACCTGAGAGGAAGCTTGTGTTCTACCATTAAAGCTAGCATTTTATTATAATTAATTGTAGGTAAATAAAATATTAAAAGTGCATACAACCCTGTGAAGTAATTAAGTACGGGTCACATTTTAACCAGCCTAATAATTTGATAACAAGCAAAATTTCCATCACAGTAAAATATTAAACCGAGGATTGTGCATATGGATTTTGCTCTAACTTACAATTGAATTAAATAATAATAATAATATTAGAGACCCAATTAGAGCATTGCATCGCATTTATATTATCAATTGCTTACCGATAAGTGAATGTTAAAAACAAAAGCTTGTCGCAATTTGGAAAAGATGCATCAAGTTATTACGATCCTTAAATCTGATCGTAAAACTAAATGCACCACTTTGTTCTCTAAATGTCATTTTGTGACAGTGGTCTATTATGATATGTTTTATGGGACTTTTTCCAAAGTTTAGGCTGTATATCACACGACGTTTCGGGAGTTTTGATCTACTCCCGTCTTCAGGTGTTACTGGTTAGTTCTGAGAAGGACTGATATTCTACGTCTTTATACGTAAACTCGTGCCCTCCCCCGGGGTTTGAACCCGGGACCGCTGATCGCTGTGATTACTAGACTGTCACTCTTACCGCGCTGGTGGCCTAGTGGTAAGAGTTACAGACTTGTAATCACAGCGACCAGCGGTCCCGGGTTCAAACCCCCGGGGAGGCACGAGTTTACGTATAACGACGCACAATATCAGTCCTTTTCAGGACTAACCAGGAAACCTGAAGACGGGAGTAGATCAAAACTCCCGAAACGTCGTGTGATATACACTCTAGACAGTAGAAAATGTCCGATAAAACATATAATAACTGTTTTTAGCGTATTTCGAACTACAAAGGTACAAAATTTAGATACCTATCCGCACTTGCGACATCTCAATCGTTTTAAGCACAACCAAGGCTCTATCCCATGCTAAAACTCAGATGTACTACCGGAAAAGTATTCCCACACCCTTGCTGCACTTATGTGGGTGCTATCTATAAAGGGGTAATTTTTTCCACGAAGTTTGTACACACAGCCCAATGTGATCCTGCGACCTGCACTCCCGCTTTAAACCAAGAAATGCACCCGCACTGCCAGTGTATGGAGGCCCCAAGAATGTTTATGAATAACTCTTTTTATTGTATCTCTGGCGCAGCTTGCACGGGCCCATCCATGTATTATATGCACTGCCCGATTTGATTTGTCACGGCTTCGCATCCCTGGTAGGTGAACTCGTAGCTCTCATGTGTGCTGTGCAGTATTCAATTTTTGTGTCTGCAGACTCCCAATTAAGGCCCCATAGCTTGCTCCTTGGCTATTGGCATCGACTTCCAAAGCTGTCACTACCAAACTTTGAGTTGTCGGCGAACTCGGCCTAGCGAACCTCAGATCACTCTGAATTCAGCCTCCAGCGGACAGTGACGGCCGCATCCGTTCTCCAACGCTATCAGTGTATCTTTTCTGGTGTTGTGTTTCGTTATTTTATCGTAACTTTAACAGTTAACAGAGTCGGGCACAAAACTTTGTCCAAATGTGTTATTTTGTGCTCTCTAGAATTAGCATAAGTGGCTCTATGTGTAACAAAAATGGGATTTCCAAAGTATGATCGCTTGGTATTGCCAAATATAACTTCAAATTCTTCCGGAAACCACGAAAAAGCCTTCAAAACACAATTGATGTTAGGTGGGGTGCAACTTGCATGTATTTTTTCTAAATTACTATAAGTTAATTGCTCATTCAAAAGAAGAGTTTTCTAAATCTTACTTTTAAATAAACGTATACCCTAAATTGGATTATACACAAATAATCGACAAATCCTACTGCAAGGAAATCTGCTTGTATTGTTGATTATCCTTGGCAAATTTACTTTATTAGTATTTGTCCGTTGCCTGTAATTGCAAAAATGTTTAAAGTAACATGTGAGCCAATGAGAATGAAGTCAAGCTTAGCTTTTGAAGAAATTAAGTCATGTGCCCTATTACTTCCGATGTTTTTAATTTAAATATGAATGTTATTATAATAGTAGAAGTGTCAAGTTCTTTAAATTATTGAATGTTAAATTACGCATGTTTAATCAAGAACAAAAGGTTTTTATAATCGAAATAATTGATGTAGCAGATGCAACATTGTTCAAGTGTTGGTATTTATGTTAATTTTCAAAAAAAAAATTTTTGACATGACAGTCGCTGACAGTTATGCAATGGTTTAGGTTATGTATGTGTATTTCATTCTAGAACATCAACATAATGTGAATTGATAATCGACATACGTTTCAACTTTCAAAGCCAAGCTTGATTTCATTTTCGTTTGCTCACATGTTACAAATAAATATAGTAGCAATATACAGGGTCCGGCAGAATGACGTATCCATTCTCAAAGTTAATTCATTTCATAATATAATGCGATATAAATTCAAATCAAGTCGCCATGCTTTCGCGATAAATGGAAATTTAAGAAAGTTGTCAAAGTGTTTGCGAGAAATGCCAGTTTAGTTGTAAATATAGAGCATTGGTCGAATATTCAACGTTCTTTTGCGGTTGAAGCTTATTTTAAAAATAACAATTCTGTTGTAACCACTCCGCGTTTATTTCGTCGTTACTTTCATTTAAATCCACGAGATGCAGTTCCTAGTCGAATAACAATTAAAAAGTGGGGACACAAGTTTCGCACTACTGCCTTATGTGCCAAAGAAAAAGCAAAAGGAACACACTCGTTCTGTACGCTTACTTGAAAATGCTGAAAGGGTTAGAGCAGCTTCAAGAGTGCCAGCAGCGAGGAGGTCACTTGACTGATGTAATGTTTAAAAATTAAATTTCCGTGTTTCCTGAAGAACCTTTTGGTTGATTTTTGAATAAAAATGTAACCGTTAATAAAAACAACTCAGTTTAAAATGGATTCTTCATTCTGCCGGACCTTGTATTATGTTCTTTAAGAATCTAAACTGCTGATAAACTCCTGATAAAAACGCGCCAAAATGGAGCAGTGTATTGTTTCAAATCGTAAATTGTATAAAAACACTGTGCTACACTTTGTTATTGTTGTTTTATAGATATTAACTTAAATATTATTGAATTGCTATGACAGTCTCTTAATTTTCTTATTTGATAAAATAAAATTTAGTATAATTTGCCCACTAAATGGTGGAGGTTATATTCGATGATCAAATATAAATTGTACAATAAACAAAAATTCTTACCTTTACGCCATCTCTAGAAAGGTGTCTTCTGTAGATGTATTCCTGCAAAAAATAACGTCCATTAAAATGAAGTAAGTCTTTTGACAGTAAATTAAAAACACAATTTTGTGAAATTACGTTTCATGTTAATCTTTTTCTACGGATTATTTACGCTCCTATATGAGATTGTACGAGTACTTCCTGTTCCACGACAAAGGGTAACCAAGTATAAGCCCTCCCACTGCAACTTCCTTTTACAGTGATATTACAATTAACCAAGAATGTGTTTTTTAATTTTCAAGCATTTGCCGAAAATTTTCAAAAATTACAGTTAGAAACCCTACAAAATGCAGAGTTGAAGTTAAGCAAAAAAAAACACCATTTTAAAGGTATTCAACTGGAAAATCACCTATCTCACATCAATGCACATTACAAATGTAATAAAAATGCAACGTTTGAAAAAAATAGTTAGAGCCGTTTTTTTTAAATCGAAAAAAATTTAAAATCAATAAACACCATACTTCCGGTTATGCGTTTTTCTTCAAAAGCTTGCTGTCGCATCTAGATAGTACACAAAACTTATATACGAAGTTTCAACGTCATACATCTTTTCGTTTTGAAGGTATTCTGTTCAAACACACACAGACTGACAGACAGGCCAATGAACAAAAACATGTTTTTGGGGTTCAGGCAAGGCGGTCTATATTGTTCCAGGCTATGAAACTGGCTCCGTTGCCAGATTGTGTGCTAGGCCATTCCAAGACACACTAAGTTTTGTTTGTCTGAAATATATTTGACATTAAAAGCTATTTTGACAAGACATTTCATATAAGTTTCAAAAATGCCTTTGAAGCTTTACGAACCAAGCTGCAAGTCAACTTACGCTTCATCAGTTGCTCCATATGTTAGCGTGTTCAAGTTTCCATCTAATGAAACGGTGGCACAAAAATAGAAAGACATTTTGCATTTAGAGCACTGGCACATTGGAAAGGCTAGTGTTATGTGTGAAAAGCACTATAAAAAAGCAGATATAAAAGGTAATAAGATGAAGAGACTTGTTCTGACTGTAATATCACTAGCTTCCAAGCAAGTTAATTTGAAGAAATTACTGTTTTAGATGCAGTCAAAATTAGTAACGATTTACTTGCAATGGATAATTAGGTACCTACCCTTTAGGAATTGTTTTTAAATCGAATATTACGGTGAAGTGAAGTACTGCCATGTAACTAACAGTGATTTTATAGATTTTTTTTCAACTGGAATGCATCACAATGACAGGGATAGTGCATTGACAGATTGTTTATTTAGTAACCAAAACTAGTAATTTTTTGTTAAAGATTGATGGAGCCGTGTTGCCAGATTGTAGTAGGCCGTTCCAAAGGTCACTTTATAGGCCCAGTGTCATGGCCTGGAACAATATAGACCGCCTTGGTTCAGGGGACTCTAAAACGTGAAGATCTGTTGAAAATTCAATTTCGAATTTTTGGGGTGAATCCAAGACTTTCTTTGTTGTAAAAAGAAGTAAAAATTTATACAGTATATCTTCTACAGAATTGTGTCATATACAGGGTGATTCAAATTAAGTGCGCACCATTGCTATCTTTGTTATTACTGATTTTACAAAGTAGGTTAAATTAGCAAACTAGTAGTGTTTTCGGTGCTGATTAATATGCAATTAATTAAAAAAACAATGGAATAACTCGTTGGCCATAAAATTAAAAAAATGTAGTTTTTAAATAAAACACCCTGTATATTTTTCAAAAACTTGAAATAAAAATGGATTTGTGATATAAAAGTTTTAATACACTATTGTCTTAAAATGGATACTAAAGAAGTTATCGCAAGTTTCAGTTTATAGATAAATACATACATTATTCTACTGTAAAAATTCATTGCAGGCTTGTTTTAAGTTATTATAGCATTAATTCCAATCAAAAGGAAACAATTAACGTGGATAAGGCTCAAAAATATCACCCTCGTGCTCAATGCATTTTCTTGCTCGTTTAAGTACACTCCGGGTGGCTTCAAAATTGTTCTTCCATCCAATCCGTAGATAACGCCTGAGTCAACACCATAGCACACTGTTACAGCAGCCTGATAACCGGAAACAGTAACAAAACAATAAGAAATAAATAAACAACACTAATTACTTTCGACAACCAAACGTACGACAAATTGATTTTGACAGTTCTGATGATTACGTTATTGTTTTTGTTTTTAGTAGCAGCGTACTATGAATTTTTCGTAAGTACGGTGTATTGTTGATATAGGTAAACTAAAATCTCCCCTAACTTCTTTAATATTCATTTTAAGACAATAGTGTATTAAGAATTTTATATCACAAATTAATTTTTATTTCAAGTTTTTGAAATATATACAGGGTGTTCCAGTAAAAAAAACAAAAAGTTTTTAATTTTGTCGCAAACTCGTTTCTTTATTAATTGCATATTAATCAGCGCCAAAAACACTACTAGTTTGCTAATGTAACCTACTTTGTAAAATTAATAATAACAAAGATAGCAATAGTGGGCACTTAATTTGAATCACCCTGTATAAATACTATAAAATACTATGAAAGAATTGTGCAACGTTTTAACATAGGACAGCGATCCAGATTAAAATTTCATTCCGAAAATCCGGAAACGCTTACAAGAGTCCACTTTGAGTGACGTTTTAACCCTTAACCGGAAGTATGTTTGGGAGAGATATGCGCACCCGTTTATTGCTTCTATCTTTATGGAAAAAATGTCAGAGCAACACCCATTCTAGTATTCGTTCTTTGTATCCTTCAGAAATTAGTTTTCATGTGCATGTTACAAATTTTATAATAGTGCTTAGTAAAACAATCTTTATTTTTCTTGCATATTTGGACAGACGTCTTATTATCAATTATTTTATATGTCTACTAGTCAGCAATTATTACCACTCTTTATGATACTGCTTATTTGTTTGTTGTTTGTGATCAAGGTCCAGGCATACGGAGCACCAAGTACATAAGACACCGGCTGAAGTGACTATATAGCCTAATTATGTACTATTACTACAAAAAAGTAAGATCATTTATAAATCTACTAGCCATAAATATCTATGGTTTAAGTTGAGTAAATTACTTTATCGACAACTGCTTTGATAAGGACTTATTACCCCACAGAATGACTTAATGACAGTTGCCTACTAAAATATTTTTGAATATGACAGATCTGACATTTTCCGTAATGCACTTTACTCAATTTTGGGCAGCTGTAGATAAAATTGTGTACAATACATGTGTGTGATAATGCATCATTAATATACTTGTGTGCTTACATAACTCGTCCTACGCACTCGTTCGTAACCTACACACGTACATTAATGATGCACGTATCCCACTTGTATAGTAAATAACTATTGACAGTCATGCGAATAATTCATAATCATCTTATGGCATGTCAAATTTTAATATAAGAATCTACAATAGAAAACAATTATAAAACGAGATAAATGTGCAATTTGCCCGAAAGTTATACCATTTCCAAGTAAAAAATAATCCCAACTTTGAAAGCTGACGTTTTAAAATCATTGTAAATTTGTTGACAATTCAGATGACAATTAAACATCCAGATTCAAACAATAATTTAAAAAATGTTTTTTTCTAGAATTTTATTTATAGTTCAAATAAATGCTTCGTTTACGATTAGAATTAATACGAGCCCAAATAAGAGCAAATATTTAGACAAAGTAGGTTTCGCTATTTAGAACTACTTCTAATTAAGGACACTTAAAATCTATATATGTGGGGATGTAACGCGATAATGGTACACCCCTCTTTTTTCTTTATTTCTCCCATTTTATAGACTTGGCCCACCGTATATAGTTGATAAACTTCACTCTTTGACATGCGACTAAAGATTTTTTACTTCCGGTTTCAACGAAAGTGATATCAGTTTTTGATTTTCCAATGGAATACCCTGAATGTTGTTGCAATTTTGGGTTTTACATAATTTTCCAAATCTAGTGATATCATATAAGTTACATTTCAAATATCAAACTTTTAAAATTTCATTTTAGTTATTTAATTTCAGTGTGCCATGACTGTTCCGAAGTATTCCAGTCCAATAGAAAATTCGAAATCACGTCACAAATACTAAATTTTCTAATTTAAAAACTAAATAGTTTTCAAAATAGTTCTTGTGACGTGGACCCACCGAGTCCAGTTAGAAATACCCGCACCCGGTCTAAGACTCGGTGAGACCCGAGTCAACGTTTTTTTTAAATTTTTTTAGGTACCTACTTTTAAAACTGTACTTATGTTGAATGGATTTTTATGTTGTAACTTTATTATATTATATTATATATACTTTAACTTTACTATATTATATTAGTTAAATCTGTTTTTCAGTATCCTATTATTTATTAGGAGTTTTACGAGTTCCTCAAAATAAAATTTAGACAAATAATTCTCTTTTGTATATTCTTTTCATATTAATGGTTAATGACTATAATATGTGTATGTTGTAATAATGAATTCTTGATCAAACCAGTTATATATCTATATATAAAGCATGATCAAAAATTTATCTCATCTAGTATGGCTATGAAAGAACAAATTTCTGCTTTTAAAACTGTCTCCAATATATTTTATTATATGGTATTTTATGATAAGGACTAAATATAAGCAAAAAATAAAAAAGAAAGCAAACCTGAATGAAGAACAGTGCAAAAGGAAGCTCTCAAAAACGAAGAAAATGAAAATAGTTATCAACAAAGCATAACCGAACTTGTAAATCAAGGAGGCAAATGAGAGTTAACCATAAACAAATGACGGCAAAAAATAGTAGTTACCTGCAGCGGCAGAAAAAATACTATTAGAAAGGTGACTAGAAGAGCTTCATGAATGGTATGACGACTTCAAGGAATCGCTTAAAGAAAGAAATGAGGTACGACAAAAGATGTTAGAAAGGAAAACAAGAACTAGTATAAGAAAGTATCAAAACAGAATAAATGCAGCTCACAACCCATTAAGGCGAGTGAAAAGTGTTTTCGATAAAGGAACAATAGAAGAAACTCAGAGGGAATGTAGACAGTAAAATGTAAAACGTTTCTACCAAAAATTAAAAAATAGCCAAAAACCGTTGCAAACGAAAACTGACATTTGCAAAATAAGAAAGCTAAACCAATAATAGACG
The DNA here is from genome assembly GCA_940337035.1 of Agriotes lineatus. Lineage (NCBI taxonomy): Eukaryota > Metazoa > Arthropoda > Insecta > Coleoptera > Elateridae > Agriotes > Agriotes lineatus. The sequence goes on along the minus strand of OW679195.1, from coordinate 146,870,345 downwards.
AAGGAGCAGTGTTAGAAAGACGGAAAGGACATTTTGGTGAGCTATGAAAGGAGATGGCAGCGTAGAAGGTAGATAACGAGGAAGCACTATTTTCCGGCCCACACTAAAGTATAGAAGCATCATATAGAGAAGCCAAAGCACAATTAAATAAACTTAAGAAACAGAAAGCGCCAGGTGAGAATAAGAACACACTAGAATTAATAATAATAAGCGGAGGTGACAAACATTTACAGCAAATAACCGAATTATTAAAAGAAATATGGGAAAATAAAACGCCTGAGTGCTGGGGAAATTCAATAATTTGCCCTATATTCAAAAACAAGAGAGACAGCTATCGAGGAATACCACTGTTGGAAGTAGTCTATAAAATAAAGGCTGCAATAATAGCAAACAGAATGAAGCCTTATTCTGAAGATACAGTAGGTGATTACCAGCGTGGTTTGAGAGAGGGAAGATCGACACATGGCCATATTTACACAATCCAAGCAATATTTGAAATATGTTAGAAATATATTATCGATGTCAACCAACTTTATATCGACTATAGGCAGGCATATAATAGTATTATCAGATGTTATCTACAAAAAGTCATGACTGTGTTTTGAAATTCCAGAGAAACTGGTTAATCGAAAAAAAAATTAGAATCGATCAAACAAAATATCGAGTAAAAATAAATGGTAAACTAACACAGTAGTTGAAGGTGATGAGAGGAAAGAGGGTTGATGCAAGGGGGTCCTTTTCCACAGTATTATTTAATTTGGCATTGGTGAAGTACAGAAGAACGATTACCATACACCAGTTGAAAGCATTTATAACAGAAACTTCCAGTAACCAGTATACGCAGATGATATACTCATCCTGGCAAGAAACAAGCTTGCATTAATAACAGGTTCTACGGAACTGAGCAAAGAAATTCGGATTGGAAGTAAACGAAAATAATGCAAAATATATGCTAATGTCTGGAAATAGCAAAAAAGAACTAAGACAAATACAAATAGAAGGCATGATTTTCGAGGAAGCCGTAGGCAGCATAATTACAGAAGGAAACGAAAATCTGTAAACGGCTTTACCCAGAACTTCCCTCGTCGTCATTGTGACACTAAATAATTTTAAAAATCAAATTAAGTTAGGAGTAAAGATATCTTCATATATATACATATATAATGTGTACGCAAAATATAATCTTCCTCAAACAAATAGTTTTTTATACCGCCAACAGAGAGACAGACAGACAGACGGACAGACAGACAGTCAGACAGACAGACGGAATTGAGAAAACCTGTTTTTCGTCATCTAGGGACCCTGCAACATGAAGATCTGGAGAAATCTCAAAAGGTGATTTTTCGCGATTACAATACTTCTAAAAGACGAAGTAATACAAGGGAAGAAATAAAATCCAAGATTCCAGCAAGAAATTGAGGTTATTATGCACTACAAAAGGTATTACAGTCAAAGAACGTATTCGTAAATATTAAAAAATATATACAGGGTGTTACAAAACGATGTGTACAGATCTTGTGTGGTCGTAGGGGCGTTGTTAACACAATTTGAATATAGGAATGCACGTCCGGTGAAACCGCGTTTTTGTGCTACACGGCTGTGACTTATATTACATCCGTGTTCGTCCAGTGAAAGACACCAAAGGAATACATTAACACGTGCATTATGTAAGTGTTTATAGCTTTCACCATATTTTTCCAAGTAGTTTAGTTTTAGTTAACTGTTTTGCTTTATTGAAATACGTATTTCGTAATTTTTCGTTCATTTGTATATATCTCGTTCCTGCATACCTACTATTGTCCAAGCTTTCTCCAGATTTCTCTAGATTGCAGTCGACGATTTAACTTTTCTTTTTGATGATACACTTCTCAATTACGAAACTCATATGAACGTCTCAACTGAATGTGTCTGTAATACTTGTTGCTCTGAACTCCTGTTCACTTTAATATCACCATGTTTATCAGATGGGATAATACGTGTATCGTTTTGTTTTGGTGTCTGATATTAAATTCCTTTTTTACAAGATTTAGCATGGTAGATAGCGGTATATATAGCAGGTGTACATACAGTAATTATTGTTTCCCAACTTGTTATATCTTGTTTCAAAAATTTAATGATGGCAGGATTGATTTTATATATTTCACTAAATTCCAATAGCCAGCTGTGCTGGATAGAATCAAAGGCTTTTCGATAATCTATATAACAGTCTATATACTACGGGTGTTCCTATAGGCCTAGTTCATTACAACAGAATCTATTATTAATTGTGTTTTACAGCCCTGCGATTTTCTCCGGCATCCCTTTTGTTGTTCAGCCAATAAGTTGTTTTAATCACAGCGCTTATCTAGTGCATTGCTTAGACAGGCCGTTTTTATTTTATATATGTGGGTTAACACGCGGTAGGGCGGTAATTAGGTGGACTGCTAGCATGTCCACGTCTTGATAATAAATATCGTATAAGCAAAAAAAATCATCAAGGGTGGCTTTGGGATTTTGAAGTCAATAAACATATTAACATATTTAGATAATTTTTCGTGAATAGCAGTGAACTCTTAATCCAGTAGTTCGTCAGAGACTTTCGGATTACGTGTGCTGTTATTAACGTTAATGGCATCTTGGTGAAGTGCAGTAGATTTATATTCTGCGTTGCATCTCTTTCCTTGGCAATCCATTCGGCTGCTTCATTATATTATACGTTATTTCTTGTGACCGCAGGTTGGCCCAATATTCCTCTATTTTATGCTATTTAATAGTAGTTAGTTGATTGCTGCGCGTTTTTTAGTATTCGATAAAACATCCCTTCCCTTTTACATAACCGTTTGTTATCAACTTTTCTTTTATTGCTCTCTATAGTATATCGTTTATGCCTGTTTGAATGAGCTTTAAATTTTTGTTTCAGAGTGTCCAGAAATTCTCTAGCCTCTTAGTTATCTTCTTCATGTTTAGTATGTGCTTTGCAGTACTGAAATATTTTCTGATAGCTTTAAAAATTGTCTTTGTTCTACGTCCTTATACGTACTGATTCAGACAGTTAATGTTGCTTAAGTTTTGCTATCCTTGTGCCGAGTCGCTGTAGCCACTATATTTTTTGTACGTTTTCTTGGTTGTAAGCCACTTTTTTCTTCTGTCAAGTGTTTAACTCGTGCACCATCTTGTTTAATAGCATACGAGTGGGTCGGAATATATGAGGGTATGTAAGTTTGAGAAATTCTCCGTTTTCTGAATATACTCTGGTAATATGTTATTCATGTCATCGACTAGTTTTTTCGATTTACTTTGCTTTGGTATTTTAGGTCTTCCATAGAATAACTTCCATCATATTCAATTAGAGTTTGATTTACTTTTTCCATCATAATTGTTCTGTAATTATGCTGATTTTAAGTGGTAATATTCAGATTGATCATACCTTGGACTTATAGTATGTTTTCAGGTATATTATTTGGTGGCACATTTACTACTTCTTCCATTCCCGTGACGTTTTCGGGGGCATTTTGAGCGCTTATTCACTACGTACTTGTTCTTTTCTCTGATATTATTATTATTTACATTTACATGTTTCTCATACATATCGAATTTTAAACCTAAAAGTAGCTCGCATCTTATAAAATATCAAATATATAATTATGGTACACTGATAACCAATAATAAAGGTGTCCAAATTTGAGGTTGGATTTTAATTCGTTAATAAAACATCTAAATATTTTGAAAATGTAAGATATTTTAATGAGACATTAAAGCATATACTTAATGATTAAACATCGAAGGTAATATCAGATAAATGCCCTCTTGGCTCGTCTGATATAAAACCATTCTTTTTTTCAAATCTTCAACAACATTTAAACGTAAACGAGGGTCTATCTCACCAATTACGCGTGTAACTTCGGCCTTTAGGTCTGTAGTTGTCTGTCGACTATTGGCATAGACTTTCCTTTTCACATAACCCCAGAGGAATAAATCCAAAGGAGTCAATTCGCAAGATCTTGACGGCCAATTGATATCACCATATCAAGAGATAAGTCAACTTTTCCCTTATCTGTAATGGGTTTTTACAATAAGTATGCGTTCCTGAACCGTGAACCGCTCCATACCTTAAATAACTTAAATAGCAATGTATCAAAATGACTACTATAAAATATTAGCACTGTATGTTTGACAGAAAGCAAATGCCGCGAAATTCAAAATCCAACCTCAAATTTGAACACCCGTTATATTGCGCAGATAACAAATTTCAAATTGAAATCAAATCAAGAAAAGAGGAAACGAATGTTTACAACATCTTAAAATTAAGATCTTAAGTTGATGTAACTTAATATCATTTGCTAGCGGCTCAATGAATCTCGCAGTAAATCAAAGTATCGGTAATATTTACTAACAATATCGTACATATTAATAACAGGTGAAAACAAACGGATGTTACTTCTAGCCAGCGGAATTAAAAAGAAAGGTAGGTCGAATTCCTGTTGCCCAATTTCTTCTACTTATTCTATCAAGGCTAGAAATGTATTTCCTAACGACGTTTAAACTTGCAAATACACTCTCAGAAAATGTTGATGAGATGTGTTTGATGTTGGACGAAGTTTCGCTAAGTCAAAATTTGAACTAAATCCGGACCTTTTTGTTAGGATTGTAAAGCGGAAGTAGCGAGCTTCGTTCAAATTTAAGTATTTATTTATTCCATACAATGAATGAATATTTTTTTCCGTACTATTATGCAATTATTTTCGAGAAAATATGTCTGGAATAAAAATTTTAGATTGGCTCTCGGCCAGGTGACGATTTGATTAGTTCAATGGCTTCGCGTTTTCTGGTTTGGAAAAACTCAAAGCTACTGATCGCAGCTCTCCACTTTTGCTTCACAACCCTAACTGAAAAGATTTTTTTAAGACTATTTCCCGCATCTCTTATTACGCAATCAACTGCCATGATTTTCCAAAATTCAACCAATCACATGTTTTTATAAAAAAAAAATATCCGTTTCTTTTGCCACTTGTATCCATGGCAACAACCGAATATGTTGTTTTAATCAAGGTGGTATTTGAAAAACATAATTTAAACTGTCGTGCGTCAGAATAAATGTCAAAATGAACCAGTGTTGTTCCAGGCGTAAAATTTTTGGTGCCGAAAGTAGGGAAACGTTTGTGCTAGGTTTAGGGGAAATTGTGCTAGATTATAATGTTACCATCTATGTACAAGAAAACAGTCCATAGCAAGCACAACACTTTAATAAATACCGGGTGGCCATAAACATCTGAGATCCCGGTAGCCATGGAATTAGCTACTTATAAATGTTGGTTAGCATTATACATATTTCAATTATAATAAATATTGGTATGAAATGTAATAAAATGCAAATAAGAGGAGGGGAATGTGCACCAGATTCTGCAGTTTAGCCTATGACTCGATTATAAAAATCTCCTGTTCTAATTTCAATACTTATTGCAATCTGTAATAATTTTTGACAGATAGGAATTTTAGTTGTGATGACATTAATGACATTTAGCTGAGTTGGATTCATCACTTTAATAAAGCGGTGTTGATTCCAAAGGTAATGTGATATCAGATATTTATGGCCACCCGGTATCAATTCAAGTGTTACCAATATCATCGGTCGTCGTTGTAAATACATAAGTAAAATTGCAAATGCCATCGTCACTGATATATTGACTTATTATCAACTGACAAGTAAAATTCTGCCCATCAGATGCTGTAATTCGCAATGTTTTAAGGAAATATAACAAACTATGCAATTGTGCTGAATTTTTGTATTGGGGTGCTAGCGTCTAGCTTTTTGTTGATTGTGCTAGATCTAGCACAATTGTGCCAACAAGAACAACACTGAAATGAACCGATATTTGGGAAATAGTCCACTATAGTATTTTACAGTAGAAGTCCGTTAGGATAGCCTTTACTGCCGAGCCAGAGAATTTGTGAGACGAGCTCGAAGAGCGAGTCGAATAATACTGGCGAGGCAGTAAAGGCCCTAACGGACGTGTATTGTACAATAGTTTTTGTAATACCTACATACAATTCGGTCATATCTATATTTTTCTACTTTATTTTCATCAAAACGCTAGGTTTGTGTAATGACACTTTCGAATGATTGAGAGTGCGTAGAATGTTGCAACTGTTGTTTATAAATGTCAGTTATTTCCAATTTCGTGTATGGTTGTAAGCAGTTTTAAGTTGTAACCAGCTCGTAACTTATGACATCTGTAGAAAATGATGAAGATATTCCTAAAGACGTTCAGATTCTGAATGAGCAAGTTATTTTAGCGTATGTTCAGGAGTTATAGCAGTTTTTTGCGCCTTCTTCTATGTGGAGTTGAAGGCTTGCTTGCTGCTGGATTTGTGTGACAAACGTCACTTTGACGTTTGGCACACAGTTTAGCAGGCCGTGGTCTTTACGGACAATTTTTACGGCCGGGCCGTAAAGAGGTTGCTTACGCAGTAGTAAACAGTCCTTAAAGAAATATTTAACAAGTAGGTATTACAAAAAATGTATTACAGGCTCATGATTTTGCTCGGAAAATGTTTTACTCAAGATTTGTTGTTTTTTGGCAATGCCTCTCGACAAACTAACATTGACAAATTTGATCAAGTCAGTTTGTCTTCTGACATTGCCAAAACAAAATACTTTCGTAAAACATTTTTACCGGCAAAATCATTTGCCCTTAATACATTATTACTGATAAAGGAACCGAAACAAAACTAATAATCTATATAATAAAATATGTTTTACACGAGACATAATTTACGTGGTATGTTTCGTAACCAGAATAATATAAATACACATAAATCAAAAATCAAAAGTGGTTATAACAACTTAGAAGAGATCAATACCGATTTCTCATACAAAACTTTTTGCAACTGTTTTAAAAGTCCTTACTTTTAAAGTAGCGAAATCTGTTAGGGAGTTGACGTTCCTCTTAATGACACAAAAACGTATATGTTGCTAGGCAACATTTGTAGTTCCTAAGTTTAAATAGCTATTTATAAATCCAGTTTGAAAATGGGTGTAACGCGTGGAATTTTGCGGAACGAGCTCAGCAAGGTCCTATAAAATTATACAAGTTATACAAAATTGCATTTTTTAGCGTGTTTTAAATAGATTTTTTTCTAAGTTTGAAAAAAAAATATTTTTTAAATCTTACACCGATGAAATTATATGTGCCATGTCAAATAAATGTCAGTGTGTGGAAAATCAAGAAGATAAGTTTTTGCTTTTTCGCATGTGTCATGATGTAGGTACTTATCACCACTAGTTGTGAAACATTTTTTTGACACCCTGCTCCGGAAGTGAAATTTTCTGTCGCTTATTGGAGGATTTTCTCTTAGCGAAAATAGACGTTTGGCTCCCATTAGAAACGGGAGGGAATGTGATTAGTAACAAACCAATGAGCATCCTGTTGTTGATATTTAAATATTTTTGAATACAACTGAGTATAAGAGTCTTATCATAAAATGTAAAAGTGTCAAAAAAATAATATGTATAAATCTGGAGTAAAGTGTCTTTCCCTCCCTTGGATCAATCCGCATTAAACTACATCCGCGGTAAGAAATGGCACACTTTTCTCTCTAGTAATACAACTAGCTATTGCCTCTTAGGAACTAAAGGTAAGTTCTATTAGGTCGCCTACGGATGCAGTTGTCCCAATAGTTTTTTTTTACTTTTTTACTTGTACAAAGTGTATGTCAAGAAAATGTTTTAATCAGTTAAAATTTTGATATTTTATACTTTTCTTGGTTGCAGAACAAAATCGTTGCAATTTAGCATGAAACGGGAATCACGTGTTGGAGATTTTTACTCACGTTCATGGCCCAATTTTCAAATATTACTCACGTTCACGACGGGACCCGCCGGGACCCACCTTGACCAGAATGTATTCACGTCACGCGCCCATCCCTACTTCATTTCCTTCAAAATGTGTGAATACTGCAATTTATTGCCATGTTACAAATCGTCGGCTTTTCTAGAAGAAAATTACACTTTTTTTAGGAGTGGCTCTGGATTTACTGTAGAATTTAACTTTAGACACAGTAAATAAAAAAAAAACACTGTATTGTATTGTAATTTATATTCCAATCTACAAGAATAAAACAAAACAAATTATAAAATAGAGTACTGTTTTACTAATTTATTAAAATTGAGAAAAATCTGTTATATTAGGGCAAAATTAAATAAACACATTTTTGCAGCACATTCTTTCAATATTATATCAAACAAAATAACGAGAGACATGTTATTTTAACTTTATCGCAGTTACAAATTACATCGTTACAACCATTGTTTACGGAGATGAACCGAATGTGAAATTCAGTGTAGCATTGAGGGCGAAGAATAACGGGGCGGCAGTTTTGGGTAAATTTATTTCTTGTATTGGTCTAACCCAACAACTAAGCCAAAATTCTATTTTTCTCTATTTATTCCAACGTCATCCCTTTATTTCTTGATCTATCTGATAAAAAGTGGTTCTTGTAAAGGTTTACATTAGACAACCACTACATGCAGCAAAGCCACAACTTCATCGACGTAATATGATAGTAACAATAAAGCCTCATGCAATATGTGCAGTTACAGAGTCCAGAATTCAAACACAAACTTGTCGGCACAATGTATTCGGGAAACATAGTCCACCTTAAAGATGATGTACGAGAAGCTAAGATAAATAAGAGGACGGACCGTAACTTTAAAATCTAGATGCTGATATAAACCTAGACTTTTTTACTGTTTTATAATGGTGGAACAAGCACGGTTTTGTTAGTAAAATACCTTATCATGTTATAGGTCTCAATTTACAAAAGATATTTTATTATTTTTGGCTTTTAAGCAAGTGAAATAAGATTTCTGCAACTGGTTTTAACGTGTCTTTAAGAAATTTTGTGCTTAGAACAATATTTAACTTGAAAACGAGGTTGAAATACCTGTTTAATTAATGTTTCCAATTTCTTTGGTTTCATCCAAACTCACTCTTTTTAACCGCAAACTTTCTCTACCCTAGAGACTTCAATTAATGGCAATTTAAACTACTAACTACTGACAACTGGAAACCTTATTGCGAATTTATTGAATGTTGTAAATGTAATAAACCGCAGTAGAAGGTGACGATTTTGATGAATTGCTTTTACTTAGTTGTCTTTGATGAGCTGGAGATTATTAATTTCAACTCCTTGTTTAATTACTTTGTGAAGGCCTATTTCACCTTCGATCACAAAGTTAGTATCATCTACTACTACTAATTACTTTTCTGGCTTAGTTTAATATCAAGACAAAAAAAATTACATTATCCATACACATTATTTAGATTACTTTGGAATAGTCCTCAAGCCCCTTTGTAGTTGATAATGTAAAGCAGAGCGCTCTTTTGCAATCCTTTGAAAAAAAAACAGTTATTTTCCCATAATGGAAAATTCAGTAGAGAAAAAATATTCTTTAATGACGTAAGTACATTGGATTTTGGCTCATGAAGATACAGATTCGAACAAAATCCATAACTAATCTAAAAGTCGAAAACAATTTGACAGACAATAATGTGAAATAATCTAAATATCTGTACTACATATTTTTATTTTTATTCCACTTCAGTTTCTGGCGTGTTATTAAATAACAAGAAATTTAAAACTAAATAATTTTACGGACTGTAAACAAACAGCACTTGACGAAGGTGTTTCGGTTGGTAAACTAGGTAAAATTCCATTTACTTGCACTAAATAATGCGATTATTTTGCATGTGTTTCTCTGTTGGCTGCAGCTACTCGAACGTAAGTTAGAATGACACGAAAAGACAACCGAGTGCTCCAAAATGTAGGAAGCGTCAAATTTATTTCATTTTTTTAAATTATTATTACATAGTATAATTACAATCTATTCTCAGTGGAACATTTAGTAATTGGTGTGACAAAATTAATGACATGTATTGAGCGTTGTCCACTGACATTGCTCTAATTCGTTTACAGATTTAGCCATGCGCTATCTAATATTTACATTGCATTATTCAGATATTTTAACAAATAATTTAAAAGAAGAATAACAAGACACTAATTTACGAGTAGGCTTAATTGGAAAACCTGTCAGGTAAATCTATAGGATTGATTCTGTTCAATGTTGACAATGATGAGCTGTTATCCAATAGGTTAATGGCTGAGAAATTTGGGTGGTTCTCTAGTTTATTTAAATATTTTGTACTGGTGGTTTTAATCACTTCTTTAACAGAAGCTATGTTGAGATCCCGGTGTATAACAGAATTACGTACGAACCATGGCGCGTCGGTGATGATTCTAAGTACTTTAGATTGGAATCTCTGCAGTATTTCTATTTGAAGTGCTCGCCGTACCTCACAGCAGAGCTCCATAAGCCCATATTGGTTTTAGGATAGTTTTATAGTATATGAATAATTTGTTTTCCATAGATAATTCAGATTTTCTGCCCATGAGCCAGTACAGTTTACTTAGTTGAAAATTTAACTGTTTCCTCATATCCCAAATGTGAGTACGCCAGTTAAGCCGTCTGTCCAGGTACATTCCAAGATACTTCACAGGCTCTACTTGCGGTAAGATTTTGTTGTTTAGGAAAACTTGCGGACATGTTTCTCTTCTATTTATAAATGATGTGCGTCGATTTGCTTTCATTTGCACGAATCCGCCACTTTTTTAACCACACTTGCACTTCACTTAGGTTTTCCTGCAGCGACCGGGATGCTTCTGTCAAGTCTTGGTGGGATCCCAGTATAGCAGTGTCGTCCGCGAACGTTGCTGTAGTTGTTTTTGCATTAGTTGGTATGTCTGCTGTGTATAACAAATAAAGCATAGGCCCTAACACACTGCCTTGCGGGACTCCCGCTTTTATAGAGAAGAAGTTCCCATTAGGTAGCTTTACTTGGAATTTCTATCTGCGAGGTATGACTTCATTATCAGAACGTATGGATAAGATAATGTTAGTTTTATTTTAGAGCAGGCCCACGTGCCACACCCTGTCGAACGCTCTTGAAATATAAAAAAATGCTGCAGAGCAGTATCCCTTGCTTGTAGGTCTTTGTCTATCGTATCCACAACTGTATGAACTTGGTCTACGAGGGATGCTCTGTTAATAGTTAGTAGCAGGCCATGGAAGCTCTTGGCTAGAAACAATTGCAACAATTAAATGTCCCATTAGTTGACATTCGTTACCTACAATTGTCAAACGTTCCGATTTCCTTGTGAAACGTAGTTAATTTTGTAAGTTAAGTAGTTGTGCATTTTTAATTCAGTTAAAATGAGCTTTCCGCGAATTGCCTTTAGAGCTATGATTTTCTATGACTATAAAAGACTGTTAGGATACCAGCAAAGCCATGAAAATTTGATAGCAGCTTTTGGTGATGCTGCCCCTTCATTATCCGCTGTTAGTCATTGGTTCAGCGAATTTCGACGAGGGCGAGAGCTGTTAGAAGACGAAGCAAGACCTGAAAGAGCTGCAGAAGCTGCTTGTTCAGAAAATGTTGATCGTGTGGCAATCTTGATTCAGTCCAATCGAAATATTACTTATAGGGAAATTCAGGCAGAAGTGAAGATTGGATCCTCGGCGGTGAATACAATTTTACATCTTGGGGTAAGAAAGCTAGCAAGCCGTTGGATACCGCATTTGCTCTCAGAAAGTCAAAAACAGGTTTGAGTAGACTGGTGTAAATTTATGTTGCAAAAATTTGACGGAGGAGCTTCCAAGCAAGTGGGATACATTGTAACAGGTGACGAATCTTGGGTATACAGTTACGACCTTGAAACTAAACAGCAGTCCAGTGTTTGGGTATTCGAAGATGAAGACTTGCCGAGTAATTTGTGACAGAAGCGTCAAGAAGAACATGATTGCTGTTTTTTTCCGCCGAAGTGGTCATGTTGCTGTTATTCCACTTGAAGATCGCAGAACTGTTAATTCTGAAGTGGCTTTACCACAGATATTTGGAAAATTACAGACAGGTCGCCGGTTTGCGTAACATTTCAGTCCATCATGACAACGCATCCTCCCACACGGCTGCCAGAACATTGGATTTTTTAAAAGATTCGAGAGTTTAATTGGTAACTCATCCTTAGTATAGCCCAGATATGGCACCGTGCGGCTTTGTTTGTTTCCAACTGATAAAAAATGATGCGAGGTAAAAGATTTTCAGGCGCAGATGCAGCAGTTAGAGAATTTCAAAGAATTTTTGAGGACCTTTCAAAAAATGAATTTACCGAATGTTTTAAAGTGGTTTCAAAGAATGCACAAGTGTGTTAGTCTGAATGGAGAATATTTTAAAAAACCAATAAAGATTTTTTGGCAGAAAATGCAACGCTCTTTTAATAACTAACAATTTTCAACGCAACCCTCGTATTGTGGAATGTTTTGCTTGAAACCCGAATTGATGCGGAGGAATTAAATTATTGTTGGCTATGATCTTTCTTAATCTCTTTAGCAGTAGCTTTTCTAAGGCTTTAGACAATACGGGAAGTAGACTGATGGGTCTGTAGGACTCTACATCACATGGGGGTTTGCCTGGTTTACCGATTAGTATTATTTGTGCGAGTTTTCACTGTGGAGGATAATAACCTAGTCGTAGTACTGCATTAAGGATTGCTGTTATCAGCGCAATTTCCTTCTTGGATGTTTTCTTAGTATTTTGGATGTAATCAGATCAAAGCCTGGGGCTTTTTTAGAAGCAACTTTACTCAGCGAAATGGTCTGCAACAGAACGCTTTTGTGTGGCCGAAGTTTCGGCAGCGGGAGCATTGCACTATTTCTTTCCTTTTGTATGGCGGTTCAAAAACGACTGTGCAGTATAGCCAACCCTTGATTTCATATATTTCCTCATTATTTGTATCCGGTTTAAGGTCTATGTAGAACATAGATAATAGTTCTTTGGTTATTCTATGTCTTATGTTGTAAATACTTGTAACTTTGTAACCTTTACTTTCGATAGCAACTTTTAGATCATTTGTTACAGTGGAGTAGTGAATGTTCTTTAACACAACCCTGAAACTTCTCTTTTCTTTCATTTGGTACGTGTTAAAACAGATTTTGTTTAATTCTAAACATTTCACTATGTTTCTATACGTTTCCGCTGTATCAGTCGTAACTTTCATCGTGTCTTTGCCTATTATTTTGCAGTTGCAATTTGTTGCCGCCGTGTTTTCTACTAGATCAATGATTGGTTTTATTATTTGCACACTTGGTATGGTAATTGGTGGCGGTTTTACTTCCTATGTTACTTCAGTTTCATTTTAATCCTCTTGTGTCCCTTCTTGGGTTTCTTGATAAGCTAGGGCTTGGTATTTGTTTTGTGTGGAGATGATTTGCTGACTGACCCTTTGCGCTTGATGTTGACTACTACTGGCTTCATTTTCCTTTGTATTTTTTCTTGACTTGACTAATGACCATTCCTGTGGTGCAGTGGAGCTTGTAGGTGGGAATTGGCTTTGAGATTGTTGCTGCTGATATTGCTGAAAGTGTTGTTGGTACTGCACTTCATTATTAAGCTGTGATTGCACATTTTGATACATTGGCATATGTGACGGTTGTGGAAATTGTTGTGAATAGAACAATGGATTTGAAGCATTCTTGTCGCATAATTGCAAAGTCCCGCTGGAAGGTTGACATTCTGGTTTTGCATGTTTACCTGTTTTTGTTATGTTCGCCCTTGCTGCAGTAGCAGGCACGAGCGGACGTTGCATTTGAAGTAACAAAATAACTTATCACAGCCTGGAGCACAAACTGCAAGAGATAACCGGACATTGTACCGCGACCACTCTGTTCCGCTGCTCGACGTGAACTTAAATTTATTTTATATTGAAAATAGCTATTTAAGTAACAAGGAATGTTAATAGGCTATACATTCCGAGTTATCTTATTATATTTTTCCCGCTGCTTACCGAAATCTTTCTAGTTTAAAAAAATCGTTTGGTTTGTCATCTGCCACCAGGATTAATGTTGATTTCAACCTCTTTCGTGAGTCGTGTCACCTGTGAGTGTCACATGTCACATACACAGTAGCAATTATAAACAAAACCTTTAAGTCCGCATCTTGCGTTGTAATATCCCGCTTTTATTGGGAATACTTTAATTTACTTTAATACCTCGGATATGCTCTAAGTCGGAGAATACGTTCAAATAGCTCGAATAGGGCATAGATCAAAAATAACACTTGGTGAATATTTAAAATTAAATATAATGTCTTTAACTAATTACATTTACAAATTAAAATAACAAAATGCAATGTATATTACAAACGAGAGGGCCGTTGCGTCAACAAGGGGTTGCTCCTGGTCACCGGTAGAGCTGCAGCACGGAAGCGGAGCGGTCTCGTGGAATACGCCGGCCTAGCGAACGCTAAGCCCCTGGGCTATGTCCCAGAGTGGATCGGCCCGCGCATCAGCTGCTTCGCGCATCGACTTCGGAGAGAAGGTCATCGGCCGCATGCACCAGTTGAGATTTGTTTACAACGGTAGCTGCTGCAAAAGCTCCAGGTTAATAAATGGATTTCGGGAGTTTACCTGCTAGCTAGGACTGTTGTGCGACCTTGCGGACAGTTCTCGGAACTTGGCTGGTGCCGCGATGCTGTTCGCGGGCAATCGCCGCTTGAAAATATGCAGCGGGCAGGCTCTCGGAAATTTAGATGTTTGAGCGAATTTGCGGCCTCGAACTGCGGATTGCAGCGGTGCAGAAACCTCCTTCAGGGGGGCTCCCACGATGTTGGCGGTAGCTCTTACAGGTGAGTCCCTTATTGCATAATCTCTGTATGTGTCCAGCCTGGCGGCGACGGGATGTTGACAACTTCCAGGTGTTTCAAAACTCGGGCAAACTAATACAATCGAAATGCGGCTTTCGCGGACGCAATTAATATGCGCGCTCGGGTCTCAGACGGTGGCGGTGATTTCGTTCAACGGATTACAGAAAAGTTAGTTTACAAATTCCGCGGTTTCGGCCGTTAACTAACAGCGGTCTGGTTACACGGGATGCGGAGAGCATTAATTACGGAGCCGCGGTCTCGGCCTAAAAATTAATGACGGTGGACGGGTTTGATAAGGACCTCCAGGTTATCGGTATGTTCTCACGGACTGACAGTAACCATACCAGCACCGTAAGAACCTTTTAGCCGATTTCTCCTTTGCTTAGACAGTAACCTGCACAGGGCAAAAGAGTAATCGTTTCAGGTGGATTGGGAGAAGGCTTAGAGGAGGACCCCAGAATGGAATCTGTTTTGGGAGCTGACATGTGCTCCTTTTTATATCTTCAGCGGCTCCCGGTCGGCGCTCGCGCTCCCCACTCTGGCGGCGGGGGAAAACACTCCTACGTACAATCCTGGCCTTCCGCGCAGCGGCTACTGGTCTGTGCTATCGCTTCTTGGCACGGCATCGAGATGCAAACGTTTGATAAGGCGGCGAATTAAATTCCAAATACGTTTCAAGTATCTTTAGAATTTAAATTCATAAGCGAAACGTTACAGCGTTTCTAATTAAACTCTATTCACTATAGTTCCGGATTGTCAAAAATTACGTTTTATGGTAGCACTGTTGAATTTCTATTGTTTTTTTTGTTACTACTAGATTGAACAACGTAAAAGCGTAATTTTTAAAACTGCGTTTTCGTTACCTGGCAACTTTTATTTATTTTTGCTAAAGTCAGTTCGAAATAAAAATGATTTTGATTTAACCATAACCTATAATTTATAGTTTTCACATTAGTAACTTCATTAATTGTTTCTAGTTGCCCATAGCTTGACTTAAAAGTATTAACCATAACATGAAAGATTGTTTTTAACTGGATTTAGACATTGACAACCCGAGACTAGAATGAATCGAGTTTATATTATCCTAGAAACTTAACAATAATATTAAGTTTTGTTGTCAAGGGAAAGCAACCAACAAATATTATCATCATTGATTTACGTGATCGACAACGAGAAAAAGTGCATATTTATCATGAATAACTAATATTCTAGGATGTAAAATATATCATCTCTATATAAATGGCAAATTATTCAGTTATTATTGTTTATCACCATCTGTGTCCAATAATGGTTTTAACTATTATCCACTGTTGTTTATTGATTTCTATTAATTTTTCAATTTTAAATAATATTCTATAAGCATGTTAAAAATTCTAGAACAAGGAAATCAGAATAGACATATTTTTTACAAAAAATGTATGAACGATTGTTTTCATTATCGTTTATTACCGGCACACTCGTTTCTTCTCAGAGAAGATTTTCCAAGAACGATTGCTGAAGCGCTTCACGTTACTAACTAGCACCATTACAGCGCAGTCGTATATAAAAGTAACCACTTATTTCTGTACAAACTGACACTGTCAAATTTAACACATTTGTAGAAAACATTCATTGTTCTGACTGGCGACTTGCGCCATGCAGCGTATGGCTGTGAAGGTTAAATATTAAATCTAAATTATTGGATTCCCTAATTACCTTAGAGCTGAAATGTAATGAATTTTATTGTAAAAAATGGTGTACCCGTTAAAGTAATTTTCAGGAATTTTCCACAAACAAAGCATGCATTTACGTGAATTTCTCATTGCGGTTTGACGTTTATCGTTGATACTCTTCCTCATTATAAGTCTAGGCAATAACAAACATGAAATTTGTCTCGCGTTGCGCTCAAATAAGTGATTATTTTATTTATTTATTTACGCAGCCATACATAGCGTCTTGTGCAATGCATGTCAAGTGACAGCCATATATCGCTGATTCTATTTTTTTTTGTTTTATAACCCTTGCCAGTGCTATCCAAATTCAGATTCTAATTTCTTTTTCGGCGTTCCAGTCTACATCTGGCTGGCATACATTTGTACTGGGTTACTCTTTAAACCTGTTAATTTTCTATTTGGATGGACGCGTTAATCTATGCCTGTGCGGCCTTGCTTAATCCCCCATCAGGTGGCTCTCCAGGTGTCGGATAAGAGAATGCCTTTTAGATATAGAGGATACCAGGAAATAAATATCCGAGACCGACCAAAACTAGCACAAATGTGTACTCACTAAAGAGGCTCTGTCGGCCGAATATCTGCGGAACTAAGCAGACTACTCTTGCTAGCCAACAGCTTCAGGTGGATGACACAGCAAGAGTAACGGCACTCACTTGTCCTAGAAATGAGAAATTCCTAAAAGCGGACTAACCAAAAAATGGTCAACGACATGTGTTTGCAGAAGGCAAAAAGACTACACAGGTATCCTGAGTACAATCATCACAGTACAACGATTAAAATACAGCAAACATAACAATGTTCAAAACGAAATATTCCGTCGTTAAAAGTTCACTAATCGGATCAACGGGAACACAGTGACGAACAAGATTATGAAAACATCAACAAACAATATGAAGATTGAAAGGCGGAATGCAATACGTCTACAACATCGTAAACGAAATGAAAAGACTAAATGTAAATTAGGAGTAAGTGACGTTAGATCGCGAGGAAGTGGCAGCTGCATAACAAACAACGGCACATTCTATTCCTCGGGGAACAACGACCCGAAACATTAGTATGGACTGGGAATTATCTTCGACAAGAATATTTCAAGGTCAGTTCTGAGTTTTACACCATACTCAGACAGCGTTATGATGCTTCAAATAAAACAACAACAGAGAAAGGAGAAAATAAAGTTGAGGAATTTTATGCGAAACTAGACACTATCTGTAGAAACACTAAAAACAATATTTCAGTAATAATGAGGAATATCAACGCTAGGGTTGAAACACACACAGGAGGTTTTGGTCTGCGTAAAAGGAATGATAGAGGGGATAGACCGACAGAGCTCTGCCAGAACAAAGATTTTATAATAACAAATACATTCTTCGAACTTGCACATCATAGATTGTATACCTTGAAATCCCCTGCGAATAGCCCGGAAAATATAATAAGAAACCAACTACACTATATCCCCATTAACAACCAACTCAACATAAAAATGAAAAAGATAGTAAAAACGTCAAAGCTACTATATAGATACAAAACTCCTTAAGGATCCTAAAATCCACAACACAGTAAAACAATAAGTAAATAAATATATAAGAAACATTAATATGCTAAGCATAATCAATGTGGATAAAAGGTGGAAACACATACAAACAGCATTAGAAACAATAGTTAAAGATCATCTAATAACCAAAAAAACCAAGAAGAAGCACTGGATAACATCAAAAATCCTGGAAAAGAAAAGGAAGAGCAAAGCCAAAGTGAGCTAATATAAGACACTACATAAAGCAATACAAAAGAAAGTTAAAAAAGCCAAAACAGATTATCTAGCTGCTCAATGTGAGGAGATTAAACTACTGGAGAAGAAATTTGACTGCTTCCATAAGCTCAAGAAAATGGCTGGATGCAATAAGAACAAAACTGCTGGTAATATAATTAGCGACAAAGATGGGCGTAAAATAACTGACCCAAGGAACAAATTAAATAGATGGAAAGCATACCTCTCGGACTCTTTCATGATGAAAGACCTCCACAGCCGATCTTAGAAGCGAACAACATACACCTAAAAATATTAAAAACAGAAATAAAATATACCTTGGAATACATGAAACCCTAAAGCTGTTGGTCCTGACACAATACCTATAGAGCTTATCGAACGCTTTGATGACTACGTAATTGATATTTTTTTGAACCTTATCAATATCATCTACGAGGGAAATCCCTAACCAGTCGTTAGCGTCTATCTTTGTATTTATTCCCAAGAAGCCAATTCCAAGAGTATACTCAGACTATCGAACAATAATTTACAAAAGAATATGTATATAGAAAACTGGAAGAAGACATAAACAATACACAGTTTGGATTCCGCGAAGGACTCTGGACAAGAGAGGCCCTCTTTGGGATTAACGTTCTTCCCCAACGCTGTCTAGATATAAATCGGGATGTGTTTGCATGTTACATACATTTTGAAAAGGCTTCCGATAAAGTGATGCATCATAAGTTCCATCACTTCCGCCACTTCTATTTAACCTTTACAGTAAAGCCATTTTTAAAGAACCTCTGGAGAAGAATTAATAGGAATTGTTATAAATGGAGAAGCTGTTAATAATATAAGCTATGCTGATGACATCGTCCTGTTTGGGCCGTTTTAGTGAAATGCAACAAAAACTAAATGAACGATGTAACAAATACGGTCTGAACACAACTTTCATAAATCCAAGCTAATGGTAGTTACCAAGTCTTCATAAAATCAAAGCTATATAAACCTGTCAATAGCGAACACCGTCATAAGAAATGTACGGCCATATAGATATCTAGGAACTTGAATGGAACAATCGGGTGATCAAACAAAAAAGATAAGGACGAGAATAGGAATATCCAGATCAACATTTATAAAAATGAACAAGTTATTCACTAGCCGGGATATTAATATAAAACTTAGGATGAGTATGCTGCGTTGTTACGTATTAACCGTGCGTTTGTATGGGGCTGAAGTTTGGACCCTCACAACAATCACAATCACATAGACAAACTGCAAGCCTTCGAAATGTGGTGCTACCGCAGAATGTGAAGTATCCCTTAGACAGATAGGATATGAGAAAATAGATATAAACCAACCACGACCAAAGCGGCAAAAAATTTAATAAAACACTTCGGTTATGGAAACGAGCTAGCAGCACGTAGTTATGGGAACAGTCAATATGTAATTAATAAACAATAATAATGAAAATAACACTTCAAAACGAAGCATTGTTCAAATTTTCATTTCAGCTGCACCTTACGGAGCTTCATCTCAGGAATTATTCATTCCACTTATAAAAAATTCTTCTAACAAAAGTTCTAAAAAAGTATGTTTTCCAAAATATTCATAATAGTAATTTTTATCCTAGAATACACTGGTAAGAAGATAATGCGGAGAACTTAAAAGTTGCAAAACTTGAAATTTCCATTACAACCCCGATGTAGTAATTATATTCAAAAATGGAGACCACCCGATCTTCTGCAGGGTAAAACTACTCTGCTACTGGACTATATGTTGCAACTGTTTGACACTGTCGCCATTCAGTACTGTATCATCTATATATCCAAGATTCGAAATTGACACCCCATTCGCTTTCATACCCATCTCCTATTCTTCAAGGGTTTCATCAAATATAGCTTCACTGATGACAACACTCATTCGTGTCGTACACCTCTCTCAATGTGGATGCCGTCTTTGTTAATATCAATTTTCTTTTTGCTTTTCTGATTTCACCTCTCATTAGTGTGTTTAGTCTTTTATATTCAGTGCTGCTTGTATGTTTGTGTATAAGTAGTTGTTTCATTTCCGTTTTATTTTACTAGTTTTTATGTTGCAATAGGCTATTAGTTATTTGTCTGGCTTATTTAGGGGCGTACCATATGCCTGAGTTATGTTTATATGAATGGGTTTTACTTGGATTTTTAGCAATATTAAACACTAACCCCAAATCCTTGCCTGTGGTGTTTTACTTCGTTTCCAGTATAGATACAGAGTTGCATCATTAATAGTGTTGCATTTTTCTGGGCCGAGCTAGCGTGTTTCACGATCTGCTACAATTGATGTTTTGAACCGCCGCATCTCTTTAACAGTATTGGCTTTGTTTCCAGCCTCTGGACATGTCTCAATATTTATACGCTTTTTACTTCCGGCGATTCTTAGCACCCTCTTTCTGCGAGCGACCGACGACCATTTATAATCTTCTGTTTCCATATAGTTTTCTTGGAATAATGGTTTTCTGTTGCCTTCTGAAGTTTCTTTTAGCTGTACATTCTATTGTGTCAATGCATTTCTATTTCGGAAATAATTTTAATATACATCCCTCCATCAATTTTAATCACTAAAACTGTTTACTTTCATATAATTTAAAAAATTTGGTTTTTAAGTAAATACTTTCTCGTGTAAAATAATTTGTTAAACAACTTTTTAAAAGTATGGCACGTACACAGCTTTACCGATTACACTTGATGCACTCCGAATATAACCCTCGTTTATTACTTTCTGTTTTCATTAAAATGGATTCCTCCCACGAGAGAATATAAATTATATACCATATACCTATAGCCAGGCAGTTATATCACAAAATCATCGAAAATAATCTGAAATACCCAAACTAACGAAACCTGTTGTTGCAATACGTCGAGTCTCAAAAGGCAAGTATTCTCTCATATTTTCGATGGTCGAGCCCTATTCAACTAGACTATTAAACTCAAATAAAAGATTTCCAAAATTTATAATTCATTATTGAAGCCAAATTACAATATTAATTTTTGCTATTTACTTTTTGTCACGGTATAATGCAGCCAAGAAGTAACGTAATGCTTTTGCCTGAATAAGTTTTGTTTTATTACTTTGTTCCTTTATTTAATTTTGCCATAGCTAGTCCAGATTGCCAGGGTGTGATTCATACTCAAGTTTATACAGAGACTACATTAGATGTAAAGTTTTTATTGGTTTGTAAAGGTTGTAAAGTCAGGTCTAAAATTAATTTGGTAATGTATGTACAATTTTAAAATAATAAACAACAATTAATTCCTATTGCTGGACATCAAGCTAGTCCTGGGCGATCTGCAACCAACCATACACGGACCAGATTTGATATAGATTGGTATACGGACAGGATGTCGGGTGGCGGTTTGCCTCGGTCTTTAATAACGGTCGTTCGTGCATCTAAAGGGTTTAAAGCGACAGCTCTTTTAATGGTGGTGTTTATGCTTCGAGTGAAATTATGTTGTTCCGTCAAGTAACCTGGTATTGCGCTTTTTCTACGTGTAGTTCATGATGTGTCAATATCAATCCTACTCTGGGTTTTCGTTTTACGGTCCTGCGAGAATCGTAATATGCTTAAATTTTGCAACGAAATGGTGGGGCTATCTTGAAGGTTACTGTCGACTTTTGGGAAAAAGCTGCGATTTCCGTATGGTGAGCCTCTCGAGGTTCAGGAAAGAGCTCTCTTGCAGGTAAGTCGTGGCCTTACTTTTGGCCTTGAATGACCAGGAGGAC
Organism: Agriotes lineatus; assembly: GCA_940337035.1. NCBI lineage: Eukaryota > Metazoa > Arthropoda > Insecta > Coleoptera > Elateridae > Agriotes > Agriotes lineatus. The sequence goes on along the minus strand of OW679195.1, from coordinate 146,848,392 downwards.
GAATCAGCGACTGCAATTTGCGAGTTCGTTGTCGTGTCTTGTGATACAGTGTCGGAGTCCTGACCCCAAAGACGATACAGGGTTAGTTTTAAGAGCCGACTTGAGCATCGTATCTTGATACCGGATTTCAGTGGCCAGTGATACAATGTGACACGCATAGAAAGTCCTAGACCGAAAAAGATAAAAGTGGAAGCAAGTGCTGAAAAAGTGATGCACCAAATACATTTTCGTAAACATTATTTACGTAAATTCTATTGTTAAAGAAAGATCCGTTAATGCAGAACATTATGCTAATGTTATCAAAACCAAATTTATCTCGTAGATTGCTCTGAAAATACCAGAATACAACACAACCAATTGGCTACCGCTACACTATCAGGGCAATGCGTCAATCTTAAGGTCTACACATTACCCTTTTGCTGTGGCGTAACAATTTTCTATCTTTATTTAACTATAAGGAACTGGACGAAACAAAAAATCTGCAGTTTTTGGTCAGGGCCGCTTTAAGTATGGCTTGTTTTATAATATTGCCAGTGTGATATTCATCCAAAATGACAGTAAAATAACGCGCAAGCGCAAGCGAGCAAGTCTAAAATCTTATTTTAAGCGTTAGGAACTCTTTCGAAGAGGAAAAACGTCGGATTAGAAAGGTCAAAAATGTCGTGGTTTGAATAATGTGCTATTTAGAGCATCCCTTACATTAAAGGTTGGGTATATGTCAAATTCTTTCTGAAGTCTACTACCTGCGATCTAATGAATTTTAATGCAATATAAAACATACGTTTTAAACGCTATGTTTAGTTATTTCTGACGTCACAGAAAAAGGGTAATGTGTAGACTTCACAAGTTTACGAATGTTACCTATCCACCGTATTCACCGGTTTTGAACCCGTGTAACTTGTTTCTATTTTGGGCAGTGAAGAAACACCATCGGAGAGGCCATTTTAAGTCTAATCAGCAATTAAATAGTATTGTAATAGGTATATTGAACAGAATGGCCAAAAATAACTGCTCATAAGTATACAATAAATAAATCGTGGGTTAGGAGCGGTGCATAGAGTACAGGTGGATTACTTTGAAAGGCAATAACTACTTTGTTTCAGATACTTCCGTTGTTTATTTGCTATTAAGGCAGTCTTATTAGTTACAGAACAATCCTCGTATGTAAAGATTTTGTGCAGAAAAACCTTAAAACCAATTAAATCAGAGCCAACAGAGCAAAATAATTTTGATAATTTAAAGAAACAGTGTTTACTAAACTCTATCTAAATCCGGGCGAAAGATGATGAGAAATGCAAGCACAAACACTAATTACTTGAGAATTAGCGTAGTTTACACAAGCCCACAGTTTGATATAGTGTAATGAGAATGTGGTCCAGATTATGATGTTGCTGCGCAACACTATAATGGAACACACGCATTATTTGTGGTGCGATTTCGCAGAACAGAAAGTCCAATTAGTGTTAATACAACTCAAAAAGATAATCATATTACATTAATTCTGAAATGAAGAGTAACTTTATTATGCGAGATGCAAGGACACCATGTTTTTCGCTATTTATTACCAACAAATAATTCGCAAGCTTAAGCTTTAGCAACTACTAAAATATAAATATTGTTTCTGCAAAATGAGAAGTCTGCAGAATGGCAATGGCGCGATCTTTACTAAGTATTTATTTATAAATTTCGGTTAATATTTTAGGAGCTAAATGTTATACATTACACAATGTTCTATGATCATGCGTCCTGGACAGAGTAAAACCACAACAGCTTCTTCCCTTTATTGTTCGTCATCCAACGAGCCACACAATATTGTCCATAACAAGATAGAACGCATTTTCAACTGGACTGAACACCAATGTTCAGTGTAATCGGTTTTTCCTGAAAATAGTAATTTTTCTTTTTCGCTACTTCTACAGTTCAGTGTATAAAGCCCTCCTGAGACATCCTATCTACAAGCCATACTTGAAATGTAGTGTTGTGAGCAATTGGAGTTCAACTCGTTTGGACAGAATCGTTACATATTTTATATTATCCTGAGAATCTGGAACAACAAACTATTCTATTTTTGATGAGATTTGAGACAACTCTTTTTAAATTGTTATTGTCTCGCCAAATAAACAACCGGACAGAATTTTACTTCGGTGATTTTAAAAATACCAAGAGAAAATAAAAGAATCAAAGTAACTATATTATTTTGAAGTTGTCAAGGTTCTCAAATTCCGTTTTATTTATTTATTTTATTTTTATTGTGTTTCTGGAAATGGCGCAGTATACAGGGCGTAAAAAATGTGGGCCGTTACGGGTGCCCTAAAGGGCCTACAGTCATGAAAAAGGTCATGGAAAAACGCAGGTTTCATTCAAATTGAAATGATGCACATAAAGCCAATTTGCTGTTGTTTGCCGTATCTACACAATTTTCTACGACGAATGAGATGATCTAAAAAATATTCGGGATGACATTCAAAAGAACTAGCTTCTGCAAAAGTGAATAGATGCTTTTATTTTAATTTTGGATTCAAAATGTTCGTCAATTGAAAACCCGAAAAATGTAGATATTTTTAGATGACAAAGATAATCTGTCTGAAATCACCGAGAGCAGTAGTTTTTGGGAAAATCTAACCAAAACAGTGAAACGCGTTTAGTCATAAAAATACGGAAATTGGTTAATTAATTAGTTTTACCTGATTTTAGGTTGTTTTAAATTAATGACATTATATGAATACCATAGTCATCCCAAAACGTGACTTAAGTAAGCACCTAACCTATCGGATGAGATGAAGCACCATCGTGAATAAAATGCATGACTTGTCTTTGTTCCAAGGTCACTACATTCAAAAGTACAGATACATAATTTTTTAAGAAATGCTAATATGTTATCCTTTTAAAACGGATTAAAAGCAAGTAAAATTATTGGTCACTTTGTATTTTTAATAATTAAGGGCGTTTCGATCTTTATATTGTAGTTTCTCAGAAACTATTGTTCTGGATGATTACAAACAGCAGTACCTTTTTATGTAAAACAATTCAGGTTTTACAAATATCCAACTACAATTGACGAAAATGTCCAACTTGAAAGGTTATTACAAAAATGTCTCCCTCCTTTGTGTTAAATTAGATGATCTTGCAAAAGATTTGGTGTAAAAACTACCCCTTTTGAACCTTACACCAAATCTTTTGCAAGATCATCTAATTTAACATAAAAATAGAATAGATATGCCACTATTCAAATCTGCTTATTTGTATTATTGGAATTAAATTCGTGCGTTTAGTTGCCCTTCAGGAGAGATAGAATACAATTCTGAAGTAGAGGCCCACATTTACATTACATCCAGAAATTGCTATTTTTGCACTCCCCGCTCCTTCTTTACAATGTTATCAAGGTTAAAGTGTTGCTTGAACATCGTTAGTAATCTAACAATTTCCATTACTCGTTATGAAATTCGTACTTCAGTTCTCTGATACGTTTCAGCTGTTTCAAATGAAAATCCTTACCGTTATTAGGCCATACTTTTATATTAAAATACGTAAACGTATGTTTGGTAATATTTTTCTGCTTCATATGTAAAAAGGGCCTTTTTATCAATCGGTAAACACCGATATATTTTTTTGCAGTTTTATGTTTACTGTTAGCAATGTACATTAAATTAGCTCATATCTAGGCCAACCGAGGTTTCATTAAATTATGTACTTTTAAATATCTTTGAAGTAAACCCAATTTACATTTTCTTCTCTTTACAGCATATCATATACACTAGAGTTGTTTACAACTTAAATTACCTCAAAGTAAAAAATTTAACTCTATATCTGCATTGCAGCTAAGTGACACAATAACTTAAATTAAAGAGTATAATTTTTATACGGCTTTGTAGCGAACTATTGAAAAAAACATTATTAAATAATTGGAATTTTTAAACTACTCAAATAATATTCAGCAACATACAGCAGCTCCTAAGGGAACAATAACCAACATATTAAATAAAAAATTCAATATAGGGAGTGTTGCTCCCACTTGGTCAATAAACGAAGACTGAGACATATTCCGGACAAATAGACACTTTAAAAGATCAGTAGAAAACTGTTCTCATTTTACCTCTTGGTCTGCAGTTTTAAAGTAAAACTGCTTTTGAGAGTACAAAATAAATATAGACGTTAGTTAAAGGCATTAATGTGATGAAAAGAAATTATAAACCTAACTGAAAACGTTCCAATGTGAACTCGATATACTGAGTAAAAGCAATTCCTTACAACCGTTCACTGAAACTGGGTTTCAGATTCGTTTTAATTACTTAGACGTATTATTTATAAAAATACCAAACGATATTGATATTTAGTTTGGAGACCACTTAACAGGTAATAGAATTTTAAAGAAATAGGTTGCTGTTATATTTTGTGATGCACTTCAAATTTTCAGAAGTGTTTTAAGTTTTCAGAATAGGAAAACTTGAAAATGTTATTTTGGGAAAAATTAGAAATATGTGAGTTCCAAGAAGTGATGCATTATTTCATAACACCGGAATAATAAAAAGTCCTTGGGCGTACTTCACTAGGAATGCGCTTACGAATCTTATTTGCCTAAGTTTGTATAAAATTAACACCATAGATGAAAAAAGAAATTAATAAATACGATGTAGTAATTACCATGAAAAAGAATGCTACTTGTATAGACGTATTAAAAAAGGTGTCGGGAGTGGTTTTGATCTCCAAACTTTGGTTTTTTTTATTAATTAATGTATAGAAACACTAAGCCCATTTTCTAAAATTTATGTCTTCTTGAAGTTAATAACGAAAAATGTATATTTCAAAAACTGGAACTATAAGCTATTTGGAGATGTGTCAAAGCGAACTACCAATTAATGGCTATACACTGTGTTTTTTTTTATCTCGTTACAACACATATTACATCCAGCGTTTTTTTTAGTGTTTAACATTTTGATAACATTTTAAATAAACTAATTTCGTAGTTTCCGCAGCAACATAAAATTAATTTATTTAAAATGTTATCAAAAAGCTAAAAACTGATTAAAAACGCTGGACATAATATGTGTTGTAACGATATAAAAAAACCACAGTGTTGTATATTGCAGAAAAAATACGAAGAAGACAGTTATTAGCTATTACTAGATTACATTACTCTATACTATATTAAAAAACAATCAACTATTTATGCTTTTTTATTTGATATTCTAAAAAACAAATCAAATGTAATGTTGAATTAAAATGCAGACATTTGATTTCGCATACAGCGCGAAAATTGTTACACCACATTTACTAATTACTCTATAGCAGGAAAATTATTTTATACATACTCGTATGTACAGAACACAAGTTTTTGAACATCATTTTTTATATTTTGTCTTCTTGGAGTTAACAGCGCAAAATGTATATTCCAAAAACTGGAACCATGCGCTATTTGGGAATGTGTCAAAGCCAATTACCAATTCATGGCTACATATTAGCAAAAAAAATCTGTAAAAGGCTTTACACGGAATTTCCCTCGCAAGTGAAAGTTTTCTAACTAAACATTTTGAAAATAATTTACTTGTTTTAATGTGTTCGCCCTGTATGTGTTGAGTCCAAAATATGCCGTCTTTCGTCAAGGGTAAAAATTTGAGCTATGTGCACAGTTTTACTTTATTTATTAATTCGTTTAAGTAATGGTTTCTGAGTTAAAGCAAAAATTGTCAGAATTTTATTGGTTTAAGGTGCTCACCCTGTATGTATTTTGCCTGAATTTTCTGAGTTTCATGACAGGAAGACATATAATGCGCATGCAAAATATTGTCTTCCTCAAACAAATATTTTTTGAGCTATACCGGCAACAGGCAGGCAGGCAGACAGACAGACAGGCGAATCGGACAGACACAGAGACAGATAGACAGGCAGACGGAATTAAGAAAACTTGCTTTTTGTCATTTAGAGACCCTGTAACGTGAATATCTGAAGAAATCTCGGTGATTTTTTCGTGATTACAATACTTCCTTCGTCGACGAGGGAGGTAATAGAACGGGGAGGTCAGTTAACACTAGATTCCATTAGTCTATATTAAAAAACCTACAATATTTATGATTTTTTATTTCATATTGTAAATAACAAATAAAATGAAATATTGAATTAAATTTCAGACTATTGATTTCGCATAGAGCGTCACTACACTGGAAAAATCTTATCCATAGCAGGAAAATGCTTTTATTTATATCGTGAATAGAGTAGTGCCCCAAGGGGACGCGTTATTCCCAAAACTATTCATGATTGTATTAAAGAATGTTTTTACAAACTTGATTGGACAGGTAATAGTATTTTACATTACAAGCCAGGTAAAACAGTTTTTACTGGCGATAGGATTGGGATGACTGGCGAGCCGTTAGGCGAGCCTGTCATATCCTTGAGCCAGTAAAAATGGTTACCTGGTGTGTATTGTTGAATATTTTATTTGTTCCTCACTTATAAATAACTAGAAATTTACCGTTTATTCAAAATGTCAAACTGACAAGCAACTAAATTCATCAATATCACACATACCAAGGAAAACAACTCTGGCTTTGCACGCTTTCATTTATCTATGAGCACGCTTGTAAAATATAACTGGCTAGCCAGTAAAAAATTTACTGGCTAGCCAGTTATGAAACATTTTCAAGGTGAATACAGTGACTTGATAAATTGATGTTTACAAGTGAGGAACAAATAAAATAATTAATATAGACCGGAATCATTTGTCAAATCTGCAGTGCCCAGACGACATAATGCTGATTGCTACCATAAACTTGAACCAACGTTAGAACTAAATGGTCAATCTGAAGAGTAGTAGAATTAAAAAATAATATAAATAGGACAAAGATTATGTCCAGCTTTTCACTACAGAAAAATATAGAGATAAACGATAAAGAAATATAAAATTTCACATCACATGTATGATACTTGGGCAATAATCTAAAAGTCTGTAAAGGGATTTACTCAGAACTTCCTTCGCAAGTAAACGTTCGGACACCCAACAATTTTAAAAATCACATCAATTTTCCAATAAAAAACCTTTTCGGTGGTGGAATTGGAACTTAACGCCTGCGAGCGAGCCAGCGAATGCGATTTCAACGATTGCCTGTAACCCGCAAGTAAACCGCCCGTTCGATATACTCGACCACCTAGGACCCCTCGCATCGGTGAAATGCATTTATTGTTGACCCTTTTTGCTGTTTTACATTTACCCTGTACTTCTTAGGTCCCATTTTCATCAAGGATGAAGCCTGAGATAAGTGCAAATTATCAAGCATTATATTTTTTGTGATTTTTCTTTGTTTACATGCTAATTATTGCGTTTAAATTTCCCGAAACCAAAACTGCTTTCAAAATCCCCCGAGACCGTAGGTCGAACTAATATATATAACAAAGATATAGTACCTGTACTAACTTCCGGTGACACTTACTAAAAGCATACTATAATTCGAAATGAGTACCGACAGCATCGAGTATAAAAATTATATTTGGGAGCACATTTAGGTTCTTTATCCAGGAATTCCGCAAGATCTTGTTACTAGATATGCAAATAAGTTTTCAGCATCTTCGCGGTTTGACAAAATAAAGATAAATTAAAAGAGCGAATAAAATTAATAGAAATAAAGGAATGAAAAATTATGTTGACCAGTCGACGTGATTTTTAACATTGACTGAATTTGTTTTTGCAGTTATCAGATTTTTCACAAATCACAATAACTTGCAAAGAATATTGTGTATAATTGAAATTCGTCACGATTCTCCCTACTTAAAATGTGCATCTTGTAGGAATTAATAAAGCCATTTAGGTAAAACCAGGCTTCATTCGCAAAAAGGATAAATTTAACTGCTCGTCACTTAGATTCTTCAAAAACCAACCAAAAACTGAAGTCTGGATAATCATCTTCTAAAAACATGATTCCTGACCCAAATATTCACCAACAAATTATAAGATTTCCGATACAGTGACTCTAGCGAATTTAGAGCTGCAGCTGATTACAGCAAGTAGTTGAGTCAAACATTGCTAGAGTATTCTCATTCTTTTTGTACTATCTTTGTTTATCATAATCGTTCATCACACACAGCACGCCGACGTCTTGTATTACCAGTCACATTAATTCCATCACCAGCTTTTCGATAAATTGACGAGATGTTGAAGCGGCTCCTCCCTGTGTCTAATTTTGCAATCAAGAACAGCAAACGAAAACTATACGATTGTGTTCAGAGTTTTATGTTTTAAAATCTAAAAAAAAATTTCTATGCAATTTTTATGTCAGCAGCGAAAAGCAACGGTGCAGTGGTGGAAACGGGAAGCGGCGCACCGCACATTTTAGTCCAACGCTCAGTTCGGAGTTTTAAGTTTTAAGTGCCGTGGGTGTGTATATTCGTTAGACGAACTTTAGGTAATATTTTCATTGGGATAGCTCGATCGGAATTCGACAAAGCGAGAAATCAGATAGAGCCATTCCCCGTAAACTTGAAAGCCGCTCAGAAAGTAAGATTCAATAATGAATGCAACATGAAATGTACTAAAAATCATATCACAAACTGCCAGGTCTGTACAAAAAATAACAGCTAATTATTATTAATTTTATTATTATTATTACCATACTAAATTTAAAATAAGAATGCAGTATGTGGTGTTCTAAACTAAAACTCAGTTTTATACAAGAAAAATATAAAATTGTTTGATTGCTCTCGTTTTACAGAATTTGTAGCCCATATAATTCCAATAAACGTTGTATGCTAGCCTTTTTGTTCACAATTTATCGATTTTTTTCTTTTACACTTTTAGGATTCATACCATTGTCAAACTGAAGCCGGGTAGCGCAGTTGGGAAAGCTCTAAGCTTGTATTAGGCAAGTCTTCGGTTCGAATCCCGCGGGAGTTGGCATTTTTCCGCAGCCTTGGCGATTAGAATCGGACTCGTTGAGACCATTCACAGTTGGGCACCAACTTAACTGTGCTCTACTCAAAACCACAAACCTTAGAGATAAAGTAACAAGGTCAACACATCACCAAAGACACACACCGCATACAATGGTTGCTGCGAAATCTCAAAGGAAGCCTGAATCCGGGGTAAGTTGAGCATTGTACCGTCAGACGCAAACGCAAGGTAAAATGAGGCTACCGGCAATACATACATACCATACCCAAACTGACGATTTTGAAAAATATTTGATTTTCAGATAGTTGTAACGATTACATTGTTTCGACCAATCACGCTCATAGTCATGATTACTACTTAGTTCCAAGTATTGCACGCTTATTTCAAATTTAGTATAATTGTAAACATATCCCGAATCAAGACGTGACTTTTTTCTCCACAACTCGTTGAGGATCAGTGTTTATCTTTACTCTGGGTATTATACAGTGTGTTTCACCATCTGTCAGATATAGCCAAATTAACATTGGAAAATTATTAAGCGATCAGAAGTGACAAATGTCAAATTAATTTTTAAAAATTTTCATTTCTTCCCAATCGCGTACTTCAATGCGTACACAGCAATAGTTGATCGTTATAATTTCTGAATGTTAATTTCTCTGTCTGATGCTATACGAGACACAGTGTATATCGTTTACCTTCTAAGAGTTAAAAGGAGATACCAATAATAACGATTTATAAAAAACATTATAGTAAAATATTGCACGAAACCTGAATATTTATAAACGAATACACAATATAAGAATAACCTTGAAAAACAAAACGTTTTCTCAGTGGATATGAATAAAGACAAGTATTTAATCGATAGTTATACCCCAAACCACTTTTGCTTGAATTGAATCAAGTAATAAACTAAATTTGAGCTGAAGGAAAATTATATGAAAAATAAGTAATGCGAAAACACCTGTGAACATTTAAAAAACTGAACTACCTTGAAGGGAAAGCAACAGCAGCTACCGAAACAAGGCTTTCATTTTATTTTCCTTTGATTTCCTTAAAGCAATGAGCTTGGGTTGTGTAATCATATTGCTCACAAAAAAGGTCAGGTCGATGTGGAAGCCGTAAATTGTATTGCCCATAAAAAAATATAATAAAAGTAACTCGGAGCATATAGCGGTTACCAAAAAAGTAGTAATTGCTTTTCACGCTTACGTCATGTAATTATTTCTAAGCTCTCTCTTCCAGCCACCTTTCTGCTACATTTACTCTTGTCATTAGCTGTCATGTAAATGTTACGACCGAAATTTTCACTTTTCACATATCTTAAATAATAATTTCGTACTTTACAAAAACTTTTGCTCATAAGCTTGATTTTAAGCTTTTTTCTGCAAATAGTTTTTTTTTTGTTGGAATAACATCAGCTCAACATTTATATATGCTATACACGATTACGTAACATGAATCTAATAATGTATTTGGTGTAGCATGTTGAGGTTAGTATTAATCTCCTCTTAAGTTACATAGTTTAATGAATAAAAAATAGTTGCCTAGTTTAAGTTGATCAGGTCTTGCGGGAGTTTTCTGTTTAGTCTATGATGGATGTTCTTTTGTCCAAGGTTGTAGTACACTGCACTTTTACACTTTTTAATATTTTCAAAAAACTTAGTACACTGTTTATTTATAAATTCTGATATAGTTGGTATTTTTAATTCTTTATGTATTCGTTCGTTACGTACAATATATAACATGTGAGCAAATGAAAATTAAATCTAGCTTGGCATTGAAATATTTGTTTTATGAATAATCTGTTGGTGCATCCCCAATCAGTGAGTTTGCTGTTCAGATACCTACCACTGGGTAGATTCATTGCTGTGGAATATTTTTTCAATATCCTCTTCCAAAATTCTTTTGTTTGGCGGTTTGTATGCAGCATAAATTGAGACCTTAGTGTTGTTATCTAGTATCAGTTTTACTGCCACAGATTCTAGGTTTTCTAGATTGAGGTCAATTAGCGAATGATGCGCTAATCGACGTTTCATTAAAATTTGCCATTCTTCCTGACGCTATTTGAGCATCTCTGTCCTTTCTGTAAACTACGTAACCAGGAGCTTTAAATGTTTCTGTTTGGAGTAAGTGAGTCTTAGATATACCTGCTACATCCACATTATGTCTTGCCATAAATTCTAATAAGTTAGCGCGCTGGCGCTTTACGCCATCAGCATTCCAATTTAGGACTGTTATGTTATGTATTATGTGATGCTTATTTGGATCCATGATAACAATGGAATTATTGTTGCATGATATGGCATTATTTTATCGATGTGTGGCATGATGAACTCTACTATCTTTGTTATAATCGTAGTTATTAAATCTGTGGTTTCTTGGTTGTTTGCAGCGCTAGTTCCGTTATAGTCGGGACTCTCGAGAATTCTCTGTTATAATTTTTTGTAATAAATACATCCTTTATAGTTAGCAGGGTGAAGAATCCCGCAGTGAACACACTGAGTTGGTCTTGTTGGACAGTTAGTGTACGCATGCCTTCCTGTGCACTTAACACATCTTGGTTGCGATCGGCAATAGTTTCGAGTGTGCCCATAACGCTGACACCTTTCACATTGTGGAGTATCGTTAGATTTTCTTCTAGGCTCTACTTCTATTATGCTATATTGAATTTTTGTTAATTTAAAAATATCGTTGGAAACATCAGAATTATTTAGAACAACCGCACACAGTGGTATTGGCTTTTTGTCTTTATTGTAGAGCCTTACTACTTTTGTACAGAGTATTGTAGTTTTTTGAGCTCCTTCGGCAATTCTTCTTCAGTAATAGATACTGGAATATCTCTAATGATAACAGATAAGTTATTTATGTGCGGATCTTTAAATGTGTTATAATTTATTTTATTTTTTGTTATAACAATCTCTATTTTTTTTGTAATCTTCAATTGTATTGAAATTAACTCGTATCTTATCTCCTCTTTGTTTCGTCTCAAATTCCCCTTTTGCTTGTTATTTACGGTCTTTTATTATTTCTTGGTATTTCAGTGACGAAGTATAATGTAGAAATATAGGTGGAATTTTTATTTTATTTTCTTTAGCTGAGCTGGAAGTTGGAAAGTTTGATTGTTCAGTTGTATCCATCTGGGTGATAGCTGCGGCGTGGGTACCCTGATAAACTACTTCTTGCGCGTTTAGTATGTTTCCGTTTGTTAAGAAAAATTGGCTGTAATTAATTTGTCCCGTTCAAAGTAATAGTGCTTGTGGTTAATTATAGTAAGTTGACATACGAAGTCCCTCCTAGAGAGACCGCCTGGTTGTTAGGGTTCACTAGTTCAATTGAAAGTTTGGGTAGTACGGTTGTTGGATTAAGCAAAACTATGTTCCACTATTCCGCTATAACAATGCTTTATCGAATAACAACACTCCGAAGAAACATGCACGCTCAAGGATGGTCTCGATAGAACTCTCTCTGCAAATTGTGTATGTACAAAGTTTATACAAGTTTTTTCGGGGCCTAAATGTTCAAAACGGCATTGTGTAGTATTCATTTAGAAGAACATCACGAGACTTTTGTTTCATAGATTGCAACATAATTTCAAACCCAAACAATATAACCTTTCAATATAATACAAACACAAGTTAAAATTGCTAAATATAAAAGGCTCAATGGATGTTGATGTACATTTATTTTGATACGATTATGATACTACCCCAAAAGATTGAGAAACTACAACAGTTACCAACTCCGCCAGCAAACACGAGTGCTTCACAACACAAAATTATCAGTGATTTCTCAATCCGCGAAGTATTTTCACATATAATCTCATAAGAGCATTAATTCTTTCCGGTTATGAATTAATGCTCGAATGCAGATTCGGTAAGAAAATCGTAACGACACAAACCCTAAAAAGAAGTAATGTCTACCTACAAAAAATTTCCAAGAAATTTTGTTGTTGTCTTGGATACGGCTCGTGAACTAATTTTTCTATTGGTCATTAATGAGTGTCGTACGATTTTCGAAGAGAATTTACAGAATGACTGTTAACATATACAAAAAATTGTTTTATCAAGATCCATTGAATTATCGTTATGATTTGTTGGCGTGCTAAAATAGCAACATGCTAGTTCTCAAAGTAATCTTCTTTAGCTTCGTCATTATTTTTTCACTATTTAAACGACTGGTTTCTTTTACCATACGTTCCCATTAGTCAGAAACTTGAAAAGCTTCTGTTAAGGCCAAAAATACAGTGGTGATTCATCTTTATATTTATATCATCTTTACATTTCGTTTAGCTAGTATAGCACAAAGCTGGAGTAATAATGCTATTGCATCGGACAACGTATCGCAGTACAACATACACATGTATGGTCCTTACCTGCGACTTTATCCATTTAATTTAATTACAGAACCAAGGCTGCATTTCTGAAGAATGTTGAATATATTTCATACCTTTTCAACCTAATTTTCAGCTAATAACGACGTTTCCTTGTCTTTGTAAGTCTTTTTACAAGTCCCTCGACCAAAAACCGCATATATATATGTTTCGTTCTGCTCTTGCGAAGTCGCTAAAGTATTATTTTTATCTAAATTGAGAACTAAAAAATCGGAAATTAGAATTAATATGTTTGGAAAAACAAATGATAAATATTTCGTAGTAGCTGAAGTGGACTGGAAATAATTAGCAAAAATTATGAGAGCAGGAAAATTAAAACAGGATGGGAAAGCTGTCCTTTATATGAAGTACTGCAAATATCGAGAGATAAAAAAAACTGTTCCTCAGCGGGCTGTGGAAATTCAACGTATGAATAATATGTTGGTGACACTGTACGTCAATGTCAAATTCGAGGTTAGCAGGTTAGGTTTTCCGTCAGTTATGACACAAAATGACGCCAATCCTAACCTGCTAACCTCGAATTTGACATTGACGTACAGTGTCACCAACATATTATTCATACGTTGAATTTCCACAGCCCGCTGAGGAACAGTTTTTTTTTTTATCTCTCGATATTAAGGTGTTACAAATTCAAAGGATTCAGCGACAAATCTTCAAAATGTATAAAAGAAACGGCGTATGGTAGATGTGTTCGAGAACATAAATACTTTGAATGTCAGTCTGTAGTTCCGATATACAGGGTGATTCTCAACCTATACGCATAAACTTGGGTACTTCTTCCTCATGTCAAATAATGACTAATAGGCAAAAATAATTATAATAAAGAACTTTTGGTTTCTTAGATATCCGCGAAATTTGTTTGCAAATAAATTGTATCTTCTTTTCAGGTAAACTACCCTTTTTATTTATAATACGGTAAAATTTTACTAAGAAAAGTTGTTCATAATCAACGAGTATGCCCCTATTCAAAATTTCCGGAAGTTCTACCTACTTAGATCAAACCGTCATCTTATACATTGATACAAAATTTGACCTGTGTCTGGGAATGTACTCACAAAAACTTCCTATTATAAATAGGTTAAAGATGTGACATTTACCTAGCGTCTGTCATAAATGTTATAAGTAATTATTTTTAAGGATATTATAAAAATACTGCGTTGAATACTATCGACGTAGAGTTTATTAATAGCAACTTTTATTAGATTTTATGAAAGTTCAGAGGAGAATTTCCGGAGAAATATCTGCTTTGACTTTGAAGTAATGAGAAATATTAATTGTCATTTTAAAATCCAAAAAAAGACTACTACTAAAACATGCTAACAGAAAAAAGGCTGCAATTTCAAAGACGAAAACCAGTAGAGAGAAGAAGTAGGAATAACGAGTAGAAAACACTACAATAGACGAAGTTGAAATAGCATTAAAGGGCTTGAAAAATAATAGAGCGCCGGGTCCCGAAGATATTCCTGTTCAACTAATCAACTATCTTCCAAACCTAGTTATAGATATTGCAAATTTTAGTGTAAGGGTTTGATATCAGATTAAAAAAAGGTTAAAAGAATACAATATTAAATTACAAAGATGAATTTAAGTATGAAAAGGATATCAAAATTATTAATATGTATTTGGTAAAGAATTGAAATAGAATTAAAATTCAATTGAATGATGCTATATAAGAAATAGAAAGACTCTTAACATAATTAGTTATTATCTGAAATAAAGTGGAGCATTAATAACAAATACCTATTCGGGAAACATCATTCAACATAGTGGGTGTTAAATAAATATGATACAGATTATATAGTGCTGGACTTTAAAATATTTATACTAAACAATATCACTAAGGCGATAATAATAGTTATGAGTATATGTAAAATAATTTGGTACAAAAAACATGTAATACCTTTGTAAGCGGCTAAATTTCTAAAATAAACCCTTTATAAAAGTTTTAATCTGTTTGGAATGTAAAGGGTTGCGAATTAAACCAAAATTTTCGGGAAGAGAATTAAAATAACATTTTAAAAGATTTAAAGATGTGGAGATGGCGAGGAAGAAAATGGATATGGTGACAGTGCCATCTGTAATGCAGTTATAATCTACAAAACCAATTTCTGGAATTTGATGCAGAACTAGGTTTATTGCCAATACATCATATGAATTGAATGGCAGGGAATGATTTTTCTGGAAGTGGTTTACATCTAGTTTGTTAGCAGAGTGAACGTCTTGTGGTGTCGATAGAAGGTTTTTCATCTGCTGGAGTTTCAATTCACCAAGCTTGTTATTGAAGTGACATCTTGTAACTTGCATCTAGTCGAGGTTCGTGACACTAGGTCGTCGGTGGCTTGAGAATTTTGGAAGGAAGACGTGGAAGGCGTTTGTTGCTGATCAGTTTTTGGCAGTTCTGTTGGAGAAAAGTGGTAGGTGCCTTGTCGTGTTTTGACTGGGAAGTCTTTGCGGTTCCTGGTGTTTGGTTGAGTTCGTACTGGGATTTGTCTGGACGTTGGGAGATTTCTGTGAGACTGCCGGATGCGTTTGGCTTGGTAAACGAGAGTATCGAGGTCCATGGACAGGTGACAGGCTACAGGTATTTATGTAAAAACTGAAAGAGTGAAGTGAGGTAATTTTATAGAAGGGAGTACTTACTATTTGATATGTGTTGAATGACAAGCAATGTAACGAGAAGGTATTTGTAATTGATTTTGCACTTGCATAATTTAAAGTTACCTTGACAGACGTACAAGTTGTCACAAATATTAAAAAACGAGTTTTCAGGAATAAAAGCAGTCTTGATAATGAGCGAATCCGACCAGTGTTTTTAGTTAAGAGTAAATTTTGTAATGTAGCTTGTGGCTGTTGCAAGGCAGGTTTGCACTGCTCAGTAACGTATGGTTTCTGCAGCGCAAATCTTGTTTGAATACTGTCGACGTGGCCGAATTAGACAGGGAAGACGACGAGGAGAACTTGCATATCGATATAGAACCATCAATAGAACATTCCGAAGGTCATGAACCAAATTCGGAATAGAAGACAGATGTTTTTGAGAGTCAGTGTGATATTGAGAATTATATTGAAAAACCATCAACATCAAAAAGGGGAAAAAATTGATGAATCGTTAACTTCAAAAGAACCTCGAAGTTAGCAAAGTTGACATCGTGGATAGGCCTATTCTTAAAAAAGAAACGCTCCGAGTACTCTATCTCTAAGTGGTGTGGAAGCGAATAGAAAGTAAACGACATAATTTCTTTACTTGAGTAATAGCAATCGTATATAGAACCAAAAAGGCATTTTTGTCGTATCGAACGTCAATAATAATAAAAAAAAGCAAGTTTTTTTGAAAAAAAATATTTCGACGCCTTTGGATGCGAAACAAGCGAATGTATGACAACAATTTAGGGAACATTATTTGTAGAATGTGTACTTTTCTTTCATTTTTATAACTACTTATTTTTCTCAAAAGTTAATAATAATCGAGGGATTCACTAATATTAGGAAAATATGAAATTTTTGGCCATTTTTTAAACAACAAAACAGATTTATTCCAACTTCTCCGAAATTGTTCCCGCTATTAATGTACTTGTCGACTGGCGTATTTAGATACTTAAATATAATAAATTACCTACCAATGTTGGATATGCATCCACATTAAGCATGTTAAAGTTAACTTAAGGAAAGTGCATGCGTGCTGTAATGCCAAGGAAGGATTAATTTGTTTATTGTTGTTTGCACCTGTGTATAGATTATTACTATCATAATTATTATTAAGGTATTATCTTTCTTTCTTTCTGAAACTATAGTTAATTATTAAACAAATTAATGAATATTTTTCTCGATTATGTAATAACTATTGAGCTAAATAAATATTTATTTATTTAATTTTGTTGATGCTAATAATTATCGCGGCATCGATAATAATAATTTTGTAAGCGTTTTATAGTCTTATAAGACGGCAATTGAAACACCAAAGTAGTATAGGCATTATTTAAAATGCTGAAATACTTCTGTGGAGACCTTGACTTTCTAAATGAAGACTTAACTAAAATTCTACAAATGGTGCAGTTATGCATATGAAACGTAAAGCTATAGATTTAGGAATTGAGTTTCTACAAACTTATCATATTTCTAAGTATAGCCGATATAGTGCCTCATTTTCTAATGTGTAACTAAAAAAAGATGAAAATTTTTCTACGAGGCGGAACTGAGTTGGACAACACGTATTGCATACAAGAGTTTCTTCTACAAACGTTTCAAAACAGATAATTTATTCTAATAACTAATACATATCCAAAAAATGTCATAATTTTTAATTCTCAAAACTCAAAGTAGGTGGGCGACAGGTTCAACTATCAGTTGCTTGGGATACCTTTACTTTTAAAAGTATGTCCTTTAGCAACTAAAATGACAATCAATAGGCTTCTATTATAAAACGCTGCCCGAAAATAGCTTTAAGAAGATTGTCTGACTCTGTTTGTGCACCTAACAAACGGGTGTCTTCAATATAAATACAAAAGGTTCAATAAACGAATAGTATACATTTATTATAAACACAAGATATTTAATTATTATATCTCCATTAGTTATTTAAAAGCACTCGGTGTAGATTAGGCGAAGCGAGGAGTGCCCTAAAGGAGTAAGTGCGACAAAATGTCTTATAAACGAGGTATTATCATACAGTATTTTATCTATTTTGCCACTTTTTTCAACAAAAGAAAATAAAATTTCAAACTCTAGGGAATTTCGCGGCAGTTGGCAACATTTGTGCGGTGCAATAAAGGCGGCTGTTGACAGTTCGATATGTACAAGGAGCGAAGTACAGTCGCGGAAATAAAAATCCGGACACTTAAAACGATTCAGTGTATATCTTACTTTAATTTACTTATCACGTTACCTGGTGAAATTAGTCAAAGTCAAAATAATTACACGTATGACAGCATGCCTCATTGTTTAACTGTCAATTGCTAACCTAGAAACCCAAAGCCCAATTTACATTACCCAAAAATTGCAAAACTCCTCTATAAGACTCGCCCGGATTTTTAATTCCGCGACTGTACCTATGGTTGCGAACGTTAAAAAAATTAATTACTCTGCTTTTAGTATTTTTATTAAAGCATTGCTTTTTATCTATTACGATACGCAAACGAGTATCGTAATAGCCTCAGTACAAGCGCAAAGTAGATAATAGTATATTATGATACGAGTTTTATAAGAAGCATTTTGTAGCACGCACGGATTTAGGGTACGACGAGCGAAGCGAGGAGTGCCCTAAAGGAGTAAGTGCTACAAAATGCCTTATAAACGAGGTATCATACAGTATTTTATCTACTTTGCCACTTTTTTAAGCAAAAAAATTAAAATTTTTAGTATTTTTATTATAGCATCGCTTTGTGTCTATTACGAACGCAAAGTAGATAAAACTTGTTATAGAAATATCAACAACTGGCCAAAAGTCGAGTGACGGTTACATAATAGCCAAACTGTGTATTATACAGAGCACTTAGCTTAATTTAAAAACCACCCCGATCGCGTTTTATTATTTTAAAAAATCACTCCTCTAGGGTTGTAGGGGCACGGCTAAATTTTATTTCGCGTAGCCCAACTATTTTGTATAATTTTCTACACCGGTAAGACAACTTTTTTCACTACACCTCCAAAAAATTGAAAAAACAGCTTTTTTGGCCGTTTTCGGCTTACCCTACTAAACATCCGTCGCAGAAGCAGAATTCCAAGGTCAGAAGTACTTTTTCCTAAAAATTCATAGAATATATCGTCAGCGTTCATCGCTCGTAATTTGTTTACAGTGGCGTTGTTTAATTATGTTAAATCACCTAGGCGACGCATCAGTTAAGTTATAGCAGTTGCAATTGTTACAAATTAAGCCTATTAAAATTTGTACTGCATAGGTAATAAATGTAGCCATAATTTCAAATATCTCGTACAAAGTCATTCCATTGCTTAAATAAACAGCTTAAAAAAGCAATGAAACCATAACAATTTATGTAATAAGCTAGTATGTTACAAAATAAATTTACCTATTGAAATAATAGATTGGCAGAATGTAGAGACCCAACCCATGAGACATAACAATAGCAATTAATAATATTTAAAACTAAAAAGCTTAACTCGCCCTTGCATATAGCGTAGCAAATAATATTTAAACAATAATAAATTAAAAGTAAAAACGAAGCTGAGGATATAAGAATATATTGCTATGATATTAATTTCTCAGCTTATAACAAGTTTCGGTGTTAGATGAATTTATGTATATTTATATGCCATTTTGTATAAATTATTGATTATTGGTTTTATTAAATGTTTCTAGCTCTAGCAGAACAATTATTCTTCAATCAGGCCAGTTCATGCATTATAAAGATTATTATGTATTTGAAAAATAGTTTTGTTCAATCAAAGCTTACTTCAAAAAAATTATATGACAGTTTCATAATTGTCAATGTCAAATGACTATGAAAGTGGAAGATCAGTCAACACCTATCATTCAATAAACATGAAAAATGTAAGTAGTTAATTTTTATTTTTACTTCACTTCACTTTATTAATGCTTGACTATTAGCTCTTTCAACAAATAGATGCAGTTGTAACCTGTCCAACCAATTCAATCTACCTCTTCACTGATCCAAGCGTATTCCATCTGCTTATAGAAGTTTTTTAATCGGCGCAGCGCCCTAAGCCAAGTATAGGTGCAATCAACTACCAGTAACTGCAAACGTCCTCCATCCAATTATGACAAGATACTCGTTACTTCAACCGACAAGCTTGACAAGATCTGCTATCAGTAACTGCAATGTCTGCTATCCGCGAGGCAATAACAAGAATCTCGATGAGGTCTAATTCACACGACGTCCACTCCAATAAGAAGCTCGACAAAGTACCATACCAGTAAATGAAAAACCTTTTATTTAATTCACAAGATATTTACTCTAAAAAGAAACTCGATGAGGCTTACTACCAATAAATGCAACCCCGTTATCCAAGACACATGATGTAGTTAATTAACAATAAATCCAGTACAGCACCGATTTACAGAAAATACTTTTGTAGTTTGTAGCAGTTTAGCTTATTATTGTACTCTTACCATACACCTCCTTCTCCATAAATCCATTATATAGTTTCTTTTAAAATTCACCTCTTTCTCGTCTGGTTAATTGTATACGTAGTATATCCTTTTATACACATACCAGATTAAAAATCACTTTGTAAAATGGTTTTATTAATTAGGTTTACATGTTTTTTCTAATCAAAATGTCTATATTCATCATAATAATTTTTTCCCATAGTAATATCTTTCATGATTTTTTTTTAACTTTCACGCTCCTAGATAATATGCCACTACATTTATTTATACCTGACATTTTGAATGATTTCTTCAAATACTATTCGACATTAACTTTCGACCTTAATTCAAGTAATATTTAAATCATATCTTAGAACCTTTCTGTTTCTTAATCTGAATTGTCGACTGGATTTGAATTCTAACCTGTAAATTTAATACATACACCTTTGAATAATTATGATGTCCTTCTACATAAATTCATCTTTGTATTTTTATAATTGAATATTTTTATCATTCCATACATAATGTTATACCTATAAATTAATTTTCACAAACAAACTGTATCTTGATATGCACTAGGTATACCAACCCTGACCAGAATTATGACGAAAAAAAGTATATTTTAGCTTTCTAAAATGTCAAAGCTTGTTTTAAAATGAGTTAATAAAATGCTTTTGCCGTCTAACATAAAACATTGCATTATGTGATTCTGACATATTAAAGCTGAATAGGGCATATATCCCAGTTATTAGCTTGTTTCGTCTGCTGCGGGTCTGATCTTAATAGCAGACTCGTCATTACCTCATTATCTAATACATGAAACAAGAATCCTTTATCTGGGATCTACAGTGTTCAATAACGTTTTCATGCAACGTCTGTAGCTTAAGTGTGACAATGTCGTACAATCTAAAATAGTAAGAGCAAAAGGGAAAACTATTTTAATAGCTAGAATATTAATTCCAGCCAATGCATGAATTGAACAAATAATACTGCAGTAAACTGAAGAACTTCTACAGTAATTAACTTAGCTTAGCCAAAATGGCTAATTGCTGTTTTTCAGAAGGTAAGCAAGCCGAAAGATATTGATTGTAACATTTGAAATAGCTTCTCTTGTACTTAAAGTTACAATACAAATAGGCCAAAATAACGGTGGAATTATTTTGGATATAGTTCAATAACGCTGCGTCATGCAACCAACTTTTCATAAGCCGAGAAACGTGTTATGCAGTGGTTCACTATGCACCTGATCTTTTATCGAAATTATTTTTATTCAAGAAATTCTAAATGCAATGTTAACTTGTCAAATTCAAAGCAATAGTTGGAACTATAACTCGCTTATACTCTATTTTAGTTGTGTTATTTTACAGCTGTTTCATTAGTTATATTATTTATATGTAGAAAAACTTTTGGGAGCTAATTCTTTTTCTCTTTTTACATTTATTATATAAAAAAAAAAAAAAAAACATTGGAATAAAAATATAATTCGACTCTCGTCTTCTTCAGTATACACAAATATAAAATCTGTAAGTTAAAAATGCGAAATTAGATGCTAATGTCACACTATGGGTAGGTGAGTGAACGAAATCATTCACCTCAAGTTATGCAAAAAATATTTTTTATATTATAAATACCTTTTTATTTCTAATTCTAATTTAACCTGTTTTGGAAACAGACTAGTTCTTTTAAATTATAAATGGGAGGTTAAATAACTAAATATTCTTTTTCCATAAAGAAAAAAAAACAAAGACAACTACAATTCTAAAAACAATTGAATAAATAGAAGCAAGACAGTTTTAAGGAGAATTTGAATGAGGAATCCAAATAAAAGGAAATATTGCAACAAACAAATTTCCTACAATTTTAGCAATTGATCGTAGGCTGCATGTAACAAATTCTTGATTCATTTTCCTAACGAAGGGTAGTGAAATATTATCTATTTTAGCAACAGAGTAAGTTTCTTTTAATAGTTTAAATTAATTTAAATGACAGTTTTAGGAGAATTAAAAAAAAAGAAAATCCAAATAAAAGGAGAGATTCACGTTTCGGCTTTCGTACGAGAAGTTTGTATTCGAAAGTGCTCTGTGAATTGCGATTATTTTGTGCGCGTGTGATAAAGGGGACACATGTCTTACCTGACCCTGTCCCTGTTTATCTTTGATCCCTTTCAAAATGGCAAATTCTAATAATATTCCCCAAACTTTACAGTCCTTGACCTCATCTAAAACTACCCGTGGCAATGTTAATAATCAACGCAGTTTTTCTGCTGTTGCTAGTACCCAACGCACCATATATCCCAAAAAAGAGCAGGCCATAGTTATTGATACTGTAGATGGTTTAGCACAACTTGATTATATTAAGTCCATATCTAAAATTATTAATCCCAGTTACATCCGTTTCGCCTCCAAAATTTCCAACAACAGATTTTGCATTTACTTTGCAAGCAAAGAAATAGTTGACCGCATTATTACAGTAACATGCAACGAAATTGAAGTGGGACCGCACAGACTGAAGCTGCGACGTTTGATAACGCCCGCAAAAAGGATTGTCTTATCAAACGTATCTCCTACTATACCACACGAGGTAATTGAAAATGCTCTTATAGCAAAACATTTAAAATTAGTCTCACCAATGTCATTTCTTGGTGCTGGTCTCGGCGACGAGGGATTCTCGCATATTTTAAGCTTTCGTCGCCAGATTTACGTCTCCGAAGATTGTCCCGAAGTGCCAGATTCCATTCTCATACAACATGAAGATTCTTCATACAGAATTTTTTTATCAGCTGACGGTATCTCATGCTATCTATGTAAACAACCCGGACACCTAGCAGCGCAATGCAGTAGTGGCACCATTAACACGGAAGATCATAATAACGTCATTCACACACGAGATCTGAATAATGTCGCGCAAATAGATCAGAGTAACGTCCTTGCAACAGATGGACAAAATAGCAATGCTATCACAAACACCGAATGTTCTCAAACCAATGCAGCAGTTCCTTATGAAGCACCACCCAACAAAAGTCTAAAAAGACAGATATCAAGTAGTACGTCCAGCGAAACACCGAAAGAAGACGGGACTACAGTTGTGGCGGATAACTCGAATACTACACAGAATGTGCCTGAAAACTCTGAATCATTTAAAAAACCTGATCAGTCGACTAAAAAATATAAGTTATCTCAATGTGACCGCAATATACATCAAACTCTTGAAGAACATCTGAAACCTGTAGAATGTCTAATCAAAAACGATAACAAAAATTATCCACTAAGTTACGATCTTTTTAAGGACTTTCTGGAGAACGCATACAGCGCATCAGACCCCTTCAGTGTTGCCCTTGAACACACTGAAGACATTGAAGGGTTAATTAACATGATGAACGACCTTTACCCAAACCTGAAGAACAAAGGTATAAAAAATCGTTTTACCCGAATAAGAAATAAACTTTCTCAAATACATAGCTCTGCTGCTGAATCCGACGCAAGCTCCACTCATTCAACGAATTCTACTTACTAAATTCAGTATTGCTCAATGGAACGTAAACGGGTTTGCGGGGTTTGGTGCCCGTTTGGAAAATATCAAACTGTTATTGTCAGAACATAAACCCGATTTGTTTTGTATCCAAGAGACAAATTTTAAATACAATCATGCTGGAACTCTTCAAGGATTCTTTGCTTACTTCAAAAATCGCTTTAATACTAATATTGCCAGTGGCGGTGTTGCCATATATGTTAAAAATACGCTTTCAAGTAATCCCATTGCTCTTAATACTAACATTGAAGCTATCGCTATATCTGTGAGCCACCCTAAAAAAATTACCATATGTTGCATTTATCTACCAAATAGTCAAAAAGTTGAATACACTGAACTGTTAAACCTCATCCAACAACTGCCACCACCTTACATTATTTTAGGAGATTTCAATAGCTACAATACTCTCTGGGGCTCTACAACTACAAACGTCAGAGGAAAAGTAGTTGAAAAAGTACTCGATGACTTAAACATATTATTATTGAATGACGGATCACAGACTCACATGTCACCTTCGTCTGGATCGTTATCTGCCATCGATCTTTCCATATGCTCCAGCCAACTGGCACCAGAACTAAAGTGGAACGTACTTCCAGATCTTTACGATAGTGACCACTTTCCCATCATAATCAAGTTTGAAAACGTTTCTCGCCAAAATACTAATTTTATACCGAAGTGGAAATTTTCGAAAGTTAACTGGGAACAATATTCTTACTTAATTGACACTAAAATTGACAACCTAAATTTGACAGACAATATAGACGATAGAATTGCTGAATTCACCCAGATCATAACTGAAGCAGCTGAAGAAACTATTGGTAAAACATCAGCTAACCACCAACATACCCCTGTACCTTGGTGGAATGAACAGTGCGCAAAAGCTACCAAAGAATGTAAAAGAGCCTTCCGTAGATACAAAAAGTATCCTACGCTAGAACACTTAATTTCTTTTAAGAAGCTAAGAGCGAAAGCTAGACGTGTTGTTAAGACAAGTAGAAGAGAATCGTGGAAAGCATACGTTACGTCATTAAACAAGAACACCAATATATCTGAAGTTTGGAGAAAGATTCGTAGTGTTAAAGGAATTCCTTCCCCGCATACAATAAATACACTTATATGTAATAACATTACAGTAACTTCTGCAAGTGAAGTTGCTGAAACTCTGGCTACAACATTTTCAAACACATCCAGCAGCAAAAATTATGACCCAGAATTCATGGAATATAAGAAAGTCGCAGAGTCATCTAACATTTGTATTAATAACGACACGAACAATCCTATTAACGCACAGCTAAGCATGTGGTAACTAAACTTTTCTTTGCAGAGGTGTCGTAATTCAGCACCGGGCCCTGATAACATTCCATTTATATTCCTTCAAAAATTATCAGATAAAGCAAAAGCCAAATTACTCCAGCTATACAACTTAATGTGGAACAACCACAGTTTTCCTCGAAACTGGCAGGAAGCTATAGTGATACCAGTTTATAAGCCGGGTAAGGAAAAATCAAACCCATTGAGTTATCGACCGATATCTCTCACTTCTACACTATGTAAGCTGATGGAAAGGATCGTAAATTACAGACTGTGCTGGTTTTTAGAGCACAATAACCTTCTCTCAATATATCAAAGTGGTTTCAGGCAAAATCATTCCACATATGATCAGTTAATACGTCTAGAAGGCGATATATGTGATTCATTTGCCAACAAATCTAATCTGATTGCAGTATGTTTTGACCTTGAGAAGGCATTTGACATGACTTGGAGACATCAAGTAATAAAAAATCTTAAGAATTTCGGACTAGACGGCAATATTCTTAACTACATCCATAACTTTTTCAAAGTAAGACGTTTTAAAGTAAGATATAACGGCCATTACTCTAGCACCATGATCCAGGAAAATGGAGTCCCGCAAGGTTCAGTACTTAGTGTAACACTGTTTCTTATAGCGATAAACGATATTGCAAACAACATTTGCCCACCAGTGGCGATCGGTTTATTTGCAGATGATCTTATGATATACTGCCATGGAAAGTTTTGACGTCAGTCCAACATCATCTCCAACATACAATCAACAACTTAGCAAACTGGTCGAAACAGACAGGTTATAAATTCTCCGTCTTAAAAACGAAAGCCATACATTTTAGAAAGAGGAACCATGGCAATCAAGAACCGGACTTGGTATTAAATAATCAAAAGATTAAGTACCACGATAATATCAAACTTCTGGGCCTATCCTTTGATAAAACACTATCCTGGTCTACACACTTGGAAGAACTAAAAGCCAAATGTAAAACTAAACTTGGAATACTTAAAACTTTATCTAATTACGAATGGGGGGCAGATATGCAAACATTGCTTATGATCTATAGAACATTAATCCGTTCACAGCTAGATTATGGATCAATAATATATTCTTCAGCAAAATCGCATCGACTAAAATCGCTCGAAGCAATCCATAATACTGCTATAAGAATAGCTACAGGTGCTTTCATAACTAGCCCTGTAGCAAAAGTCCTTTGCAACGCTAACGAACCCACCTTAAGACAACGAAGAGAAATACTGTCAATAAATTTCGCTGCCTCAATATCATCTTTCTCACAAAATCCTGTCTATCATGCAATTTTCAAAAATTATTTTCATTCAACATGCGACCAGAAACCTAAATTATCGAAACCATTCCACTACAGACTCCAACAAATACTATTGAAACTTAATCTGCAATTCCCTCCAACAATGCCAAAGTTTTTCTCAAATATACCTCCTTGGACGCATTCTATTCCTCACGTCACATTAGATCTCTTATCCTCCTCTACAAACGAAACATCCCATGAAATCGTGCGTAATAATTTTAAAGAGCTTTGCCAAAAATTCCCAATCCCCCACTATACCTATATATACACCGACGCATCAAAAAGTGACAACGGGGTAGGAGCAGCTTTTGTGACTGGTCACACACATATTCAAGTTCGAATGTGCAAGTACAACAGCATCTTTACAGCTGAAACGTTGGCTATTTTGAAAGCACTAGAATGGATTCAAGAACAACCAGACGGTAAATACGTTTTATGTTCCGATTCAAAAAGTGCCTTAGAAGCTATACAAAATGTATACTCAAAAGAACCATTAGTGCAGCAAATACAGAAGTTGGTTACTACCAGCATCGTTCAGTCGGGGAAGGCTGTGGAGTTCTTGTGGGTTCCGTCACATGCTGGAATCGTCGGCAACGAGCAGGCCGATGAGTGCGCGAGGGAGGCTGTATTGTCCGAGGATGCTGCGTACTTCAGCCGGGCTGCGGATTACGACGTAAAGAAATACCTCAAAAGATGTATGACTGACAACATCCGAAATCAGTGGACATCTCTTAATGGAATCGGTATACCCAACAGCTACAACATAATATGTCAAGCCAACTGCAGACGCCATCAAGTAATACTCACGAGACTTATAATTGGACATACTCGGCTTAGTCACTCATACCTCCTGGAAAAAACCGAACGCCCTTACTGTGATTCTTGTGATACTCCGTTAACCGTTGATCATATTCTTCTCCAGTGTAAAGAATTTGAAGACATTAGAAGACAGTGTCAAATCCCGCCATCTACCGAGGAAGCACTTGGAAATCCTGCATCTATTATACAGTTTTTCGAAAGAACAAAGAAGATTGGTCTGTTATAATATACTCTTAATATAGTATCTACTTTTAATGTAATCAAATTGCAAATTAGTGCTAATGACCACATGCAGTCGAAGCACTTTAATTAAATTAAAAAAAAAAAACCATTTATTTATTGTTCTTCACGACAGATAAGTCATACTTTTCCGTTTCCTACGAATACCTAGAATTATTCAAATACGCAATGAATAATGCAAGGTCTTCATTTCTAAGTTTAATAACTTAATTTTTTTAACGGCGTCTTACTTTTGACGGAGTTTGCTAAATTCAGAAAATGAATTTAAGAATTTACATTGTAACAATTATGTGTCTTTTATCCTTAAAATAAGCATTTTCTGATTGTCTAATAGCATTTCTGTGAAAACTATTTAATGCTTAATCTACTACATAATATATGAAATTTATCTTATTACTAATGTTACAACTGTTTAAGATTTGTACACTTTATGTTCTTTTTTGTAAATTAATTAGCTTTATAGAAATATTCCCCTGCCCATAACATTTTCTAATAATAATAATCTTTTTCCAGCTTCTAACGTGGAAGTTTAGAATTTTAATGTTTGCTATTGTATTGCAGTGAATGTGTTGTGCCGTCGTGCCATAATAATAAATGCAATTGAATCGCTAATGTTAAATATCGATAAATAAGATATACGGTAAACAATTTGATATTTCATTATCACAGTTGTTTATTGGAATAGTATCCTGGTGAGTCACGGGATGTAACCATTAACTCGTTGTTCTGTGACTGTTAATTCAAACAATATGCGCGCCCAAAATCGTTAATGTGTCCACTGTTGTTGAATTATATAGTAAACTACAAGCTGATTCGAATAAATATTATATTTGAAGGTTCCTTATATTACCGTATTTTTAAGAAAAATGAGCGAAAATGAGGCTTACGAAAATGTAACAACTTAAAAGTTTTATTCAATATACAGGGTGTTAATTAAGTACGTAGACAAACTTTAAGAGGCGATTCCTTGATCAATTCTAAGATAAAAAGTTCATACAAACATGGGGCCTAAACGGCTTCCTTTTCAAGATACAGGGTGTTGAAATTTAAACAAAAATTACTTTTTTTTCAAAAATCTGGAAAACGCCTAGAGGTATTGTAATGAAACTTGGTGTATATTAGTATTTCATAAAGTGGCATTGTTTGGTCAAAATAAATGTAATTTATTTCCACCAGTGGCGTGCATCGGGGCCACCGCAGCTACCTTATTTCAAAAAAATCTGGTACGCCACTGTTTTTTAGTCAATACGACAAGTTTTTTAGCTTTATCCATTGAAACTATACAAAAGATGTATCTTTTATTTTTTTGATAGAATAAACATTTTGCGAGAAAAATGGAAAAATCTGTAACAGCAATTTCGTACATTGGACGTTAATGGGACCTAAACGGCTTCGTTTTCAAAATACAGTTTAAGGAAGCTTTTAAAAAATGTTATTTAATAAAACACAATCTTACAATAGCTACAAAACTTTTTTCTACAAAACAGTGGCGTATCAGATTTTTCTAAAATAATGTAACTGAGATCGCCCCGATGCACGCCACTGGTGGAAATAAATTAAATTTATTTTGACTGAACAATGCCACTTTCTGAAATACTAACCTACACCAAGTTTCATTAGAATACCTCTATCCGTTTTCCAAATTTTTGAAAAAAACTGTTTTTGTTTAAACTTCAACACCCTGTATCTCGAAAACGAAGCCGTTTAGGCCCCATGTTTGTATGAACTTTTTATCTTAGAATTGATCAAGGAATCACCCCTTAAAGTTTGTCTACGTACTTAATTAACACCCTGTATATAGCAGTGTCTCGTGCACAATTACGCGCAGTTATTATAATTCACTTTAATTAATTCTTATATTAATCGTTTACCCGCTAGATGGCAATAACGTTACAACTCCCTAGTTATAATATATCACCTATATCACAAAATAAAAATTTAATCTGACGAACCATACCTGTCCTGACCGTTGACGCTAGTCAACTTTTTCTAGAAAGGGAGGGGAGCTCTGCTCCTGTCCCAAAAATACAAATAAAAATGCAGTTTACTATGTGTGTGGTGCGTGGGCGTGTGTGGTTATTAAGATGGGTGAATGGCGGCCATTGCTACTTCTTAATCACAGTGATTTCTAAGCAATGACCTTGATCACTGTATCCGTAATATCACAGAATAAACACCTAACGGACTCAGAAGCGACACTCGCAGCGCACCTTTGATGTTCAAGTAGCCGATTTCAGCTATGGCGCGGCCATATTGAAAGAGAATAGATCAAGCGGGATATTCAAAAAATTACATATGATTGCACACCACTGATCACATTTTAATACACTCATGTTCAAATAAATCTCATTTTTCTACGAATTTGTAATAAAACACTAGTCGTAAATCGCTCAAATTGCATTAAAACCAATGCATGGAAACGATTCTACTCGCTGGAAAAACATGGTTATGCTAAGCATGCGCGCTTGCCAAACGGACTGTCGCTTCTGAGTCCGATACCTGTTTATTCTGTGGTAATATACCTCATTCACTCCGTTTGTGGCATTATTTCTGTCCCAAAAATACTAATAAAAATTTCAGGTTACTGTGTGTGTGCGTGTGTGGTTTGTAAGATGGGTGAATGGCGGTAATGTAATTGCTACTTTTTTAATCTTAGCGATTTCTAAGCAATTTGCGTGATCACCACTATATCCGTAATATCACAGAATAAATACCTAACGGACTCAGAAGCGACACTCGCGGAGACGCCTTTGGCGTTCGAATAGCTATGACGGCCATATTGAAAGATAGTACATAAAGCGGGATATTCAAAAAATTACATATGATTTCACAACACCGATCACATTTTAATGTACTCATGGTCAAATAAATCTAATTTTTCTACTAATTTGTAATAAAACACGGTCGTAAATCACTCAAGTTGCGTTAAAAGCAATGGATGGAAACAAATCTACTCGCTGGCAAAACATGGCTATCGCTAAGCATGCGCGCTGATTTTTAGACACTTGCCAAACAGACTGTCGTTTCTGAGTTCGCTAGGTTTATTCTGTGGTAATATACCCCATTCACTCCGTTTGTGGCAATTGTGATTCTGAGCAGGCTTTGAATGTGAATTTTTTATCGGTGTATCAAACAAATACTTAGTTACTTCGAAAGCAACCAAAAACAGTAAAAAATTGACATCATCCCCATAGCAACAATCAACTGGAATGCATTTTAGCCAATGATGATGTTAAAACGGATACTGCATCTCTAACAACATTTCAATTTAACTTTAAATATTAGGTGCATACTGATGTAAACACTAGTAATGCTATCGTGTGTTAAAAAAACAAACATGCCATGATCAAATTGAGCATAATGGAATGTAAAGTAATCTAAAATAGTCAAGTCTGATGATCTAGGTGAAAATTGTGGATTTGAACGTAATCTAATTATTCGATTGTCAAAAAACTTGCGAAGGTAATTAATGGTGTCTTCAGCGGTGTGGGCAGCCGTGCCATCCTGTTGGAAGTAGCCTTGCTGGAGCTCATCCTCATGAAGCTGAGTAATAAATATATTCATTTATAATAGTTTTTATCTCTGAGCAGTAACAGTTTCGTGGAAAAATATGGGTCCGATAATACATCTTGAAAACACAGCAACCCAAATACCAGCTTCTAACGAGTGAAGGGTAATTTCACGAAAAGTGTGAGGATTTTCAGCACTCCATAACCGAGAAAACCAGGCTCTTCACCAGTCTCATTTTGGTGTTCATGGTAATTTGGTGGCTTCTCCAGATGTTAATCAGTTTGGCCATGGCGTTTTTTGCTATTGCTGTACTTCTCTTGATTTCCTGGCTACATCCGCCTTTGTTAGATAGTAAGAAGCCAAGATATATGAAAGTGTCTACTCTCTCGATGTCAATTATTTTCCTTAGGTCGGGTCTATTGTCGTTTTGGCGACCTATAATCATTATTTTGTTCTTCTTTTTGTTGATTTGCGGCCGATTTCATTGCTCGTCTCTTCGACTCGTTGTGAGAGACTGACCAGCTCTTCTTCCGACACCGCTATTAACGTGGTGTCGTCGACATATCGGAGGTTATTAATTTTAATGCCGTTGATACCTATTCCTCCGTTCCAACCTTCAATAGCTTTTCTCATGATTCACTCGCCATAGATGTTAAAGAGCAGAGGACTTAGTATGCAGCCCTGCCGACCCCTTGCCTACGGAGAATGGATCGGACCGTTAATTTTCTACTCTGACGTACACGGTTTTATTGTCTTACAGATTCTTCATTAACGAGATTAGATAGAGCGGTGTACCTATTTCGTCCAGAATCTAACACAGGTTTTGCCAGCGGACACAGTCGAATGCCTTGCTGTAGTCTATAAAACAGAAGTAGGTGGGTACGTTAAATTATCTGGCTTTCTCGATGATTTGCCTTCCATTTAAGATTTCCTCTCGAGTGCCACGCCCTGGCACGAAGCCGGCCTGTTCTGGTGGCAGCTGTAGTAGAAGATAAGGCTTTATGGGTTCTGATATTATTTGCAGCATTACTTTACTGGGGTGTGAGATGAGAGCTATGGTTCGGTAGTTCTCGCACATATCTTTGGCCCCTTTTTATGTAACGGTACGTAGATTGATTTTGTCTACTCTTCAGGCCAAGTGCCGTGCTTCCAGATTAGTTGACAAATCTTATGTAATATCTCAATTCCTGTGCATTCGATTGCTATCAGCATCTCCGAGACGATCTCGTCCACTCCAGGAAATTTGTTAAGTTTTAGCTTTTTGACTGCGACAGAGACTTCTCTCAGAATAGGTGGCTCTTGTTCTGAGTACTCTATTTGCGTTGAGTTGTCAATGTCGTCATTGGATTCCGTTACTTGTTCACAGAAGGTTTTCCATCGGCCTTTTATCTGGTTTTTGTCCGTCAGAGGTACTCCATCGTCTGATTTTGTAGCCCAATGTCTTGGTATAAAGATGCATGTTATTTGTTTGATTTTCCTGAACGTATCTCTTGTTTCGTTTCTGTGTGTATGTTGTTCTATTTCATAACAGATGCCATTCAGATAGTTGTTTTTGTCGTTTCTGTATTGTTGCTTAATTTCCCTGCTCAGCTTTCTGTAGTATTCCTTGGAGTGTAGCATCCCAAAGTCTAGCTACTAAGATATAATAAATCTGAATGATCACAAAACCTGATAGTTAGAAAACTTAAAGTACTTAGGAGAAATACAGGTTGCATAATCTTCATTTAGTTCTTTTCGATTTCAAACAGAAGGCTAATTTAGCTATTTTAAAAACGAATAATAAAAGAGAAAGCACTTCCTGTTTAGAATAGAAAAACAGATTAAGGCTTCATAGCGTCCAGCAGCAAATCCCAGCTTAAAAGGATACAAAATTGGAAAATTTTTATCTGTAAGGTTGTAATTAATCTAATTCTACATTATATTAAGAAGTAATTATTTTTCAGGCAAATAGAATTAATTCATTGGGCAGTTTCTTAATAAAAAAGCTGTTACGAATTAACTGGTAGGTAAATGCATTGGGCGATCCGTACATATCTTAATAGTAAATGTCTTTGGTTTAGCGTTTTGCTTCCCCTGTTACGTCATGATTCGGTGGGATGCAGTCACCCGGAGTCGCAGTGAAACCTTTTTGGAGGGTCTAACAGAAATGGAAGATCATGCTAGACCAACATTAATTCTTGTTTAAAAACTCCTCACCAGAAAACTTGCTTCATTGGTTTCGTAATGGGGGTCGTTTCCTGTTAAGTAAAGTTCAACTTGATGGGCAATGCAACAATTCCTAGCATCATGGGGTCACCTTTTTAGTTAGGTTAGTCCTAAAACCGCAGGAAAAATATATAGACTGTTCAGTTCATTCATAACCCAAAATATATCAAGTTAACAATTTAAAATGTTCATATGAAATTCAATC
>OW679195.1:146676368-146814827 GCA_940337035.1 Agriotes lineatus | reverse complement strand
ACCTTTATGTGGCTCGGCTGTACTTATCTGTCTCGTAAGCTCTTCAGATAAACCGTCCAGCCACGCCACATAAAGGATAACTTTTTCTCCTAATAACATAATATACTATTTTTCTCAAAACTTCTGGGGCATACGTTATCTCCTTTCTACACACACATACTGTATTTTAATTTACACATTTATAGCAGGACATTTTAGCATTGATAGCACCTTCTCAGACAGTGCACTTCTGTTTTTCTTTGGTAGAGGTCTTAATGATTCTAAAATAGGATCAGATGATATAAGTATATAATTGAACAAGTCCGTATTAGTATAAGTATAATCTTGATGAATTTTGCGTGTGATATTCCCGGATATTGCGGTAGTCTTTATTGCTTGTTTTTGTCACAAACGTTAAGATTAAACCGGTTTTTAACAATGTCAATCACTGTGTTTCTGGATTCTGCTGACTGAAATAAGCGCAGACACCGATCGCTTCTACGAGCTCTTTGCGCGTAATACATATTGGTCCGGTTGAGGCCCGCCCGCAAAAAAATCATAAATACGCTATAGGCAAGTAAAGGCAAATTTGTATTATAGAATCGTAAACTACATAAATCCATCTATTTATAGACGAGTAAAACATCGATGCATATTTATGCACTCTATAGGATATTTCTAAGTGAATATTAACAATAAAAAAAATTGAAAAAAACAAGCTAAATGTATAATTTTTTTAACATACTAGACAGGCATCAGTATTAAATCCACCATATTTATAATGTAAGTTATTCATACCTTCATCTTCAATTTCCATTATTACGTAGTTTTCTACTTAGCACAAATACTTGTCACCATACGTCTAAAGAATCGGCACGTGGTACGTATAATGGCGCCCTAAAACATCGTGAAGCGTGCGAACTTGAGACAGCCCCCTCTCGCTTACAAGACCGAGACGACAAATCCTTACATGAGGTATTGTTGGGGTGTTTATAGTGAACATATTTGCATGCGTTTCACTTTATTTACTTGAACTTTCATTCAGGCATTTATTCCGGCTAGATCGGTCAGTTCTAGTACTGTGGGGAGGATTAATTTCGGGCCAACGTTAATCTTACACGTACACTCTGGCTACACTTCAACATTAGGTAAGCCGACGATAGCCCCTGGCTTCTTAATCGAGGGTTTACTTGGGAATTTTGTACGTTTTCAGCCAAATTTTACTGGGACTCAAATTTGCGAGGGGAACCAACCCATGTGATCCTATAATTTTGATGAATTACAATTGGAATTCGCTAACTACTCACTATGGACTCCGTTAGGGAATAAGGGGTCACCTTTTGCATACCTGCAGTTATTTGGCTGCCTTTGCAGGCGTCAGCGCAAGACCACCTACGTCGCTCGAGCTGCCACTGGAAGCAGATGCCCTAGCTCCCGTCTCCGTTGCCCCAGGTGCATAAGAGCACACTGTACCCATCGTCTCGCCATGTGCATTTTGGTTAGATTAGGCGATTTACCCGCACAATTATTAATAATAGAGCATGTCAACTAAGTCGTTCCCCCTTGCGCATTTATGTTCCGATCAGGTGAATCATTGGGTACAGATAGTACAAGAGCAGGATATGCCCGTTGCTTTATTTTAGACGTTTACTTTTGGGCTCTAGTTAGGGCCAGCTGCACTGCAGCTCACTGATAGTTATTGTTTAAAGAAATTACCTCGGCTATCCTGTCGTAATTTAGATTTGATCTCGAGCAGCTGGTACGATTGTGCCGGAGGCTTCATATATATTCGCCCTCTCTCGCTGCTTCACAGCGCCCCGTTCCTACAAATTGGTTTAACATAGCATTTGGAGTTTTAGCAGTAATATGGTAACATGATTGTACTTACCGGTAGCATGTTTTAGCCGTGTTGGTCGGTCAAACCACGGTGTTTACGCCTTTTTATCGGATGTCATCATTCGCCAGTTACAGGTTAGAAACCTCCGCGCTACGTAAAGCGGTTGTGGTTAAAGACTCGACCTCGGCAACCCTCTTCTCCGAATTCGCGTTACCGTGTTTCGAATACGCAATTTTAGGTATATACAATATTGTTAAGAGCATATTCAAGTAGTTTTTAAGCGTTCATTGACTATCATGATGTCTTTACACTGAGAAACTGAGAAACTACTACGATCCTATATGGCCATATAATCTCCGGTGTTTTCGCACCAGAAATTTTTGAGTGTCATAATAGAGTCATTTCGAGCTGACACTCGGGGCTAGACGCAGCTGAAAGTTTGCATTGCGCTGCTCTGCCGCGTCCCGCCTCACAGGATGCTTGCAGATTAATTGCTTACACAATTAGTTGATTGCTAATTTTTGTTTTTCTTTTATTATTTGCGGAACGCCGTTAGCCGTGCCGTTTTAGACTGAGGAAATTTTACGCTTTAATTCAGCGCTCTCCTCCTTCCCTTTCTGATTTAGCGTTTGTTATACCTGCACCCGTTTGGTTATTTATATTTGTATTTTGTTTTCAATTGCTAATTTTAACGTGTTTGTATGTCTTTGCTTGCCTTGTCATATATTTACCTAGATATATATATTTATAATGGTATGTGCGTGTAATGATTGTACTATAGTATCCACTATTTAATAAAGCTGTGATAAGTTATTGGTATTTGTTAACTTGTTTGTTCTGCTGGATTTATCCCTTACCTTGTGGAAGTCCGACTCAAGGATAAGCAATGTCGAGGACCTGACGCCCTCTCCCTTCGTATTTTTGTCTTTTTTTCAGCGTAGCTGGAACACCGACCCTTCTCGGCGAGTTAGCCCAGTTAGGCCGATATTTACCAGCCAGCAAAATATCTAATATAACTTTCGCCAACAGGTAAAGCCAAACCCTTTATTTTTCCTCACAGTATACAGGGAGACCTCAATACAAAACTAGGATAACAAAAAGGAAAACGATAACAAAGCAGGAAGGTTTGTACTTAGGCGAAGCAACAATAAAGGCAAAGATAAACACCGACTTTATGTAATGAATATATTTTTTAAGAGAAATCTTAAAGAAAATGTACATTTGCACGTTTTTAAAATAATACTAAAGGTAAGACTGAGAAAATGTTATGGACAAAGAAGCATTTAGCCAAATATGTTACGGTGTTCTACGACGTTATAACTGAAAGACAGAGAATGGTCCGAGCAAAAATACTAATAAATTTGAAAATGGAGAGAAGTAAAACACTCAGATAAGCGGCAATACTAACTTAATCGAAAAAACAACATTTGTCTAACTTAGAATCAATAAAGTATTTAAACAGAGCTACAACGCCAGTACATATTCCGGCAGCTGGATTAAAAATTGTTAGAAAGGAAACGAACAAAGAAAATAGAATGCGTTGTAAAGTACTAAAAAAAATAAACGGACACATAAGCTGAATGAGAATAAAAGAAATGCGTCAGAATGCACAGAATTAAACAAAACCGTTCGCAAACAGTTACAAAGCGATTTAAAGATATACAATGACAGAAAAATAGAAGAAGTAGTAAAAGAGGGCATTAAATATCTACGACATACGTACATTACAAAAGAAACGAATGGTTATGCTGAAAGAGAAAGGAAAGAAAGAAGGCAGAAATGAGTGTACTCGTATGAGTGTAATAACTGAAAAACCTTATAGCGATCGTATAACTCAAAGATAACTCTATAGTCCAGTCGTTGAAGGTCTTCCGCTCCGAATTCTTTGAACCTTGACCGATTGACGTGAAATTTGGTGAGTAGTTGGGGGATGGCTCAAGGAGGAAAAGTGACATAGCGCCGATGTGCGCGTTTACCCTGAGAGTGGATGCCACCCCTTCTCGGAGGTATAAATGTGTTTACTCAAAATAATGGAAGTTGAAATGGATAGAGGGACAAATTATAAATAAGAAATGTTCTATAAAGTTTTTTCGATAGATCGATATATTTCGAGCTATTCGCGATTGAAAACTTAGATTTTTCGTCATAAAAATGCATGTTTTTGGACGGTTTTTCGCCAATAAGTCGAAAACTTCGCGTTTTATCAAATAAGTTGTAATAACCAAAAATGAAGCTTATGAAACAGCAAAAAAAAGAACGTAAAAAATGATATAGTACAAAAATGTGGGTTTGTTCTTAGCGAATATTTTATTTCTGTAGGAAAAAAATAACGAAGATATAAATGTTAGAAGTTTGCATTATAGTGCGCGGACCACCCTTCCCGAGCCCTTCAACCCTTTACTTTTTGAATATACAGGGTTTGAGCATGTAGAAATGTGTATGATCTTGTAACCCTTAAAATTACCTGTAAAATGGTGTTTGAATGGACGTTGTAGCTTTAAAATTAAGGGAGCTATGGTAAAAAATCCAATCGCTTTTTCGGATCATAAAAAATGTTTCCATTCCACATAACTTTGGAGCTTCATAGATGATCATATGTGCGTGTATCGTGTATATACATACATAAATGTATATGTATATATTGTTATGATAGAACACCAACACATAGTGTATCATAAGGTGTTGGTTTTAGTTAAAGTTAGAAAGTATAAAAAGAAATTGGATTATTAGTACAATTATTTTGATTCATACTGTATATTGAGAATGTCTATAAAAAGTTATTAATTAAATTTGAATTTGAGCAAAGTATTATTGAAATAATAGTTTTTGAAAGGTTACATGTGTTTTGGAATAAAAAGTTTAATTAATATATGGTATTATCAAGAATGACGAATGCAAAATTCTGATAAGAATTTAATTTAGTAAAGTAGGTAGAGGTCAGATAAAATTATAAGAGTAGAAGGCAATAACAATTAGATATGGTAGTTAAGAAATTGTTTGAGATAATTGCAAAATAACAACTCTTGAGGCATGTAATTTTGAATTTGGATATTAATATTAAAGTGGAATTTTAAACTCTATTTATTTAAAACTGTTTTGAAAAATATAATAGGGGATATGACAAAATCTACGTGGTGAAAATAAGAGAAATGTACAGAAGTTAATATGAAAACTAAAGGAGGAAGAAGATCAATTGACGGGTATGTTGCTGACACAGGTTCAGATCTGGTGTTGTGCGGCAGGCTGTTTGCTGTAAAGGTACATGACGTTTGGAACATCTGTGACAGCTGCATAACGGAGGACTGTCTGTGAGGAGCGTCCTTTCTGGAAGGAGACAGGAACTAGAGCAGAGCCAGGAACAGTGTATGCTGATAGTTGACAGGTGAGCGAGATCCATCAGTTGTGTTAGCAGCAGGATACAAAAAGGGCCGAGCTGTGCATTGTAGGTGGATTGCTCTCTTAGAGGTAAAATAAGGACCATACAAGGTGGGTGTTTTCATTTAAGTATACCAACTATAAAGAAAGTAAAGACATTTTAAGCTTACCAATTTATATAAGGTTGTATTGTACAATTCTTGGAATTAGACATTTGTCATTCTGATTTAATAATTAATTTGTTGACAATTGTTTGACATTTTTGAATGACAATTGGATTTGAATGAATAGTTGAGAAATATTTGAAAGTCAAATTTTTCAGAGCTAAGTTACTTGATAATTGAACCCAGAACCCTGAAAGAGTGTCAACCAGAACCCTGAAAGAGTGTCAAGGCGCTATCATTTTAATAATTTGATACTATTGCTAATTAAAAAACATAATTCAATTTAAAAATAGAGTAGCCAGTACAATATACATACAATGAGTCCATCAAGTCTTGCACAAATTTATTTAAAATTCAAATATTTCATTATCGGAAAAACGCTCGAACAAGTCAATTAGTATTTTTTAGTTGCGCATTTTTTAAAGTAAAACGTTAGTATACAGGGTATGTCAGGTAAGAGATATGACGTCATGTAGGTTTTTTTAACTATAACACTATCTATATTGTACCATTTTCGAATTCTACGTTGAAAACTGAACACTTTTTGTATAGCCAACTATATCTCTAAATTCAGCGGTTTTCGAAATATTGACGTTTGAAAACATTGATATTGTTTTTTTCTGACTTCCGGTCAAAAAATTGACATTTCTGGTTGAATCGAAAAATAGCATCAAGTGATAGCTCATGGAAAACTGAAATACGAAAGTGCAAGCAGTTTCGCTTTAATTGAAACCGTTTGGTTTTTACAGCTGCGTAAATGTTTCAAATCTTCAATGTTCAAACGTCAATATTTCGAAAACCGCTGAATTTAGAGATATAGTTGGTTCTACAAAAAGTGTTCAGTTTTTAACGTAGAATTCGAAAATGGTACAGTATAGAGGGTTTTCTATTTAAAAAAAACCTACATGATGTCATATCTCCTACCTGGGACACCCTGTATACTAACTTTTTACTTTAAAAAATGCGCAACTGAAAATAATAATTGACATATTCGAGGGTTTTTCTGAGAATAAAATATTTGAATTTTAAATGAATTTGTGCAAGAGTTTTTTTTCATTATCACTATAGGGATCTCGGAAACCGTGAAAGATAGAAGGTTGGTTAAATGGAGAAAGAATTGCAGTTTTATAAGCTTATTCGAGATGTGCTTTTGTTTCTTTGAAAAAATGCATGGCCTACTAGATACAAGCAAAGTATTAAAATTACTTAATTTCTTAAAGTCCGTCTAGCGCTGTTATTATTGAAAATAGAAAAAAATAATAAGAATAAAAGTTTTAGCTATTTTTACGGTGTTTATCTTGCACTTATTAGTTTTCTTCTAGCTTTCATAGTTTTTGAGTTATAACATTAAGTTACATTTTTTTAAATAGCAATCATAGTTGGCTTAGACATTTCTAAAAAGAGCTCACCTCTCCGCTTAAAATGACATAAGGTTTGTTATACCTATTTTGACAAATAATTCTTTTATAATAATTTTGGTAATAAGAAAATGACGAAAACAAAAACTATGAAAGCTAGAAAGAAATTAATAAATGTAAGATAAACACCCTAAAAATAGCTAAAACTTTTATTCTTAATATTTTTTCTATTTTCAATAATAACGGCGCTAGACAGGCTTTAAAAGATTAAGTAATTTTAATATTTTGCTTATATCTAGTAGGCCTTGAATTTTTCAAAAGAAACAAAAGAACACTTTGAATAAGCTCATAAAACTGCAATTCTTTCTCCATTTAGCAAACGAGATATGCTCTTTTTAGAAATGTCTAAGCCAACTATGATTGCTATTTAAAAAAATGTAACTGAATGTTATAATTCAAAAACTATGAAAGCTAGAAGAAAACTAATAAGTGTAAGATAAACACCGTAAAAATAGCTAAAACTTTTATTCTTATTATTTTTTTATATTTTCAATAATAACGGCGCTAGACTGACTTTAAGAAATTAAGTAATTTTAATATTTTGCTTGTATCTAGTAGGCCTTGGATTTTTTCAAAGAAACAAAAGCACATCTCGAATAAGCTCATAAAACTGCAATTCTTTCTCCATTTAACCAACCTTCTATCTTTCACGGTTTCCGAGATCCCTATAGTGATAATGAAAAAAAACTCATCCTGTACATAGTGTGTCCCCGGAAAGGTAAAAAATTTTCGATTTAAATTTTTATTTTTTGGGGTTCCGCCCTGCTTGTTAAAAGGCGAATTTCTAACATAATTTCA
This sequence comes from Agriotes lineatus, assembly GCA_940337035.1. Classification (NCBI taxonomy): domain Eukaryota; kingdom Metazoa; phylum Arthropoda; class Insecta; order Coleoptera; family Elateridae; genus Agriotes; species Agriotes lineatus. Next base: position 146,807,256 of record OW679195.1, on the reverse strand, counting down.
GTTTGGAAAAATCAAGTATGCCTTGAAAATTTTCAAAAAACCCATTTTTCTGTAGGGTAAAGTGCCTTTTATGTGACAAATACGACAAAAGGTTATTAAAAAAAGTTATTTAGAATCAACATTTAGGCCCCTATACCAAATTTCAAAATCCTCGGCCAACTTCGATTTCTCACATTTTCTTTCAAGTTTATTTCCCAATTCAAAGAATTTTATTTTTAACAAAGTTTTTTATTATGAAATAAAAACTTTCTTAAAACTATTTGTTTTTCCAATAAAAATCTTTGTTAAAAGTAAAATTCTTTGATTTGGGACCTAAACATAAAATAAATTGTGCGAGATCAAAGTTGGCTGAGGATTTTGAAATTTGGTATAGGGGCGTAGATGTTGATTCTAAAAAACTTTTATTAATAACTTTTTGTCGTATTTGTCACATAAAAGGCACTTTACTCTACAGAAAAATAGGTGTTTTGAAAATTTTCAAGGTATACTTGATTTTTCAAAACTGAAATTATGTTAGAAATTCGCCTTTAACCAAGCAGGGCTGAACCCCAAAAAATGAAAATTTAAATCGAAATTTTTTTATCTTTCACAAGAGTCGTTTCACCTATCCGGGGACACTGTATATATTCTCACAACTTTATCTAAAATATTAGAAGAGGTCATTGATTCTCAGTTGAGAGATTATCTGGAACGAAATAATATCTTTCCACAACACCAATCAGGTTTTCGATCAGGGTATAGCTGTACAACTGCTCTAGCTAACGTAATTGATCATATTATTACAGGTTCTGATCAAGGTAAAGTGTCGGTGCTAGTTTTACTAGATTTTAGCAAAGCTTTCGATACCATAAATCATAAACTCCTTTGTTCTATATTAAATTATATTGGTCTCTCTATAGACTTTGTTTTACTTTTAGCCGATTATCTGAGCAATAGGAAACAGATTGTGAGGTTGCCTAGTGGTTGCTCCGGTTCTAGGGAAGTTATGCGAGGAGTACCACAGGGCTCAATTTTAGGCCCGCTTTTATATATTATATATACCTCAATTTTTTATAAGCACATTTATACTTGTAATATTCATATGTATGCTGATAATACCCAACTATATTATTCTTTTTCTGTTGATGACCATCAGCTTGCATTGATGAGTATAAATCAAGAGTTGGTTAATATTTCTGATATAACTAAGAAGCACTCTCTTAAACTTAACCCTAAAAAATCTGTTTTATTGCTTTTTGGAAAACATAACGATTTGGCATTGCTAGAAAACAATGTAAACTTGATTGTTGATGGTGATACCATCCCAGTTGCTAAGGAAGCCCGCAACCTTGGAATAATCCTCGATAGTAGCTTAAGATTCAAATCACATGTATCTAATTGTTTAAAAAGGGCATATTTAAATCTGAGACTCATCTATCCTCATAGACAATAATTAACTATTCATATTAAAACTTTATTGTGTGAAACTTTAGTTCTTTGTCATTTTGTATTTGGCTGCCAAATTTATGGTCCATCCCTTACGTATGATACCGCACACAAAATTAAAAAAATGCAGAATTCTTGTTTGATACTTATATTTGGTATCAGAAGGTTCGATCATGTCTCACATTAACTGAACTGGGCTGGCTCACGATGGATAATAGGAGGAAATTGCTAAGTGCTTCATTCTTTCATAAAATTATAACTGAGAAGAAGCCTTCCTATTTATTTAGTAAAATCAGATTTAGAGATGTTCACAACTTAAACATTCGATTCAAAGAAATCATTACGCCACCACTGCATAAAACGTCGCTTTTCGAACGAGGCTTCTGTTATCAGGTGTCAAAATTATACAATACTTTCTCCTCTGAATCACAAGCATTATCACTGTCTTGCTTTAAAAAGCAACACAGCAAAACTTTAATGTATCAACAGTCGCATAACAGTTACAGGTAAACTATTATTATTAAATGAGATTGCATCTATTATTATTAAATGAGAGGACATCGCAGCATTAGTTTTAGGTTTATAATATTAATTAGGATTAAATCAAAGTAGGTCGATTTGTCTGGAAATTGAGTTTGACATTACTCTTAATTCTAAACAACTTTCCTTAATACTTTTTTTGTTATCTCTTATAATAATGGTAGTTTACATCTGGAAATTTTTTAAAGCTCAATTCTAAAAACACCCTTTATATCAATTTTTTGATCGATTTTCTCAAAATCTTAGTTTGAAAACAAGTAGGAGTGCTTCCGAGAATATTAACATTTAACTCAAAAAAAATTTGCCTTTTACACCTATGTGATCCGCGGACCCACGTGTATATAATATATTTTTTTAAATTAATCTAGGCATAGGGGTCTTTAAAGGTTGAAAATTTTGAATACACCGTAAATAATGTTCGATAACACGAAAGAAGCTTTATTCTACATAATTAAATAAGATGTGAATCCATAAAATGGTTACACTTGCATTTTTTTTCTATTTTTTTCACGAAGGGGTAGTGTCACCCCTTAAAAACAAAAAGCGCAAGTCGGACATATGTCACTTTTGAAGTTAAGGGTAAGATGAGCTTAATTCCAAATTTTCATAAAAATCGATGGAGGTTCAAAGAATTCTGAAGTAATAGCATATTTTTACCTTCAACGACTGTACTACTAGAAATAAAAGGCAAAGAATATTTTTTATGAAATTTAACGAATGTAAATGCCGAATTCTTGCCTAAAAAAAGATAAAATAGAAAGTGCTAGAAAAGAAATGCAGAGAAGAAAAGCACCTGGTAGAGATTTGTGATCCCAGAATTCCTGAAGCAAGAAAGCAAAGCCTTCATACAGTCTTCAAAAATACTTTACACAAATTATGGACAAAGAGAGTAATACTAATAATAAACTTAAACTACTCTTGACTTCGTTGGCTAAGCTGCCAGATTAAAGCTGAATTTTGCAGCACATGAACGCTTATAAGATAAAAAGGGGAACTTGACGATACAGCGTTGTGAAGATCGTAGCTTAGAAAAATCAAAAAGGGCGACCAGAAACAACTTGCTGAATTAATGTGGAATAGAACAGACAGGAACATAATCAAAGGAAGGCAGCGTATATTCAAAAGCAGCGGAGGTGACTCTGACGTAAGAGCCTCTGGATTTGGACTACCCCATGTGAATTCGATTACTAAATTCATACATACATAACATAATCCTGAGCCTTTCTACCGTAAGGTGTAAGGCTTGGTGTCGATTGGTTGTCAGTCTTCGTTGTTTGGAGTTTTTCTGCACCACTTTTTCCATTCTTTTCTATTTTGTGCCTTTTGTCTCGCTGTGTTCCATTCTAATCCCCTCTGCTGTGCTGCCTTTCTCACCTCTTCTGCCCACGTCCTCCTCGGTCTTCCCACTCTGTTCTTTCCACCTGGTCTTGCTTCAAAAGTCTGTTTCACCAGTCGGTCCTCCTCTATTCTATACACGTGTCCTAGCCATCCTAATTGTCTTTCTTGTATCACTTCGTTCCCTGCCTTTACACCTAACTGCTCTCTGTACGTTGTGTTCCTAATCCTGTCTTCTCTTGTTTTTCCTTCTATTTTTCTCCAGAATCTCATTTCTGTGCTTGTCAGCCTACTTCGTTGTTTATCTGTGACCACCCACGATTCACTTCCGTACACTAGAGCCGGGTACACTACTTTTTTCACTACTTCCACTTTGGTTTCTTTCGGTATTTTCGCTTTACTCAGAAAGGTGTTTTTTATAGCGTTGAAAGTTCTTCCTACAACGGCTGCACGCTCATTTATTTCGTCATCTATCTTTCCGTTGTTACTGATATATGACCCTAGGTATTTGAATTTGTACACTTGCTCTATTTCATTCCCTTCTATTGTAATACTGTGCCTTCTTTTTTCTGCTGCTATAACCATCGTCTTTGTCTTTTCTATGTTAATTTTCATGTTTGCCTTTTGCATTTCCCTATTATATATGTACCAAATTCAATGGCCACAAAAATCCTACGTCGACTTCACTAAGATTTCCCAATCCGACTAAGGCAACCGTGGAATTTTTCTTCTTTTTTTGTGGAGGGCAAACCAGGCTTACAAACATTGCGGCGTATCGCACTACCTTCAAGTCATGGTTTTGCAACTCTACCCCATAGAGCAGTCTTCAGAGGAGAGTGACATTAATTTTATCGCAATGTCGAATGGTAACCCGGCTCAGTACCGATCCAGTGGATTGCGGAAAAAGTTCCGTCTATTAGTGGATTCGACCAAGGACTTGCTTATTGCAAGCCTAGCACTCTATTCACTGCACCACCGAGGTGGTTCAAGCGTGGGGTTACTAGAGTAGAATTTTAACTAGAACGCTGAAGGAAGTATTTCCCTATTTTTGAAGAATAGGCTTACACGTCATACTTGTCAAAAGCTGCACTAACGTTTTAAAATATGGCCCGTAACCTAAATCGGTGGTCTGAAATCCAAGCTTGTTCATCTAAGTCATATTTCATTAAGTACTAGTCTTTCGAGCAGTTTAGTTTTAATCGGCGATCATTATTATTTGTGCAATCCAAATTCGAAAGAACTGCACGTTGAATAAACTTATGTGGGAGTTAATTCATTCTATATGTATTTAATAAATCGTAATTAATTTATTGTGCATGTTTTGGAGTGGCGTACTGCAGAATACAGAATATTTGGTTATACGCCTATATTAACTCGGCAAATATATACAATATAATTTATGTGTGTATAGACGTTTACGATAATTTTAATTTATTGGCTCTGGGAAAATAAATATACAGTTGCTAATTCAGGTACGGTGATTATTTTATAATACGTTTGCAATCGTAGCTTCGCAGCACATCAGCTTCACTTTCATTGATACCACTGTTTACATTTAAATTATGTTTACCAGAAACTTAATCGCATAACACACGAAGTTGTTAGAGTAAAGTTCATATAGACAACATTCTATTCCAAAACTAAAAATTGGCAATGTTTATTTTTAAAAACTATTAAAGAAAATGTTAAAAACAACCTAAAATTGTTATAACAAACATGATGTCCTATTAAGTAGCATATTAAACAATTCTATTCAAAAAAAGTAAAGTTCGGATACTTCATTCCATGTAGGAACATGGCCTGAGACAAGGCGAGTCAGGGTCGCCGAAATATCTCTTTCCGAAACCCAGTCATCTGGCACATCGTTAACGGCATACTGGGTGATGTGGTTAGCATCACGCCTTCCACGACTGCTTTACTTTCCCTACTTCCACAGCTGTGGTTTCGGTACCCAATTTTTAAAGCAACCGTGGCACCGTTGCCTGAGGCCCTAGCCGCTCGGTCACGCGGGCGACTAAACAATTTTATTTACAAATTTCAATTACACCAGTAAATTCCAAGCACGTTTAATTATTATTGGTCAAATGCGTTTTTCTACGTTTAGCCCAGGGAATAAAAAGATGACGTCGGAAATGTGTAATTAGGAAAACGCCGAATTTTGGCGGGCAGGCAGGCAGGCAGGTAGGTAAGCAGGCAGGCAGGCAGGCAGGCACGCAGGCAGGTAGGCAGCTAGCTCAATTGCTGCAAATTTATTATTGTGACTTATATACTCACTATTTTAATTTTTACGCTATGTAACTGTAAAGTATGTACATATATTAACCGACAAGGCGATCAGTAATTTATCCAGGTTGTTTTACTCTACTATTTGTAATTTACGCTTTCGTATCAAATTAAATAAATTTAGGTATATACATCTATTGAAATGGTATTAAGCCCACAACTTGGCTCTGTTTGCAATACAAAATATTCAACCAAATTAATAAAGCACACAGTTAGGATATTTTATATAATTGCAATTTTAAACAAAAATAAAAATATTAAATGCCTGGATTATGAGATACGAGAAACAGTAATTAGTCGGATAAAGGCACGCAAAAGCAAAGCATGTTTCAGAGGGTTTAAATTTGGCTTGTGAATAAAGTAATATAATTAAATTGATAGGTTTGTGCACATATAAAGCCAGACCAAACGAAAGTAATTGACACAAAAATGTTGTTACGTGCATATAAAGAGCGTAGTTATCAATAAAAGCAAAGGACTTTGAAAATTGTGAGCAAGCTGAAGGGTAAAGCAAGATGAAAGAAAATCTAGAAAATTGCAAAGAGCAATGCTGAATGGAGGCAACAGAAAAGAAGCAAGCAACGTAAAAAGTGGGGAACTCAACAAACAGTGCTTTAATAATTAAAAACATAGTGCAAAAGCAGAGCAGTAAAATTAAAAACGTTTGTGAGTGCAACGCTGTAGAACCATATTATTTATAAGCAAAAAGACAATATTTAGTTTTAAGAAATGTTAGATTGCAATTTTATTCTATTTATGGTAAATATTATCAAACTTAATTTCCAAATAATAGTAGAATAACACCGTATCTTAGCAACGTGATGGTTTTTTGTCATTGACAAAATGGAGAACAATTGAATAAATTAAATTGAAAGGTTGTTGAATATGTGCTCCATATTTAATTGCAGTTTTTATATAATAAACGAGTATTTTGAAATATAAAAAGCGGTCCAAATTATTGCCAAAGTGGTAGTGTACCTGTACTAACGTTTGCAACAATATCCGCAACGAAAAATTTACAAAGTGCAAATCTCATCTCCGAGGGGATCGGGAGCCGTCCAACTGCAAATTACAAGCTTCGACTGCGACCGAAATTAGCATCGGAAGCCAGAGGTTAGCAGTCCAGGACTTCAGCAGAGTCTGCAAGAACGTCCGAATCAACATTGGCGGGCATGGAAGCAGCTATAACCTGAGATATTCCAGCAGCGTCACTACGACCAGCTCCGAAGCCAGCGTAAAAGGTTATAACGAGGTAGGAATGTGCCTTCAATTTGAGTTCAGCGTTCAGGAAAACGATTTAGATCAAAGATTAAACCTTGCTGAAGACGCCTAGTTTTTTTCCAAAAGTCTAATTACTTCGTGGTTTTCGAAAATCGAAAGGCGTCACCAGGTTTTGGGGCGAAATCGGCCAGAATCAAGCTTCATAAACAAAAGAAAGTTGGCGTGCATTCTACGTCATGTAAAGAATCAAGAGGAAGTTTGACGTTATCCTAAAACACAACCAAGGCGATGTTTTATTAGTTGCCAAGCGGTAATATTCAAATAATTTACCTGACACGTTCTCACGATATCGCGATTTTAAACGCCAATTTCACGCTGTACGTAGAAACCATTTTGTGTTCAGCTGTCAGTTTACGAGATTGTGAATGTTATCTACTAATAATAAGCAAACGATCTACGCTGAGACAAATAACCTAAAATTTGAAAATATAGTCCGCGTATGAACCTAACCTATGAGATAAGAAGTTTTGTGTGCCGAGAGCTAGCGTAATCGGTATTGCATTTTATTTGTGCGATTAATTATTACAGTTCCATTTTAACCAGCTTTAAATTACTGACAAGCAAAGTTTAAGCACAGTATAAAAATATAAACAGAGAATTGTGTGTGTATTAGGATCTTTGCCCGTACATTTTAACTTATATTATTTTAATCCCAAAATAAATAAATAGTAAACAGGCAGCTGGTAGTGGTGCTAGATCAGTCACTTCAGTACACTATCCATATTTTATCTTCTTTACTCTTAAGGTACCTACATAATGTAGTAATTATCAAGAGGTCCCAATTTACCTAGCAGCAGACCTATGCCATGAGGTTGACGGGGCCAAGTAAATTAGTACGTTTTTTTTGTGGGAATACTGTTGGATATTAGAATACCTATACAATTTTGTAGCAAAACTATTTTATGTTCTCAATGAAAAGCCTTTCGACTAAAGTAGAAGCAGCATTGTGATGTTATTGACTTTATTTAGAATAAGAAATAAGATATTTATAAAATTCGACCGCAATTTGGAATTGATGCAAAACTTTAAATACTCTTCCATAATAATAGTGACTATTAATGAAATAAGGATAAGTCAAATAGCGCAGTTGGTAGAGCGTTAGGTTTGAAATAAGCAAGTCCTCGGTTCGAATCCCACGGTGGGAGGAATTTTTCCGCAGCCTCGGCGATCGGAAACCGGTTCGGTGAGACTATTCACAGCTGCGCACCAAATTAACTGTGCTTAACTTGAAACCACAGACCTAAGACATAGAGTAACAAGGTCAACACATCACCAACAAACACACACAATTAACACAGTGGTTGCTACGCAAGCTCAAAAGGCGTGCTCCAACTTTAACCCGAAATTGGGGCAAGTTGAGCAGTGTACCGCCAGATGCTAGCGTACAAAGCACCAGCTTCTATGCCGGTAGGTAAAGGGGTTACAGATAATACATACGTACATTAACTAAACATTTAACATTGAGTATTTTGAAAGAACTGAAGACAATGCATACGTGAATCTGAAATAATACAATATTTGAAAATTGCCTGAAAATTGATGCATTCTTAGGGAAGATGAAGAAAATTTAAATAGTGTTGTTTGTCAATTTCATCCCCGAGGTGCGATTTATCTGGCTTTGATTTCCGGTATTGGTCATCTCAGTTTACTAGTTCAATTCAATCACTTTTTAAGCGGATTTTATATCTAGTCCAATAGGAAGACGAGGGAAGTAAAAAATGAAATCTGTAATATAAACTTTAGGTTACGTAATATACAGGGTGATTTTAAAATGTTTCGCCAAACTTCGGAGTATTGTTCTACACACCAAGGCAAGTAAAAAAGTCCATATAAACATATGTCCGAAAATCGCGCGTTTCCGAGTTACGAGCAATTTTTGAACTTGGGAAGTAGTCCAGTCAATTGGTGCTCAAAAAGGGCGAATAGGGGAGAGTTTTGGTGAAGTTCTGATATTTGGTTCCCATATGTTTTTTGGGTCGCTGTGCACGAATATCAGGTTTTTCAATAAAATTTTTGACCGGAAACAAGTTTTTTTAAGCAAAAACCTTGTAAAAACCGGTTTTTTTTAGTTTTTCTAAACGTACCCAAACGATGTCCATTATTTATAAATATTGAACCTATATGAAATAAAAGAGGACACAGTTTCCTACACTTTATGTATGTGAGGTTTCTTTCTCCGATCAATCGTTCAGCCGCGAAAGCACCGCAAAATTATAGTCCAGTCAAATGGTAGAAAATAGGGGAAAGTTTTGGAGTTTTTATATTTGGTTCCTATATGATTTTAGGTCGCTGTACGCGAGTATCGAGTTTGCCAACATTTCAATTATGAAGATTCATTTCATATACCATTGTTGATTTACGAAAAATGTATAGTTTTCGAGTTACTGTGAAATAAACTGGCATAATTCCCTTTTAACGCCTAACTTCGCGGCGCTCTCGCGGCTGAACGATTGATCGGAGAAAAAACCGCTAGTACATAAAATGTAAGAAATTTTACTCTCTTTTATTTCATATAGGTTCAATGTTTATGAAATTGGATAGTTTTCGAGTAATTTTAGAAAAACTAAAAAAACGATTTATTACACGGTTTTTCCTTAAAAAACGTGTTTCCGGTCAAAATTCTTGTTGGAAAACCTGATATTCGTGTACAGCGACCCAAAAAACATATAGAAACCAAATATCAGAACTCCACCAAACCTCTCCCCTATTCGCCCTTTTTGAGCACCATTTGACTGGACTCATTCCCAAGTTCAAAAATTGCTCGTAACTCGGAAACGCGCGATTTTCGGACACATGTTTACATGGACTTTTTTACTTGCCTTGGTGTGTAGAACAATACCCCGAAGTTTGGCGAAACATTTTAAAATCACCCTGTATATTGACGCGCAAAATGTAATTGCATACATCCGATTCCACAGGGGTTTTGCAACTCAGAATAACATGAAAATTGATATTGCTGACGTATTCATGTTGATTTGGTTATCGTGTAACTTGAACAAGCTCTATTGTTTTTAGAAGTTTTCTGCATATTTGGATACTGATCGTTGAACCTTATTTGTATCAATTTAGTTCGGCATGTGTTTCGATAGAAAAAAAACTATATAATTTTTGTGCTAGGTCTTATTTAGCATCAACAGTTTCTTTTACATAAACGTGTTCTGTATCAAGTACATCATGCTGATGAACTAGTTTTTAGACATTTACCATGTTTGCAGAATATTAACATTATTTAATTTTGATAAAGTTCTTGTTGTGTAGCGTGTATAGTAGAGACCGACATCATCTTAATTACATTCAAAACTAGATTGTAGCCAATGTTGGCTTATGAACCGAGTCGCTTTCCAATAAATAATATTTTATCATTATCGGCAATGTAAATGCACCTTATATCCATAGATAAAAACCATATAAAAGACTCATAACATTTGTTTATTGGATTGCTCTTGACTTCGGAAATTAATAGTGTCTCTCACATTCCTATGACAATAATAGACAGATGGCAAATAGCCGGTATCTGATAAAAATAACACAATTACATATTTAAAATTTTATATCCTACACTTTTCTTGCTTTCAGCGGTAATAAATCTAAACAGGCAGTATTAGCGACTTGTTCAATTTGTGCTGTTCACTTTTTAAGCTCCTAAATATTTGGCGGGTGGTCATACAGACGACTTTGTATGAAAATTTACAACGTTTTGTAAATCTTTAGAACCATGGTACGGCCTTTGATTTCACTTTGATACACCGGTCGGTGTGAGGAGGCCCAAATACCCAAACAAAAAATCGAAAAAATGACAAAACATCGTCAAAAATTACTGTTAATGATTTGTATTGTCTTCACAGACGAAATTTCCTTCATATTCATAAGTGATACCCCATAATCAGTATCTATTCAAAAATTCTAGGGGAGAAGATATCTGGGTGGGGCCAAATTTTCTATGATTATTTTTTAAACAGTTCTATCAGCCAATAGTAATGAGAAAAAAATTGAAATCGACCAATATCATCAAAGTGACACTGACTATTTGCTAGTAGCTGATTACAGCGACTATTTTTTCACAAACCATTCAAATCGTTCTTCTGCTGTAACACAACTAGCTAAAAGTGGAGTAGGTCAGCAGCAGTTGTTAAAAATAACATGACACTCATCTGGAAGCTCCATCAAACCCTACCCACAACTTGGACTGTTTAAAAAATAATCACGCCGAGAACAGCCGGCACATTTCACTACTGCTTTCCGTTTGCGGATTACATTCGAATTTTGGTTTGTTTTGGGTACCCTCTTATATGATATGTTAGGAATGTGCGCCGAATAAAGTTGTCAGACGAAGCCTGTTCTTATTTACTTCACAAATTACGTGAACAGGTACATTTAGCCAATACTAATTTAGTAACATCTATACTACGTTAAACGAACATATTCAGAAACAAAATTACTGGGACAGCCTGTTTGGGTAAAAACCATTTAAAATTTCGGGAAATAGGGAATGAGCGTGTATTTTAAAATATTACATTAATTAGGTATTTACGTAGATAAATGTCACCAGTAAATCAGCCAATAAAATATTTACGGCAAAAGAATTACTTGAATTTAATATTAATAATTCAAAATTATAACTAATTTGAAATTAACAAAATGACAGCAAACGTTTTGTGATGTTACCGCTTTATATACTAACAATAACCGTAACAATAAATTTAAGTCTGCCTTGAACAATTCTGCGTATCTGTGATAAGAATTTTCCGTTGCCTACCAGGGTAATAAAGGTGGTCTACATTCGCGACAGCTCATTTCAAAGTCGGGGAGTGGGTTCCGTCATAATAAATAAGATTACCTGTAAGGTGATAACCTATAAAGGGCATCACACCGTCGACCAGCTTCAGAATTATTACTCCCATATGAGATCTGAACGGCGAATCTAGACAATTTACTAAACAACAGGGATGGCACTTTAAGAAGGTACGCGCTACGCAGAAATAAATAAAACAGTAGAGGGCATTACTATAAATCGAATGGGTTCAGTAGAATTATCTGGAACACGGTCTCCAAAAAGTGAAGGAACAAGTGAATAAGTTTAATGCATTACGTACATTTAAATTTAGTGAAGTCCAAATATAAATTAAGTGTTTTAAAATAATGAACTAACTTTTAAACAAGAAATAAGCAATACACCCGAACGCTATCTCGCGGCACACGGCTAAACAAATATTCGAGCAGCGACATTTGGTACTCAATTAAACGCTTACAATACTGGGCGAACCGCATTATACAGATCCGTGTAATTGAGTGATTACCAGTAGAGCCAAAAAGCTCAAGCTCTGATTCGGAAAGTGTGAGAGCTTGAAAACCGTTCAAGTTCACAACCAATATAACACATTTTAATGATATTAAAGTGTGTTAAAAATCTTTATCAAGTAGCCTTGTGTCAAACAGTAATTGTTGAAGATTATGTCGTAACTTATTTTATGGATTGCGTATGCACACAACCTCACTTTAACAACTGACAACTGGAGTGACTGAGATCGTTAAATTCTGGGTAGAGCGATGTAACAATTTGCGTATAAACACAGAACCTCACTTTGACAACTGAATACTCAAGTGACTCTGCGCGCTGAATTCTGGGTAGAGCGACTTGCAGTCGGAAGAGAAAATCTAATTTAAAGCCATCTCGATAACATCTTTTTTAAACGCACGTTATCTATAGTGACGCAATATTTATGTGACAAATGAATAATAATAATTAAATACCTTAAAAAGAATCAAAGGCATGATAACTGCAAATCTTATACTTTTAAATGCTTTAGGCTCATATAGCAATTAATTGAACCAAAATAACTCGAAACAATCCTACATAAGCACAAGAAACCAAGTAGATTAAACTTTCCAAATTAATCATACATTAAAGTGTAAGCTCTAAAGCAAATTAAACATTCAAAATAATCATACAACAAAGTGCACGCTGCAAGACAAATTAATCATTCGAAATAATAAATTGCACTCAAAGGGTACACAACGAAATAAATTAGTTAAACTTTCAAATTAATCTAGCATTTAAATATATTTAAAGTCGAAGTTCAATAAAAGGGGCAGCATATTATACAGCACCTGAAGTTTTACAAAGCTCGTGGCGCCCTCATGTCGTACTTGAAAATCATTCATGTCTTCACCTGTTTCTCCCAGTAATATGCATGGCATTGGAAACCAGGGCAATTAACACACAGCGGTCTCACTCAACGATGGAAATTTGGTGAGCAGTGGAACCCAGCGATTGAGATTAGATGGAATTCTACTTTGAAAAACCGCGGCGTAAACTGCGAGGCAGTGATAGGCAGTCATGCAAATCTTATTAAAATTTCACGTCTTAAAATTCAACAAAAAAAAAGAATTGTTTATATATCAGTCAATTTAAACGGCTTCATGAAACACATGGTGAGGCAATTTGCTAACAATCGAAGCTCACTTAAATAAACTGTTTAAATATGTCTCTAAATAGCGGCGCTTCACAAGCAAAATCAAGATGTACGAGAGCGGATTCTAGCTTCTTCTCGAAGAATCAGGAAACAAAACGTTTCCCAACTGCATCTACCAATAAAGAGCAAAATGTATTTCAACATTAACCAACAACCAAGCCGCAAGACACTGCAGAAATGTAACTGAGGTGCTAGCGCCGCCTAACAACATCAAGATAAAAGACGAAAAGTGCACTTTACTTATCGGTAAATACAAGCTAAGTTGCCTAAACTGCAGGCGTTAACATTTTTGAAATTTGGAGTGCAACAGTGATTAGTACAGCCAGTATAAACTGAAATTATTGTGCAATACGCACCTAGTTAAAACCAAATAGCTATTTATGGTAGAAGTGCTACGGCTTCGTTTCATAACATGTCAAGTGGCATAACACCTTTAGCACAATCTTGCATACACTATTTTGGTTACTACCGTAAATACTTTACTCTTATTAATCCATAGATGTTCATTTAACGGAGGCTTACATTTTTGATGGTAACAATTTATGTAATGGAAAATGATAGTGGATAGATAGCCGGTACCTGTGACTATTTCTGCAGCCGGTAGTGTTCAAATGTAATAGTAAAAATTTAAATGTGGTAATTACATGATGCTTTAATTATTTAAAACACTTACCTCTTAAAAAGAAGTAGAATAGCTTTACAAGTTTACTTTCAGTTTAAAATACGTAAATTCAAAATTAGCGGTTTACTTTCAGCATATGTACGTTAATTACAAGGAAATTTGCACACGAATAATAAATAATGTGTAATTGTAAATAAGAAATAATACAGAAAGTAGCTACAAGCAGCATTAAATGCGTGAACTAAAAAGAATCATTAAAATGTATTTAAATAAACAACTGTCAAATTTTACATATTTTACAAAATGAAATGTCTTGAAATGACTGATTCCTGTTCAGTATTCAATCAAAATATCTAACAAGAAATCTCAAAAACCATGAAGCGAAAGTAATGAAATAATCGACGGGCGCCGTTAGATGGTTTGAAAATAAATAGTGAAAAATTTTCGCTTGCTTCGTAAAATCGAATATATTTTTTAACTTTCAATATTTTTTTGCGCTGCCAACTTGTTTTCGGGTTGGTTCTCTATGATGAAAAGGTCAACTTTGCGTATCCATGTTGGCTGTCATAGAAAATTGTTTTGTATTAAGTTACTATAGAAACAAAAATCACCAACGACGCAACTCTACTTTCTCTTTTGCACCAGTAATGGTGTAGATGGAATAAGTTTAGACATGGTCAAATTAGTAATTTCATATTCCATCACTGTATTCGGACGTTTGAAAATTAAATAATAGGAGTTTTACACTTTCTCATTAGGCAAGCAATATAGACGACAAGCATATTTTTAACCTGTCCGATTGACAAGTTAATAAGTCGTAGTGTTCTTTTCTGGTTAATATTTATGTATATCTGGGGATTTTAACAAGGTTGGCAATTTATTTCGGTTCCATAGTGAAACAAGAGAGATGCGAATTGAAAAAAGTAAACATTTGTTTAAAAGATCACTGTTTACCAAATATTGCTGAGGGTTGAAACTCCATTTTGTTGGTGTTATGTACACAGAATCATTAGCGATTCTCGTGGGAGACATTCACGATTATTTCTGAGGGAAAATATAATGGTTAGTAACACATAATAAGCCCAAATGATTTATTGAGTGGTAAGAATACTGCACATATTGTCGTTCAAATTCTATAACATATGTTTCTCTACAGCTTTTTATGCAGCCAAATACTTTCATTTAAACGATGAAGTATTACTTTGTGAGCATTTTGGTGTGATTACAATACGTTGGTGTTCTGGTCGATGTGTCGTTGCTGGTGATCCTGTCAATCGGACGTTGCTGAAGGTTTCTTGACCAGCAGATTTATTGCTATCCAGACATGTGACAGAAGTTCAGGCAAACTGGAAATAGTCAGTGTGTTAAGATTAAGTACTAGTGATAGAGTGAATAATTGAGAACGACAAATGTTTTGACACTTGAACATAAAAAATCGAACTTTTAGGTATTATTACATATCCAAGACAGTATATGGAAATTCTCACAAAAAGTGAACCAATTACTTCTAAAATTTAACATATTACAATTTTGGCTAGATCATCTTAATTTGTTAGAGATATAATTATTTTTTATATTATTTTTATTAGGTAAATCATTTATTTAATTGCTATTATATGTATTATGCTTTCACACTCTATATTAAATTATTGATGTCACAATTTGTTATTGTTGATCATTGCGTTAAAAAATTCTTGGAGAAGCTCTATTGTAGTGTTTGAAAGTTAAAAATGTGTGAAGAGCGTGCGTCGATTAAATAATTATCCATATTATAAACTTTGCTCCTTTCATTGAACCTATGGCACTCTACCGATATATTGATAAGTAGCTAACAGGTATCTTACTAATTATTGTATGATTGTCAAAGCTCTGCCGTATATTCGAGAGCTTCCCGTGGTAGCTAAAAGTTGTCGACGATTGCTGTTTGTTTCTTGATTCAGTCTCGCATTATCCTGGCAGTATCTAAACACGAACCAATGTTGTCCAAAGTGTATACATTACTATTTCCGTAAGTCTGGATTCGCCAGCTAAGCCTACATTACCTCCGAGTTTTTGTTCAAGTTTTACTTGTGTTTTTACTGAATATATCTAAATATCTACTTATTATGGTGGCATTTTGTTAATTCCTTGCTTCGTTTGGTTTATGGCGTCACCGTAAACTTATAATTGCTGGCTAATTTAACCCGACTACCTAATACCAAGAGACCTATTAGCAGTTTAAATGTTGTACTCTGTTATGGGCTATGCTAATGAAATTGCTTGGAGTACTCTTATTTGTTGTGGTTTCTTGCAATCTATCACTGACGATTTAAAACTCTTGTAATTTAGCGTGTAGCAATAGAATTGATTGTATCCGTAGCTTTCGCCTGTGGCGTTGGCTCTAGCTGAAGCGAGTGTTTGTAATTATTTTATTGTACCGTAATAGCCGTTCTTAAACCTGTTCATATTAACTTGGGGTTTTATGTGTGGCTAATGCAAGTAATTTATGAAAGAAATCATTTGAGTGTGTTTCAGGTGGTAGCGAATTTCGCTATGGAAATTTTAATGAGTTTAAGGGTTTTCATAAGCTAATGGACTTATCGGTTGTATTGAAAGACCCCTTGGCGCCCCTGATTATTTGAACAACATTTGCTAATTTTATAAACGAACTGCACGGCGGCGCCGTCTTCACAATTGAGTCTGACTAGTCTAGCGCTTGAGTCTAAAATTTATTTTCCGTTCGAGACCAGTAATTACAAGAGAGTGCTGATTTTAAATCTTGCATTTTCATTAGTTTCATCGATGGAAATTTTATACAGGGCGAGTCATAATGAGGTGTAAAAATTTAACCAAAGCTTTTTAGGCCAAAACAAAGCAATTAACCTAATACACCTTAGTATCAAAATGTTTCCTTAAAATAATACAGATTGTATTTAGTTTTATTTCAAAATGCTCCCCTCCAGCCCCAATACAAGCATGTCACCGCCGTTCTAGCGATTCATACACTTGAAGTATATTATAAACTTCAGGAATTTCATTAGCAGCCCAGCAAATTCTTTACAACTGTTCGCTGGTATTAATTACCTAATGGTAAACCAGCTGTTTTAAAATTTTCAAATGTTTACTTTTTAAAGATGCAAATATATATTTTTTCATTAACATCCTGTATCTTTTTAAGAGCGCATTTTGGTACTAAGGTGTAATACGTTAATTGCTTTGTTCTGGCATAAAGAAGCTTTTCTTACATTTTTGCATCTAATTATGACTCATCCTGTATAGTTCGCTTTTAAGATAAGTTCCAGCAAATTCGATTTTACTATCATAACCACCTTAAAAAGCTTTACGTAAGAATTCATACTTGTACAATGTACTGTATATTTTATGTACTATTTTCATAAACAAGTAAATATCATCAGGTGCTTCATTAGGACATCTATCAATTTCCTATTTGATGAAAACCTTGTTCGACTTCCTTTTGAAGAGGATTCTTAATTTTGGAAAAGTCGAGTCACCAATGTTATCCTTGATAAGTATTACCATCTTCAGATCTAATATTGGCACTACATGTTAAACAGGGAATGAAAATTTTCTCTTATAATTTATTATTAAAAACTACTCATAAGAGGTTTTTTCATTAATGCTGGTTATTTACATCTCTCATTACCATCAGTTGTTGAACGCACAGTAGGTGACTTTATATCTTTTCTTAAAAATGTTTGATAGCAACGCCAATGTAGCTCAAATATTTTCTCCAATTAAAAAGTAAAAAATGAAGCGTATATGGCAAAAGATGCAGTAGTGTTTGAAAAAGAAAAAGCAACACAATTTATGATTGAAGCACCACATAAGGTGTTTCCTTAAAATAAGGTACTCTTCAATTTCCTAGCAAAATTTTAAAAGCTAAAAAAACACATACACACACAAATTTTAAGTAGTTCTTATAATAGGCATAACAGGAGCTTGTTGGACAAACGAGCTATGCAACATGAAAGTCGCTGATATTGATATTGTTATCATTCCATATCCAAAAACTAAATCCTCTAGACAGTTTGTCATTTTAGAAGTTCTATGGATTGATGTTGTAAAAAGTACATCGAAAAACGACCCTCTCCAGACATGGAAAAACTTTTCATTTGATTCAGATCTGGAAAACTACGATGCAAAATAAATAAGGCATCACGTAAAACTGCTGATATTTCAAACTGCCAGATTCAAATTATTACACTGGGCGCACTTTAAGACGTACACATCAGCTACCAATTTCGCAAGCAATGCAGGTAATACCTCATCCCTTAAATGTTATTGGGGTGGACGTCGCCCATAGTGGCCGAGGGATACATAGAAGATTCCCGTGCTGTCAGATGAGTGAAATTCCGAATGGGATTCAAGATCAAAAGTGGCAGATATCAATTGTTTATGTTATTTACTAGTAGATAGGAGCGAACAATGTATTTTAATGATGAGAATAATCATAATAATCCGTTTACTTACAACTGAATTGTATAATGATTCTATACTTATACATATGATATTAAAGTAATAATGTGTAATATAAAAATAAGGATTGATACGTTATTTATTATGAATGAAACTAACAATACAAGTCATAAGTAATATTATACTAACACTATAGATAATTTTCTTTGAGAAACTTGTTTGTAACGGGCTAAAACGACAATTACGACAACGCGCCAGTTTGTAACGGTACGACACGGTATTTACGAAAAGCCACAATAAAGCTAGACGACTAGCGCGTACACTATCTCACAAAATCGGGAATGTAACTCATATAGAACCGCTGCCCATCCCATTACAAGAGTTGCCGACTAGACTTCAGATGAGCGAGGGATGATCCAACACGAGATCACACAGGGCAACGGCCTAATAAACGGTAAACAGATCTAAAATGATAAAGCGCCACGACATTTCCTACACTAGAAAAATGCATACATGAACCCGCTGAGAAAACGTGGAAGCATGACGAGTTCACCTTTCAACTTTAAGCTTGGCTGCCTTCTGGTCAGCGAGCCGGTTCAGCACCTACCTTTGGTAGATCCACTTGATCAGGTGGCCAAACTCCTCTTACACTGTAAAATATAATACGTACAACGCATGCACAGTAACAAAGAAAACAACAGTTAAATTAACATGAAATGTATTGACAAAATATTTGAATATATATAAAAATGCATAAGTATCCGGCAGTTAGGTAAATTGCGCAACGTCTTAAATCCATTGAAATTGTTCGGTAAGCTTGACACTAACTCTTGAAATTATTGAAAAACGATATGAACATCAACTATAATCAAATAGCGGTAATAAAGGCGAGATTCCACGATAATAAGTAGCGGTTGTGACACATGACAAGGACTACTGCATAAAGCTAATCAACAACCATGTACACTGACGGTAAATGAAATATAATGACAGGTAACAACTATAATGGTTTGACAAATGCACACAATAAAAGGTTACAACTAACGCAGCTTTACGTCAACTGTCCGACACTTCGTCGAATCACCCTGTACACTTAGGTTGCACTCTTAAACGTTACAAACTAACTAAACGGTACCTTTAAAGAGCTTGCCTGGAGCAAAATTGTTGTCCTATGTTACTGCGACGGCTCCTGTTTACAAACCCTGCAGAAGACACCAACGGGGTACTGCATCAACTCAACGTAAAGAAACGGAGGAGCGAAACCAGTGGGATTATCCTCTCAACGAGCGAAACTTGCACGACACGGCCGAACAACAAACGATGGTTTTGCGAATACATGATAATGCTAATGAGTTCTCACAAAGGAATCCGTCCAAATGACGCGATAAGGAGCCTGCTACGACACGGCAACCGAAAACTCAAAAGGCTTACCATAACGACAACGACACCCCAGTCGGTCACGCCCGCATGTGTAAGTAATGTCCCATAAAATCCGTAACGCACGACCAAATGCTTTAAAATGACAGGAGTCCTAGTAACAATTAAATAGCGGCACACACACACAGACTCAGGTACAACCGTTAGGCGTTAAAATAGCACATAAATCAAACGGTAATACCCTCGCAAACGCATGCTCTAAGGCAGCGCGGACGGAAAGCACGACTTCAAAATCAACTGCTGCTTTCAGACGTCGAAACCAATTTTCCAGAAAAATGCACACAGACAGCGCGATCGAGAAAGTGGTGGGACGCAAGAGATGAAGCTAGCTTTTTCGCACCCAAGGCAGCTGTCTGTTAAATTCACGTCACGGAACGAATAGAAACATGCCAAAAGGTACCTTGCAGACGGATCGATATTTATATTCTAGCGCGGCAACAACTTGGAAATCGAGATACACTGAATGAGGACGTTTTAAAACCGTTGACGGCAAGCAAATAACACAGCAGTGTGCGCCAGAAGCCACTAAATGCTTGCACATAATTCGATGTGCTCAAATTCAGGCGGACTAATTCGAAAATCCCATATACAAGTGGGGTTTTAATTTAGAAAATAACATTAATTAGCCATACGTTCGTATAGTAACTCTATATCTATATATTAGACTATATACTACTGAGATTGAGACCTCGACTCACAAAGAGAAGTGTAGGAAGACCACCAAAGAGATGGAGTGACGATATTCGAACAATCGCCGGTGGAAATTGGATACAGAAGGCACAAGATAGGAATACATGGAGACAAATGAAAGAGACCTATGTTAAACAGTGGACAAATCTGGGTTGATGATGATGATGATGATGATGACGTTCGTATAATCTAAAAATGTCCCAACATGTCCATCCTTGTAACGGTAGGCAGAACAGTAAAGAAATAACGACATGCATAAACAAACTGGTAAAGAATGACTTTAATATAGGAAGTAGTATTTAGACGATTTAATTAAAAATTGTAACCATGTAATTATTGTAATTAAGCTACATGATAGAGAATGAGGTAGATGGAAAAATAAAAAAACTTAAAAATGTATTAATTGTTTTTCCATAAAGGAAATGTGCTTTTTCTAAATGTATTAGAAAATTATACATATAGTCAGGGTGGATTGTCTAATTTAGAAATATAAAACCACTTTGAAGCAGAGGAATGTGTTGTTATTGGCTTGTACCAAGAAGTAGAGTGTTGAAATCGAAGATTTAAGGTATAAGGAGAACGCTACTGGTAGGAATTGGTAAAGTGGTTGTAGCGGAGATCTGAACGATTGCTGTTGTATGGTGCTGGAATGTGCAGGGTTTGCAATGCTAAATATATTGTTAATATGGCTAGAGTGGTGTGATGTTTCGAGGATTGGATCAAAACGTTTGTACTAGGAAATATTGAGTGTAAATAAAGAAAAACATTTAATTTCTGATTAATAATTACCTGAAGAAATCTAAGAGTGATATTTTTAGTTGAGAAAAAGGTTGGTATGGACTGTCAGCGTACGTTTTAGGGAAAAGGGCTCTATATAACGGACAATCACTTTCAACATAAAAAGTAATTTAAAATCAGAGTAATAATTAATGCATGTCTCAACTTGAATAAGGAGTTTTATGCTTGAATAATTTATTAACTGGGCTAGTTTTGGTGATTTAATTAATCATACGTCTTTAGTACACTGGGCAAATAGTTCATATGACATAGTACAAGATGGGCCAATTTCTATCTTTTTATAAGGAATCTTTCATCCTTAATCTCTGTTTTCGAAAAATGCTTAATGGTGACAACCAAAATTGGCTATCTCCTTTAGTCTTCGATTTATAAACAATAGTTCAATTTGTTCTCTGAATACTGTCATTTTTAACAGTGATCTATTATGAGATGTTTTATCGGACCTTTTCCATTGTCTTGGGTGTTTATAACACGACGTTTCGGAAGTTTTTGATCTACTCCCGTTCTCCGGTGAATGGTCCCGGGTTCAAACCCCGGGGTAGGTACTGGTGTGCGTGAAAATACTTAAAAAATCAGTCCTTCTCAGGACTAACCAGGAGTTCATTCATCTAACGACTGGAATGGATCAAAAACTCCCGAAACGTCTTGTGATAAACACCCGAGGCAGTGGAAAAATTCTGTTAAAACATCGCAAAAGGTAAATTTTTAGTCTTTTCGTTTGTGGCTATATCTCGCTTATTTATGAAATTAGAGAAAAATAACTTCTATGTTCCTCAGGCACCTTTTTAATAAGTTACAGTGGGTTAGTCAGTTTTTCACAAAACAAGTTTGAATGTCGAGTTATACCATAAAGTTGTATTTTTTATATGGAACTCATAGTTCGCTGTGGTATCATGACAAAAACGATATTTCCTCACTACAGTGATATATAGGGAATTTATTTTAATGGTTAACATAAGAGTTTCGTTTCTGTGCAACCTAAATGGTGGTCAGGTCATTTCCATAGTTACAAATGAGACCAATAGATTAGAGCGTGTATTTTACGAGTTAACATAGGAATTATTACTTGTGAAAAAGACAATTAAAAGTTATCCTAATGTATACCACTGAAGGAAAAATACAACACACAAGTTGTTCCTACGTATCTACTTTTTAGTTGCTCTAATCTATTGATCTCATTTGTAAATATGGAAGTGACCTGTATGATTAAATGCTGCCATAGAAACAAAACTGCTATGTTAACCATTAAAATAAATTCACTGTATATATCTGAATATCATCAATATATAACGGGTGTTCATTTTAATTTAACGTCGCAGTCGGCGCTGAAAAGTTCATTGTAAACATATCACAAAACGTACCTAACTTAACAACAAGAAAGCATTCAAATGCAAACGTTTAAAACTAACTTTAAAAAACTACATTTCCATCAAATGGTAATAACATAAGTGTAATTTATTGCAATAAAGAGTACTTAGAACAAACGATCAAAACGTTCATCACCTTCACTCGTGCACGCTCGAAGTCTTCGCACAATCCCATTGCTGACATTTATTAACATAATATATTCGGATTGCCATTAATTTATTAATTTTCTCCAATATTCGGTGTCGCAGTTCATTTAGATCATGTATCAATTGCTGGAAAAAGAAGTTCTTGAAATGTGGCCACAGAAAGAAATCGCATGGCGTGAGGGCACAACATCTGGCTGCATAAGGTATTGGTTTGTTTCGACTAATAATTCGTCTGTCGAAATTTTTTTGTATCATATTTAAGGTATCATGTGTTGTGTGCGCAGTGGAATAAATGAAACCTGAGTTCAATGTCATGAAGCTTTCCGAAAAAGCGCCGTAAAAGCTCTTCTCGATACCTTTCTGCAGCCAAAGTGCCTGAAAAAAATATTCGTTGATTTTTCAACAAATAAACACTTTTGTCTTACTTTTACTTTCAAAAAAGTATGACCCATCTATTTTGCGTCTTTACAAAGCCGCCCACACTCCTATTTTTTGAGGATGAAGAGATGTCTCTACCATAAAGTTAGGCCTCTCCGAACTTCACCAACGCATGTTTTGTGAATTAATGTATCCATCTAAATAAAACGAGGCTTCTGTGTTCTTCAATAAGTCGTTATTGGGGGTATTTAGGAACCACTGGCAATATTCAATAGGATAATCAGCTGCCTGTATTTGTTGTACAGACTGCCAACGGTAGGGATAGACTTGGGTGTCTCTCTTTAATAGTCTGTGGCAGGTACCAAGTGCCAACTGAACTTTTTGAGACAAATGGCGTAGAGAGGTTCGAGGAGCATCTTCCATAATTTGTCTTATATTTTCAATTACCTCTGCTGTTCTCCTCGGAGAATGACCGCTGCCTTCGTTGCGTGAAACAGCTCTAGTCCCACGAAAAACTTTAATGCAGTGATTCAGAAAACCACAAAATTGTTATAATGCAACGTAAGGTTTGGAATATATTGCCAAATTCCGTCAACACGACGGTCGAAACGAAAATAGAATTTGATCATAAAGATGTTATGTTTTTGTAGCAAAACCATGTTAAATGACTGACAGGCAGAGATTCCAGAATAAGTCTGTTTGTCTAGACAAGTTAATATTCTATTTTAGTTAAAATTATTAAACAAGCTGTACTGTACTTATGTAAATATTTCACTAACGAAATTCACAATTTACTAAATGACAACAAACACGTGACGTTCGGTTGAAACAGCTGATGTGGTAAGTTCATAATGAACTCTTCAGTGTCTAACGTCAAATTTAAAAGAACGCGCTTTATAAAATCCAATCGTGTCTGTCCCAGAAAAAGGCGACGGACTTATTTTTGCAATTTAGAATTACTTACAAACCCTAAAGTCGGAAGAGATATTCCTTCGAATCTAAGGTTAATGCGGACAATCCCAAATTCTAAAAATTTAATATGGCGGGTCTAATATGGCGGCTTTAAGAAAAATCAGTTTTTCACGTTTTTACCCCTTCCAAACGACTTAGAAACTTGAAATTATTAAACGAGTTAGTCCATGCCATACAAACAGCTCTTGGAATTAAAATTTCGGGTTGAATTATAAGGAATTAAATGAAAGGTGACCGACTTTTTTTGCACTTTTCGACCTTTTAGAAATCTGAAACTTGCAATAGACATTGCTTGGGCCCTAAGGTTGATGCGAAAAATTCTAAATCCGAAACATTCAGTATGGCGGATATAATATAGCGGCCTTAAGAAAAATCTTAGAAACTTGAACTTTTTAGAGGATTTGGTCCGTACCATAGGAATCACGCTTAGAGTAAAAAATAATAAAAGTAATGCGCGGGGGTTGAACTCTAGGGTATGCAATAAAATAAGGGTCGTTGTGCAAACGTTTTTTTACTCAGTGAGGAATTTTTAATCGCCGTCACCTACGGTTTTTATTGTCTCAACGATCTCCTTAATGTTCAAATTAAATTTTAAAATCAAACCCGGAGAAAGTCATGGGAAACGGTCCGGAGATATGGCTTTCAAAAGTAGACGTTTGAAGACACTATATGTACCAGCATAATAACAATCATTTAGAGACTATTATTGATTCATTGTTATACGGGTGTCCAGTCTCAAAGTCGAACATAGGCAATTGACATTAGTGCGTTCGGTCGTTCTTCATTGAAATAATAATTTTTTCTGTAGATAATTTTAACAGACGTTGACAGAAAACACCGATTTACGCCAACTAATTACCAATTTTTTTGACAAATGCTATCGAACTTGAAAAGCAAGGCATGGCATATTTAAAAATTCCCAAGTTTTAAATTAGTATTTTAAAATAAAAATCGCATCTTGAATATTATTATTGATATGATTTGATGCGTAATAATTTTATCTTTCCATTGATACCATTACCTTCCCTGGAAGTTGAATTGGCGAGCAGGAATCGGTAAAAACGTTCAATACAATGTTAATCGCCTATGTTCGACTTTGAGAACGGACACCCGGTATACATTTACAGTAATACATTAAATGCTAAATACACACCGATATTAGTCACATATAAAGTGGATAAAGACAAATATGGAAGCGTAGATATATCGGGTCATAATTTTCAATCTATGGAATAGAACATAATTTATGTGAGATAAGAATGGCTATCTTGCCGGCAGTATGGCTGAGTGGTGTTGCATAACTCATGGCACTTGTAAAAGTTAAGCTCCAGTCTGCTTGGTCAGTACTTGGATGGGTGAACATATGGAGAGCGGGCGTAGCGTTCTAGCTTAGATAGGCTCCACTACATCAAGTACCTCCGCCAAATGTAAAAATACACATGCGCTCAGCGGCTCGGTGCGCCTGGCACTCCGACACTGTGTAAATGGTAGAAGGTATAATTTCTAAATATGACACCATCTACGGGGTCGATAATCAGCACTAGGGAGCTTATCAGTTCGGGATTGGTCGATTTTCAAAAAATGCACGGTTCTCATTGGATAATATCAGTCATCTGACAGTGGTGTGTAATAATCACAAAAATTCTGTAAATGTTCATTTATAGTTGCTTAAATGAAGAGATTTTTTTACATGCTGAAATCAATTAAGTAGGCAAAATATGAAAAGATTATGCATTGTTTTACTGTCAAATCAAATTACCTAATTGCTTTCATGTTTGACAGTTTATTTTGATTTTTTTGGTCGAGTGCTTTTGGTATACCTACTTAAAGTAATAGCAATTTAGCAAATATTTTTTCTAAAAATGTAGGATTTTTTTCAAAATTATGAGCCAAAATTTGTATTTAGATATAAAATCACATTTTAAACAACTCTCTTTGGTAACATTTTTCTCTATCTTGGCTAGTGAATTCATTTTTCGCACTTATATTTAAAACAAACCTGTTAAGGGTTTTACTCAGAACTTCACTCGCAAGTGGAAGTTGTGACACTAAAAAAAAATTAAAGGAAAATAGGGGTAAAATAATCTTCACGTTCTTTGTAATAGTGCTGAAACAATAAAAAGAAACACTTGTTACCGCAAATTAAGTCAATTTCAAATATAAAACCATTACCGGCTATGGTACCTGAACTACAGCATCTGCGAATGCGATTTTAACTTCGCCAGTCTGATCCACGAGTCCATCGAGTACCTCTTCCAGGTCTATGATGCGCAGCGGTATTAAACAGAACGCAACTTATTGTTGCACCTTTTTTACTTTTTTTACATTTATTATTTATCTGTTTGGTCCCATTTTTGTCACGTGTAAAGCTTGAGCTATGTGCAGATTATTACTTTTTTCTATTTCTCAGTTAAAGTAGGAATACACAAAAATACATTTTTGAAGGTGCTCACCTTGTATATGTTGAGTACAGACTATGCCCTTTTTCTTCAAGGGTAAATATCTGTTCTATATGCAAAATATTACTTTCATTTAAGTAATAGTTGAGTTAAAGCAAAAACAGGAAGAATTTTATTTTTTAAGGTGCTTACCCTGTATACAGGGTGTTCCGCAACTGAATGACCATAGTCCTGATAAACATATATCATAAGGTGTACCTTTTTATTTTTATTAAATTAAAAGTTCAATTGGTATTATTTTTAACATTTTCGTAGTTAATCTTAATGCAAAAATTTTGCTAATCTAAATTGTTTAGTTTTTGGTACCAATTGAACTTTTAATTTATTCGTAACTCGAAAACGGTTCACTTTAGGATATACCGATGGGGCCAAAATTATATATAACAGCAATGAAGTAACATGAACAAGAAAATAGAATGCATTTCTTGCGTAAGAAAGAGATAAACATAGAAGCAAACATCTTAGTTATGACATACCTATGTCAACTAAACATTCCTACTAAAATATCTTTTTTTGATCTTTTTCTTACACAAGCATTCTATTTTATTGTTCATCTTATCTCATTGCTGTTATATATAATTTTGGCCCCATCAGTATGTTCATAAGGACTTTTTGAATTAGAATGATCTCAAGAATATGTATATTTCCTATGGTCCTCCAGTTGCGGAACCCCTTGTATATTCTACCGAAATTTCCTCGGAGAGCATATAATCTGCTTGCAACATATCGTCTTCCAACAAATATTTTTTTAGCTATACCGGCAACAGACAGACAGACAAATAGACAGACACACAGACATACAGACAGACAAACAAATGACAGACAGACAGACAGACGGAATTGAGAAAATCGTTCTCTGTCATCTGGAGTCCCTGAAACGTGAAGATCAGTAGAAATCTCGGAAGGTGATTTTTATGCGATTACAATACTTTCTTCGTCTTTTAGACGAGGGTAGTAAAAATGTAAAATTTGACAGATAACGGAAGTCACGTGACAACGTTTGTCTCGTCCATTTGTAATCGTTTTTTAACCACAGAACGTGGTACTTTTATTTTTGTGTTGCGTGTTTCAATTAAGAGGGTAGTTCAAATACCTTTCACATCATCTATGGTAAAATCTTTTAATTCATAGCAACGACAAGCTCCAAAAAATCCAATAAACTAAGGCTATCAGCAAAAATTAGTATTAAGTATGTGGTTAAATCATTTAAATAATTATCTTGATCATTAAATATTTGGCGTTTGGTGCATTTTTAATAAAGTGTTTATGAAGAGAAAAAATGGACTTTTGGTTTTTAAAAGCATCAGATTTTTGTTTCAGAAGAGCACATAACTTAGGAAATTTACTGATATCTACAGTGTGTTTCACTTTACAGGGAAGAACCCCTGTATTTTATTTGTTTTTGTATCAATTGATTTGAATTTTTTACCAGTTGTACAATTCACTAAGAGGCATCTATTCATGTCCTTGAGCGCAAATGACGTTATTAGCCTGGCCTAGTAAGATAAAGAACATGAGTCGTATTGTTAATATTTTACATCGCGTTAGAGTTACAGCAAAAAGTTATTAAGAAAAGTTGTTTAGAATCAAAAGAATATCCCAGATACCGATTTTGGTTTAATAATTCGAATTTTTAATTTTTATCCATAAATTTGTCAAAGTCCTAAATTTCAACTTTTAATTTGGTATCAAATGGTGCCATGGAGAAACAGCATTTTTATTATTGTTGCAAACGTCATTAGCTATTAATAATGGCTGAATTACGTTTAACTGTAGCTGAGAAAGTAGAAATAATTAGAATTACTGGTGAAAATGCAAGATGCAATAGAAAAGTAGCTAGAGTATTTAATGGAAGGCATCCAGGGCGTGCACCTATTTAACCTGGAACTGTTTAAAAAATTAATCAACGTTTTAATTTGTGTCAGGATAAATAGGTGCACGCCCTGGATGCCTTCCATTATATATTCCAGCTACTTCTCTATCGGATCTTGCATTTTCACCAGTAATTCTAATTATTTGTACTTTCTCAGCTACAGTTAAACGTAATTCAGCCATTATTAAAAGCTAATGACGTTTGCAACAATAATAAAAATGTTGTTTCTCCATGGCACCATCTGATACCAAAATTAAAAGTTGAAATTTGGGACTTTGACAAATTTATGGATAAAAATTAAAAATTCGAATTATTAAACGAAAATCGGTATCTGGGGTACTATTTCGATTCTAAACAACTTTTCGTAATAACTTTTTGCTGTAACTCTAACGCGATGCAAAATATTGACAATACCACCCATGTTCTTCATCGTAGTAGGCCAGGCTAATAACGTCATTTGCGCTCAAGGATATGAATAGATGCCTCTTGGTGAGTTGTACAACTGGTAAGAAATTCAAATCGATTCATACAAAAACAAAGAAAATACAGGGGTGCTTCCATGTAAAGTGAAACACACTGTATATCATCTTCAATTGGAAGCGTTTGAGAAGAGGTTTTCTTAGTTC
This sequence comes from Agriotes lineatus, assembly GCA_940337035.1. NCBI lineage: Eukaryota > Metazoa > Arthropoda > Insecta > Coleoptera > Elateridae > Agriotes > Agriotes lineatus. Next base: position 146,778,134 of record OW679195.1, on the reverse strand, counting down.
TTTTTACAATTTCCGGTGGAGTATTGATAAAATCCAAGCCACTTTCAGAATCAGAATTCACGATAAACGCGAAGAACTCAGGTACAATAATAATTCTAGTAACTGACAAGTCAGAACTAAATGGACGGTAGACATCAAACTGTAAACAAACCAACGATACCCGGCAACTTGATGTGGGACGCTCATAATTTTACAATGTTTATTATAATTTTACTTTGCTTTTAACATTAATTAAAATGAGAATATCCCTGATGGATATTTAATTGGAAATTGCCATTACTAATAATATACTGGCAAATATTTGAAAATTTACATTAAAATCTCCACTTATTGTAGTTTATAAAAAATATATTAGTATTTAGATATTTGGTTTGTTATTATTTTTAATAAAAATGTTTTCTTTACTGTGTTTTTTTTTCATTCGTGATCTCTATCAAAATATAATGCATGCATAAAAAATTTCATATGGAAATATTTGCAGTTCTTTTTTAACAAGAGCATTCGTGCATGTCCTCAAGAAAAATCTCCCCTCCTTCGGGTGGGGATTTTTTCAGTTGGTATGCATTCATGCTTTTACAGAAAGAAATAGCTGCAGAAAATTCCAAACATTTCCGGAAATTTTTCAAGCATTTGTTATGTCTCTACTGAAAAAATACGTTCTAGTTTTAAAAAATATATAATTGGCGGTGACTAAAGTATTACATGAGGGGCGGGTACTATCTTACTTTCGTCACTAGAGGCGAAAGTTTACGTGTTGGGATTTTTCGTGACTAGAAACGGAATTGACATTTTCGGTTGAGGTGTACTGTTACCCAAAGATGTATTTTCGTATGTGGTCGTCGAAAAAATATATTAAAGAAGAAACAGCAGTTCACCATTCCATACATGCTATGTTGTATTTACGAGCACGAAAGCTGAGGTTTGCTTTAGAGTTTCCACTTCGAACTTTTCCTCTACTTCTAAATAGGATCGCTTCACTTTGTACTAAGCCGCTCAGTTTTCCTGGATTACCCGAAGCCATGTTGTCTGAATACTCGGTAAACAAGAGCAAGGAATATTGTTCCCATTAAAAAGTTTACATTCTGGGAGTATATGAACCCATCCTTCTGCTGGTGAGCAATGACAGCGAGATATAAAAGGAAAATCGGCGATTTCCCAAACTTGGAAACATTTAACTGCGCATGCAGTTCGAAGCGGCGTCGCAACGCCTGTTTGGTGGTAGTTTTGTAGTAACCTCCAAAGCGATCTGACGCTTGTCACTTGTTGATATCGCCGCAATCAGTGTGCTGTTCGGAAAAGTTTTCGATAACGCGGACATCAGATAAGAAAAACTATTACGCGTAATTAATAACGCGGTAAGTGTGATCACATTGATATTTACTGCCTGATAGTGGATTCATTTGGTTTATAACTTCCAATAAAGTTTGGAACTTGGCAAAGTTTTGCAACTCAGTGTAACTGTATTTTCCCTTGCATTATTTGCTTTTACAGATCGTTACGAACTTTTCAAGCCATTAGCTATTTCCGAGCTCTCCTAAAGTTTAGGACATTTACTTATTGAGTTCTTATAAAAATCCACTGTGAGCCACAATGATGCATACATGAGTTTATATTTATGGCACTTTGTTAGCGCTGCGTTGAAACAAAATTTAAGTTTAACTTTAAAAAATCACAAATAAATGTGACTAAATTGTAAGTTCACATTTCTTGTCATGTTTCCACAAACATTTTTCATCTAATAAATTTTAAATACTCTACCAGATACGAACACTTCGGTAGCAGTTAATATTAAACCGATAAAATTGCTTATGCATAGCTTTATAAATATAAATAGCATGCCTTGACAACACGCTGCTCAAATTATTTGCTTCAATCCGTGCTGAAAACTGAAAAATATTTAGCTTAACGAACAGTTTTTTTACGTTACGTTAAAGTTAACGCTTAAGCATATCTATAAATTTGCTGCTATTTTTACAGTTGGAGTAACAATTTTGTAGTTTACACTAAACTTCTTAATTTATTAATGCAACTACCTTTGTACTTAAATATCGAACTTGACATCTGATTTTTAAGCAATTTATAGTTGATTCATAAATTAGGAAGTATTCCACAGCCATACTAGATAAAAATATTTTTTGATCACACTATAGAATGTCTGCTCAAAATCTTCATCTTGTATACACCACATTTATTTAGAATTTCAATCTCCGAAGCGCTTACACCGCCTTTACGGTGATGTATTACGTATACGTGTGCCCATTCTGTTGTTTGGAACTAACGTTACGAGATAAAAAGTTGGGGAAATTTCAATTCAAGTTTACTTTTGTTTATTTAAAAATGCTAACAAAGAAATAAGCTATTACTTTTAAATGCAAATATTATCTGTTTAATAAAGCTAGCACTTCATATTTTTTCGATTGTTGGTTGTACAGATTTTTTGCTGCAAACTCTAAGACAATTTTTAATTCACAGCTGCCATATAACCTTAAATAGAGCTTTCTGGATTTAAAAACATTTTGTTTCAACAATTTTGTAAATTAATAACTGAAAAATTGGATGGTGTAATGATTTTATGTATGGATTTTCATAGGATAAATTAAATTGGTGCATAAACAAGTGTATGAAATATTTAATTAATAGATATTTTCAACTCAATTGCGTTATGTTAAATTTGGTTAATGGAATGCAGAGATTCTAACGAATATTTTCAGTGTCATGTTAAAACTGAGTTAAATAAATATATTAGCCAGAAAAGTTTTACATTAAAGCGTTGGTAATATTTTTTTTCGTAATTATTTGTTTTTTCTCCAACAACGTTAATGTGGCATCCGCCAGTAAAATGTTTTGAAACTTCGTTATTAAGTGAACACAACATGATTTGTTTTTAATTTTACTTTTTGGTATATATTTAGTTTGTTTGAGGTTTCAGATATGTCAATTATTTAAAACGTTGATATTCACTGCGTCTGAATGCAAAAAATGCAAAAACTTAAAATACATTCTTTTTAGTAATTAATTTAGTATTGTTTACTACCTAATTGTTTGTGGAAGATTATTATAAAATATAGAAAATGAGACTCATTGATATTAGTTAATGATCATTTTAATCGTATTGGAGTAAGAGTAAGCGACGTAATTTTGTGGTAGGATCATAAACATATTTAGAAGAAGAAATATTTCCAAGTTGTACAGAACTTTATGCTATCAGACGAAAATATTACAAAGAAAGTTTTACTCCAAAACAATATTAATAGAAATTCAGTTTCTTTTGCCTCTTCAACTATGACGAAAGTTAGTAGAATATTTTGAAATTTTCTTACAGGTTTTCTTATTCGTACTTTGAAAAATATAAAGGTTCAAGTACATTGCCCTTTAATAAAATATTTGTAGAACCCTATTCATCGTTTGATTATACTCGTAGTTATATTACTCTTCAGCACAGCTGAAAAAGTGCAATTTTAAGGTACGACATTATATTATACAGCGTATCTAATATGGTAATATATTTGGGAAAAAGGTAAAACATATTTCATTATTGCATATGTAATACGAGTATTAAGTTGAATATATGATAATATATCACTCTGCTGCATTTTAATAACTTTAAAGAAGTATATTCTACACACAAATGACCTGTTGCTATGTTATTGTAAAATTGCTTATTTAAGTATGAAATACCCTCAGATTAACAGTTTCTCAATTCCAGATTTTGCAATATTTCAACCAAAAATGACATGCTGTTCCAGTATTAATAGTAATTTATTATACAAGACGATAAAGTTAAATTTTATCCACGATTATTTTACAAACATTAAGTATTCATAGCGATATAATTTAAATACAACCAATTATTATTGAACAGGCGAAAGCTTATGGCGTTTCATGTACAGTTAACTCCATATTCAAATATTGACTGTGCCACCTGCTAGTGTACTACTCGAAATTTAAGTCTTAAAAAATTATATTCATCAAGCTCGTTTTCTTTTATATCTTCGCCTGAAGATTATGATTAGACATTTCATTTTCAGAAAGTGGGTTAAAAAGTTGACACTGCCGGGAGTTTGATAGAATCTTACAGGTTGCTCTCAGCATTTTCGAATTCCCTTTAGGAATGCAATTATAATGTTAGTTTGGAATGTAAATGTCAGAAACTCATCGGATTAAAATACCTCCAAACACACTTTGGTAAGCTAGAAACATCGTGTTGCAGGATATTCTGTAAAATATCTAAATTTAGTTACCTACTGTTAGACTTGTATACAGAAAATATTGTTGGTCTCATATGGCGTAAGAGATACTTTAGCGGCTTAATTACTTATTTCCGTGTATTTATCAACCAATGTATCGGAATAAGGTAAATTTTAATATGCAAAGATGCTGACTGTATGTAGTTGAAACGTAGCCTCGAACTAATTTAGAAATGGACAAACAATGAGAAATCGAGGTACAATAAATCAACTATCTGCAGTTTAACGTTAAAACTCACTTAAATAAAAATATTGGTCATAAAGGTTTTCTATTAAAGAGTTGCCCATAGATAATTTAGTAATTTCTTTTTTCTCCAACAAAATTAATGTGATGTTCGTCAGTAAAATGTCTTGAAGCTTCGTTATTAACCAAACACGGCATGTTTTCGTTTCAATTTTACGTATAGCGATATGTTTAGATTGTTTCAGGTGTCAGATATGTAATAGATATTTATCTTCATCAGTGTTGTTATAGACTCTTAACCAAATTAATTTTAGAATTGTTAAGAGCTTCATTACCGCACTGAGTGCGGTAATGGATATTACCGCACTCAGTGCGGTAATTAATAGATATTACCGCACTCAGTGCGGTAATTGATAGATATTACCGCACTCAGTGCGGTAATGAATATTACCGCACTCTTTTTATATAAAGAAATACATTGAACCAGAATTTATTGATGAAGATAAAATATTGAACAACACACGTTTGCTTATGGCACTTAACGAGACTCGTTTGATTGCCGCAAAACTCGGCTCACCGCCTCGTTTTTGGCAATCAAACTCGTGTCGTTAAGATGCTCATAATCAAACTTGTATCGTTAATATCTATAATGACACAAGTTTGATTATGAGCATCTTAACGAAATGAGCTTGATTGCCAAAATGAGGAGGTGCCATAAGCAAACGTGTATTGTTCAATATTTTATCTTCATCAATAAATTCCGATTTAATGTATTTTTTATATAAAAAAGACTATTTACCAAATTAATTTGAGTATCGTTAAGAGTTTTATTACAGCACTTGGTGCGGTAATGGATAATACCGCACTCAGTGCGCTAATGAATCTCTTAATGATACTAAAATTAATTTGGTTAAAAGTCTATAACAACACCGATGAAGATAATAGATATTAACGATACAAGTTTGTTTATGAGCATCTTAACGAAACAAGTTTGATTGCCAAAACGCCATCAATACATTTTGGTTCAACGTGTTCTTTTTTTTGTAAAAAAGAGTGGGGTAATATCTATTACCCCACTGGGTGCGGTAATATTATCTATAACCGCTCGGAACGGTAATATATCATCTATGACCGCACTGAGTGCGGTAATATCCCTTACCGTACCCAATGCTGTAATAAAGCTCTTAACGATACTGAAATTAATTTGGTAAATAGTCTATAACAACACCGATGAAGATAAATTATTTAAAACGTTGGTTTTCAATGTGCTTGACTTAAGTGTTGTTTCGATCGTTGATTCTTAATCTCGAACTTGAGAATCTTAGTTCTCGAACATTATGCATATATGTGCGTACCGAATAGTGGCAGTTGCGACTGTGTAACCCCAAACATAATCACTTGCTCCATGTATTAAAGCTTTGGGTTTCCACTGACGATATTTATGGCACTGTACTTGAAAGGGCAAAACAAAGGAACTGGATAAAAGATAAATTCTCCGATCCTAGACCAGACTATGTGAGTTGAATTCCTACAAACTCGGCGACCCCACTGCGATTCATCAATCCGACATTGCCAACCATGAGGTCTTAATGCCTAACAACGTCATCTAAGAGGAGAGGTCGAGTATGCTTCATTTTATGCGGGTTCTAAAAATATTATCGAAAAACTGTCGAGATCGAGAATTTGGTAAATCTCTTCTCAAATTTTTGAGAATTTTGTTAATTTCGCCTCAAATATTCAAGATCGAAGAATGTTGATCTCGATCTCGAATTTCGAGACGAGACAAGTCGAGAAATTATCTCGTCTCACTACTTGAATGTAAAACCTTTAAGAAATTACAATATATATAAGCAATTAGATTAGTTTGTTATAAAAGGTATAAAATGAGATGTAAGTATGAAATATATCATTAGTTACTTGCTATTTTAATATCGATATCAATTAATGCCAATTTGTATCTCCTTGAACTGAAAGAGCTTATGACGAAATATTGTAATAGAAGCATAAACATATTTAGAAAGAGAAACATTTCCAAGGTGTGCAGAACTTTATGTTAAAATTATTTCAAGCGAAAATATTGCTAAAAAGGTTTTATGCTGATGTTAATCAAAATGGAGTTTCTTTTGCGTCTTCAACTAAGAATTTCATTCTAAAATTAGGATGAACGATAGTAAGACAACATACTCTATTCAGCTGGAATTTAGATGCTGTAATTGTAGATGAAATTAACATTTAGGATCAAGACTGCCCATAAGCGCATTTTTTTACATGTTGTTAAAGTAGTTTAAGAAGCTTTCCAAACATGTGTTTCAGTTTCACACATTTTATAATCCGCTTAGCAAAAAAAAACGGAATAAAATAGCATGACGTTTTCATGAAAAAATTAATATTGAGGCAATTTTTAAAAATATCTTACTTCTGATATACAATGTGTACAAGATAAGGAGGGTCACTAGGGGGATTTCGTTAATAGTTAAGAGATACATATTTGATAAATTGGGAAAGTTGAGTAATTAAGCGCCTAAGAAAATGACCCATAGAAAACTTTGATATGATTTTTCCTCTTTGAGTTATCTTAAAAAACAAATTTTTGGAGTTCTTACTTTATCTTTTTTCTGGTGTTAATATTAAAATTAGAGTGAAACTAATGAATATTCTTTCAGAAACTTTTCATGGACTTAAAGATTAAAGAACGACCACCGATCTCATTTTTTTAAATACTATCCTTATTTTCGGATGCCAAGTTTTAGAAGCTCTTTTTATTCTGAATTATTTCATAAGTTGTTTCAGCTTTTGTAATATAAAGAAATAAGTAATGAGACAAACTGGATGTTTTTTTCCTTAATAATCGCGTGTTGTCTTATAATACAAATAATTTTCAATTGATTTATTGATTGTTTTTCTTACTTATAAACAATAATTAAAATTAGAAATAAAAAACATCCAGTGTGGCCCATTACTTTTTTCTTTAAATTATAAAGTTGAAAAAACGTAAGAAATGCTTTACGAGGCAGGTCCGTAGCCAAAAATTTCTTGATGATGACCAAAAAGGCTTGAATCGTAGTTAAACCATAATGAGTAATACATTGTTGAATTAAGAATAAAAACGTTGTTTCAGCTTTGCAATTTAAATTAAAATGTAATGAGCTACAGTGGATATTTTTATGTCTAATATTAGTTATTGTTTATAAGTAAGAAAAATAATTAATAAATTAATCACCTCCTATTGAAAATTTTCTTTATTCCAAGACTCGTTACTCCTTTCTTTAAATTACAAAAGCTGAAACAAAGTTTGAAATGCTTTAGGATACAGGTCCATATCGAAAAATTTCGTGATGATACAAAAAACTTGAAACGTAAAAACCAAAATGTGAATTTAGATTAAAAAGGGCTTCTAAAATTTGACATCAGAAAGTTGATGACGGTTGCTCGAAGGTGACACGTCGGATCAAGAAATGAATGACGTAATATTTAAGTCCATAAAAAGTTGCTATAAACAATTTCTTTCAGTTTTCTCAAGAACTCCAGAAAAAATAGAATAAAAAATCAGAAAATTCGTTTTTTTTAATATAACTTAAAAACGAAAAATCATAGCAAGAATTTCGAGACATCATTTTGTTAGCCATTTAATTATGTACTTTTTTCCTATTCAACCAAATTTGTATCTCTTACTCTTAACGAGGTCCCCATACTGGCCCTTTTTATCTTATAAAGTAGAGCTAAAAGTAAAATCAAGTATATATAATACGCAATTTTTAATTCGACATGCTGTTGCTGAAAGGCTCACTTTTATTTTAATAGAGATTGTAGAATAAAATGCTACTACCATGTTAGTAAGTTGTCATTACTGGCGACTATTTTAAGGGGGTAGTAGCCAGAATAGGTCATTACACTCATGCTACACCGTTTATTGCTTTGTTGGTTGTTAAACTCGCCCGTTTGGCTGTGAGTTTCATACAGACTAATTAGTCAAGTAATGTAGGAAGACGCTAAAGGTTAAGATGCTGACGTACATTATGGCAGGTATCAAGCATTACAGATCTTTGAATATTGGAAGAAAGTTGTCCAATTTTCAGCTCATTTTACTGTAGAGTAAAATTATTGGGTACTATTCCTGTAGCGGAAATTACCAGTGGTCTGATACTAACTGTATGAATATTCGACACTTGTTTAAGTTCTACCATTAGTTCTGCGTATTTGTTTACTTTAGGAATACCAATGTCAATCAGCTCTACTGTTTTTTATTGTTTGTGGTACAGAATAATGTCGGGTCGGTTTGCTAATATTTTAATATCAGTCCTTACCTCTCTATCCCAGTACATTTTGTATCGTGCATTTTGCAATACATCCTACGGGTTATATTAAATTTTATAGTAGGGTTGATATAGCAATCTTGTTATGTCTACTCAAATATTGTGTGTTTGCTAGTGACGTGCAAGATCCTATTACCTGTTTAATTGTTTCTATTGATTTTTTACACCTTCTGCATATGTAATTTCTAAATGTTCATTTATAATATATAGAGGTGGAGTGATGCCTTGTATAAATAAAGGGTTTAATTAAAATGTGAATAATCAAATAGGGCAAATCACCACCATGCTCAGAGTACTTTTATTGTGTAAAACTTTGACTGTCACTATTTATTGTAATCAAAATAGAGTGTATTAATTATACTCTAATAAAATGGTTAATTGCCCCTTTCTATATTTAATTGAACTGCAATAATAATCTGGGATAGCTCCGGCGATAATACAAAACTACTCTCTCAGATTGGGTTCAAATCTGAGTTTTATTTGAAATTTTGTTTAGATTATTTGACCCAGCGTAGCTCATATACGCAATTTATTTTAGTACAACGGCTCTACTAGATTCGGTTACTCAGAACCTCACAAAACTTGACTTTGAACACTGAAAGCTGTTAGTGCATATAGAGTTTATTTTAATATTGAAAAGTAAAATTCTGCAAGGAACCATCAGGTAAATCGAATTAAAACTCCTGTTTAGCTGCAACCGACTCTATTTTTTTTAGATATGACGTCAAACGACGCTAGCTGCTTTTTTGTTCCGGACTTCCTGTGATGGCTTCAATTTTCTGGCCAAATCGCAATTTCTACTGACGCCATTCAAATTACTCAAACTGAGACGAATCTGTACGCTTGGAAATACAATGACTTTCCTTCGCAAATTGTATTCTTGGAGATTGATAGCTTTCCCGGCTCTTAAACACTCGAAAACATGCCACTCCTACCATTTAAATTCTAGCAGATCTGGGCTCGAAGATAGTACTAGGCGACGCCGACGGCTTTATGCGCTTGAAGCCGCTTCCCTGGCAGGAAATCTTGTTCAGGATGCTCGTTCACACTTCCCTGGGCCGTTCGAATTGCGAAACCTGGCTTCTGCAGTTCAAATGGTCCGTTGTCGACGTTCGGAATTCTCAGGTGTCGGTGCCGTTTCACAGCCAAAGTCGATTTGGTAAATTTCTAATTTTACGTCGCAGAAACTTCTGCAAGCACTACCACGGATGCCTGATAACTGGTATAATAAAATGGTAAACTGTTTAGACTTGGCAAACACTTTTTATTATATAAAAACAATAAATTTGCTGGAGCACAATTTTGCCCCAAACTAGTCAATTTACAGCAATTGTTCTTATTTTTTGACAAAACAGCATCGCATTGCTTAGTAACCGCGATCTGAAATTGTTTATAGGAAATTAGTTTTAGTTAGAATTTTACATCAAGCAATCAAATTTTATAACATGTTCTGCTCTGTTATAATCACTTAGTTTTTACAATGCACTGGCTGGTACTTTAGTTTTTTTTAAGCACGTCAGTGAATTTTCTTCAATTGAGTTGCCCTCGTTCTCTATTGCTCTTTGAAAATCTTATCTTATCTTGCTTCAATTTCCATCTACCTTTCAGATTGCTTGCTTTTCACTGGCCTGTACGTTTATTAAGAACTCTACACTCATATTATGCACATAACGAACCCTTTGTATAATTTAATTTCAGTTGATCTGGCTTCAAATATGCTTAAACCTACAATATTACTTATATTATATTAGACATCTTAAATCTTTCTTTTACTTAAACTTCAAATTCAATCCCTCTGAAATCTGCCTTGTTTATGCTTGCCCTCTAATTATGCCGCTTGCATCTCATTTCCAATGCATTTAATAACTTCAACTACTGTTCAGTTTGCAATTAAATAAAACATTTCAACTCTGTGCTTTAAGGTTGGGGATTGGAACGAAGAAAATGCTCCAATCTTCCCTCTCGCTTTATTGTATTGCAGAGTGCTACCACCTGGAAATTTATAGTCAAACTAGTTATAAACATTTCTACTGTAGGTAAGTATACGACTAACTAAGGTGGTGTTCTCTGCTGAACAGATGTCAGGTGTTTGTGTTTTGTCATGCCCAGACAACAGGTGCAAATAGATTATAAAAATTACAAGACATAAAAAGTTATCTGGTAATATTTGTAACTCCAATCTCGTGTATTGTATTGCTTTGACCTGGTAACTTTGTGCATGTGCGATATCAATAAATACGAAGAATTTGACGTTAGTTATACAAATATAACAATGGTTACACATAATTTCGCACGTCGAAAGTTAAGTCGGCACTATTGCTAACTTCGTTATTATTGGAGCTATAAAGTCAGTTAAATAGGCAAACTAGTAGTATTTTTTTCGCCAATTGCGATGGTGAAAACGGAATCAAAATCGAACAACGCGTTCGCGAGTTATATCAAAAAGTTAAATTTTTTCAAATGGGTCACTCAGTATACAATATTCACAATCGATAGGAAATTGAATTCTGAACAAAAAGTGTCCTATGTCCTTTTATCTTAGGTAATGTCGAAAATGACAAAGGTATTGATGATTTTTCAAATTCGTCAAGGTGGCTGTGTTAGTGGCAATTTTGCCTTATCATAAAATAGAAATTAAAAAGAATATCAATGAAGTAAAATAATATCGTTTATTTCAAATTATTCTATGAACTTCTAAAAACAAATTAGATGCTCAAAAACATCACCATCTTGCTCCAAGCATTCTTGAGCCCGCTTGTAAATACTTCTAGTGGCCCTGGCAATGACATAACTCGCGAACGCGATGTTCGATTTTGATTCCGTTTTCATTTTCACCATCGTAATTGGCGAAAAAAATACTACTATTTAACTGACTTTGTAGCTCCAATAATAACGAAGTTAGCAATAGTGCCGACTTAACTTTGAAAACCGTATAAGGAAAGACGTGGAAATTCTTTTTAACAGCATCATTGAGAAAATACCTTTGCTGACACGTATGTTTTCATTCAATAATGAAATGGTGCAACCTTCTAATGTTTTTTTCACAAAAACAGGCCAATTTTGTAGGGGTATTTTAAAGGAAATTGTCGAAGATTGTAGCCGTAGCGAATCTTCAGTTTCAAGTAAACAAGAAACATCCGATATTACTGCAGAAATCATTGAAGAAAATGAGTATGACTTTACATAGGGGTCTGTGCAAGAATACGAAGAGTAAGTAGTACAGGGCCGGCAGAATGACCGACCCTATTTAAATTGTTAATAACTGTTTCAAAGTTTACAATATTTTATTTTTTTTTCAAAAATGTAAAGTAAAAACTTGCCAATTTTAGTTACAATATAATTTATTTATTAAAAATATTAGCACTTGCTCCAAATTAATTTGGTTATTATTATTCAGTAGTTGAAGGAATTGTTCACAAAACGTAACCCGAACTTCTAAATCTCGTGGTACCTAGTAATTGGTGCACGACTTGAACTTTGTAAGGATGAAATTTTAAATCCTTTAAAATACGGTGAAGAGTTCTGCCTGATAGGCCCAACTAGATGAATTTAATCAAATTAAGGATTAGGTTAATCTGTATTAGTGTGAAAATAAAGTTTGAGTTTGAGTGATGTTATTTTTAAAACCAAGCTGTGGGTCGATTATACCTAGGTACTACCGTTTAGAAGCAGCTCATTTTGAAAAAGAAATTGCAAAAACTAGATAAATGCAAATTAACAAGACAAATCAATTTTAATTCATCTACATTATATTACAAATCAATTATTACCAATAAAACTGTTTCAATTGCAATTGAAATTCTACTATTTTTCTGATTCTGAGTAACTTCTTTAATAAAAATAAGCCTACTACAATTTTTAAATTTCCTCCATTTATTTTTGATGGCAGTAGACTACTGGCGTGCAGTAAAATTATTTAAAAATTGCAATAATAACCCCGAGTATAATTGAAATAAAATTAAATTTGTCAGAAAATGGGTAAGAAAGATCCCCTGTGTAGTGAAGAAATGAAATATACTGTATTTTTAAGTTAATTGAATATAAAAAGAACTACGAAAAAGAAATTAAATTGTTTATAAAAAGTCAACATGTACTTATCAAAAATAAACTTAATTGTTAATACAAAAGTGCATATGTATTTAAAAAAATATATTAAATGCTTTATAAAAAAGTAGAAATGTATTTACACAAAATAAACTACTCTGCTAATAAAAAATCTTTGGTAAATATGTATGCACTTTTTTGTATTTTTTGTAAATTTGTACTGTTTTATTAACAATTCAGTTTATGTTTGGTAAATACATGTGTACTTTTTTTATAAACAATTCAATCTAGTTTTAATACATTTTTATGCTATTTAGACAATTCTTATAAAACATCTATAAAATAATGCTTTTTAGAGGTGCGAGTCTAGCGACAGGGCCGTATCAAAGTTAGAAACAAATAGTAATTTTTATTAAATGTAATCTTATAAAATATTTTATTTCTTAAAAAAAATACGATTTTGTAACTAAACAACCAAAAGTAAGAAGATTAATACGTACAGCAGCTGAACAAGTCAGGTTAAAAATGAAGTTTTTTCATTTTTAATTTCAATTTATTCAGTAACTGTACCTTGTATAAAAAAGTTTATTAAGCTTTCTTGTTTATATTTTTGTAGTTTAATTCAAAATTCTAATAACTTCACGAAATCACACAAAAATGTTTTTCTGCATAGGGTTGCCAACATTGTGCCAATCCCCGACGAAAAAAATTGAGGAGGTCGGGGTGTTAAAATAACTGAAAAATATCGATGGTAATATGAATGAATAGTACTTTCCAACACGGAAGAGAAAGGCATACGTTTTTCCAAAGTGTGAGTTTGAGGCGCAAGTGCGAAACGCGAGGACTACAAATACATAGAAGAAAAAATGGCGTTCTCTCCTGCTTATATACAATTTTTTCCATGACCGGGATCAGAACAACAAGAAACGAGTATTACTGCAAATTAGAATTATGCTGCAATATTTAGAAGCCTTTGAATTGTGCTACTCTGCGAATACAAACAATATCATCAGAAACTACCATAAATACATTGAGCAATTTTTCTTTAGAAGTAATAACCTATGTTAAAATTTTTAGCAATTTTTTGTACTTATTATTAATTACTATCTTCGTTCACTAGAGACGACAAGTACGACCGAAAGCAAGACCTCAAGACGAAATTCTAAACCACTTCGGCCCAGGGCGGTCACCTCAATCACAGTGTATCTGCTATTAATCTTGTATTGAAAATAAAGTAGTGTAATAGAAAATACTTTTTTATTTGTCAATATTTAAAGTTTTTTATATCTGTTTAGGCAGCATTATAGGAAGTATAAATTGAGTTGTAAACGTATAACATTTACCAATATATCGCAGTAAAATTTGGTAACTGTATCTGTTTTCTTGTAAGGTGTTGCAAAGTGATTCTGGTGTGCTGTTAAATGGCAGAAAGGTTTTGAAGGTAAATATCGATTGATAAATTTGAAATATATTATCAAGTTGATTAATTAGGTACCTAGTTATTATCAAAAACTATGTAGTTGTAGATAAATTATTGCACTTGACTTGCATATAATCGCTGTATTACACTTGGATGATTTCATCTTCGCGTAATATAGCCTACATTATATGCTTGTAAAATAAAATAGTATTTCCCGCAACCAAAAGTAATTACTTTTAATACCAAAATCTGTCATTGAAGTTGACGTTTCTCTTACTGACACAAAAAGTGTATGTTGCTATGTAACACTTTTAGTTCCTAGGAAGTACTTTTACTTCCATGGAACTAAAAGTAACTTCCATTTGGTGGTCTGTGAATGTAGTTGTCATAATGATTTTTAAATGAGAAACGTCAAAAGTAATCAATCATCTAAAATTTTGAATATTTTGTACTTTTCTAAGTTGCAGAAAAAATAGTATGTATTATTTGGATTAAAAGTTACCCTGTTTGACTTGCAATTTTTGCATTTGCTTGGCTACGGTGCGCTTTGTCTTGCAAATGCAAACATAATTGCTCGTCAAACAAAGTGCCACTTTTAATTCCAATAAAACAATATACTATTAATTCTAGGAACTAAAAGTGTTGCATTGCAAAATACACTTTTTGTGTCAGTAAGAGAAACGTCTACTTCAATGACAGTTTTGGTAGTAATCACTTCAAAACCGGTTGCCGAAAAACATTCTTTTTCAACCTAAAAATAATAGATACTTATGCATTAACAGAGATATGAATATGTTTTTCCCTTAGGTTGACATGTGTTACAGACCGATGGCTTCTAGTCTAAGGTCTGTAAGTCAACCGAAGATAAAGAACATGAATATCTCACATGGTGCATACAATATTTTATTTACTATCAATATTAGCATAAATTAAATTTTTGTATATAAATTAGTAATTTGGAGATGAAATCATCTATGTTGTCATTGTATAAGCTTAGCTACTTGAAATTTCTACATGAAAAATAAGTTTCAATCAGAACTCTGTATTGTCAAAAACACATTAAAATGTTATTTAAAAGGTTATTATAACGTTTCGATGGTTATACCAGCTTCATCATATAAAATAAATTTAAAATACAAGCCTTTTGCAGTAGTTATTCTGAAAGTTTAAACAAGCAAGTAATTAGAGAATAAGTGAAAGAATAAAACCTCACATTTAATACATACCAAGAAAAAACGTATCGTATCTTAATAATTAGGATTCATTACATCTTGTTTAAAATTGAAATATAATTTTTCTTATTCCTTCAAAACTCCAACTTTTGCCAATAAGTATTGAAAAACAGGATAGGGTTGTGATTATTTTCTGTTTTTTTCGTACGTTTTCTTAAAAATTATTTTGCTAAAAGACAGATATTAATAGTTAATAGAGAACAGTTTTTGTTAAAAGAATAGTAATCACCTTTGTAGTTTTTGTCGTTTTCTTTTAAAGTGTATTCTTTTTTATCCTAATCATTAAGATACGATATGTTTTTTCTTGGTATGTATTAAATGTGAGGTTTTATTCTTTCACTTATTCTCTAATTGCTTGCTTGTTTAAACTTTCAGATTAACTACTGCAGAAGGCTTGTATTTTAAATTAATTTTATCTGATGAAGCTGGTATAACCAGCGAAACTTTATAATTAACTTTTAAATAAAATTTTAATGTGTTTTTGACAATACAGAGTTCTGATTGAAACTTATTTTTCATGTAGAAATTTCAAGTAGCTAAGCTGATACAATACCAACCTAGCTGATTTCATCTCCAAATTACTAATTTATATTAGTAAACATAGTATGAAATTTCAAAATGTCATAATGACATTTAAAATTAGAATATGTAAGTAACATCAAAGATTGCCTCATTGTATGGTTGCTAAGACGTTGCCTATAGTTGCATGGTTACTACGAATTTGAGGGAGAAATAATTTCAAAAATCCCTTGGGGGTTATGAGTAGCTTTCCATATTTTGTATCTATAATTCGTATTTCATTCTAAGCGTTTCTGTTCAGCTATTAATTATTACGTATAGTAAAATAGTTAGAAATCTACGCTCTAATAATAACCATCCACTATCATTTGGATTCGTTATTTCCCGTATTGTAAATTTCGGATTAGCCACTATACTGCAAGTAGAAATTTCCCGGTATTCGTACAATGTCACCACCTTGATTTTGAAGCGACATCTGTCTTACAATGGCTGAACTATATGTGTGCTATTTTTGTGGAAATTTTATCAGGTGTTTACAAAACCGGCACGAATTTCCGACGATTCCAATGAAATATTCGCCCTAAATGACAACCGCTTCAAATTTTTTAGGAATCACTTATTATCAAAAACTAAACGTCAGAAATAGTTCAATGGGGTCTTAAATGAAAGATCAAAAATCGTATCTTCCTGGAAGCCATTTTACAGTTTCTGTTTTCTAATTTTCACAAGTAAATTTTACTGTTGGATGACAGAAATACAAATGAAAAATGCCTACAAAAGCGTCGATATTTTAAACACAATTTTACAGCGCAAGCGAATCTGTTACCATTTATAAAATTGCTTACCCTGATTAGCCAACATTCGTCTTTGAAATGAAGCCTTGTTTAACTTCATACGACGCTTGTGAATCGATAGTAAGTGATTCCTATGTATCAACCTGTCCCTATTATTTCAACATAAGCCAAACGCCAGCCTTAATTGACTTTGTTCAATATCTCTCACTGCATACAGAGCTAAATTGTGAGCTTAAAACAATCTCAATATTTACGGTAGTTCTTAATTACAATAACCCCCTCCCGAATAGCCACAATATACCCTGTTGTCTCTCTGTAAAGTTTTCCCTGTTTTAGCCAAACATTTGATGATTATTTACATACGTGGGCTTGCTCGAGATGGTTTGCGTGCGCGCCGTGTGGTTCTTTTCGTTTTCATTTACGAATTATGTCCTTTGTTGAGCGTATGTTTAGTAGATATTCAGTATTAGCAATCTTAAGTGGCGTGTAGCTAAAGTCGCTGTGACAGATTGCTTCGAAAAGGGGCATGTTTGTTTTATCTCTAACGTATTTTCTCAGTTTGGTAATTTCATTGTTATGCATTTGTATAATGTCGGTGATAGTTAGCCCACCTAGACGTTAGGGTAAGGTGACTCCCTCAATTGTCGATTTGGAATGGAGCACATGGTAATTAGCGACTCGCACTGAAAACACCTGTTAGCCAAGGTCCGCTTTAACACTTTTGACATCTATCAATTTGACATTAAATTGTTAACCTTATTCAAGCTAAATGACATAATAAATCAGAGGCGTACTCAACATTGTGGTATGGGGCATTTCAAAACAGAATTAACCAGACAGACAAAAATAGCAGAAATAACAAAATAACAGAATTAAAAAAATCAAGAACAACAGCAATTTTCACACTTTAAAACACAAAGAACCTTTTATATGACGTTAGTCACTGCGCAAACAAAATCCCTCTACCCACAGCTATTAATTACGTGTCATTTAAAATATAACCAAACTTTGTATGTTTGAGAATTACTTCTTCCCACATATTGGCAATTCAGTAAAATCAAATATCATCCCAGCGCCTTTCATGGTCTACCTTGAGAGTCAATCTAGATTCTTGAAGCTTTATGTGAATTTCATAGCACACAGAAAGCGACCCAATAAGAAACACGCACACATACAGGTTAAATTTTCCGTTTATGTAACATTTACTGGCGACCACTGATCGGTTACTGTGAGCTTCACTCATGCATTTGGTGTTATGAATTCCGTCGTGAGCTCGGAATATACAGTTCGCCCCAGCGAACTTTGTACCCGAAGGCATCAAAGGTTTCCTCCCCATCCACGGAGCAGACAACGCTTGAAATATTGCCTTATAACTTTGTATCTTATTTTAATGTGTGCGATAAATGAAATCGCGGCTTTGTAAATTGTGTAAGTCCTAAATTTTATGCGTTTTATGAGGTGCCTCTTAAGTGCCTCTTAACTTTTCGGCCTATGTTTTAATCATCTGTATTTTATAGCATATAGTATTGAATGTGTGATTAATTATACTGTGATGCCTTTATTACTGCTACCTGTGCGTGATTTGAGATTTTCTTTTAGGAAATTGTGTGCTACTTGAGTTTACGAATTCTCGTTGAATGCCTGGATACACTAGTCTTTAACTAGTATAGATTCGTTGGCGCCCTTTTGGCGTTTAATAATTTGTAAGTATTTAAAGTGCTGAACACCGTCTTCCTGACTAGCCGGTCGGCAACTGTATCCAAGTAGGATGCTAACAATGCAAATTTTGTATTCAGTATCTTCGAATAAACGCTTAAGTTTTGGACTTAGGTGTCTATAATTTCGATTAGTTTGTTTTCATCTAGATTTTCGATGCTTGTTGGTTTTTTGATCTAGGTAACTTTCCGTCTCACTTTGTTTGTGTTATTTTTGTGTCTGAATTGAGTCAATAGTCCAATTTCTGCTCTAGGGTTTCTATGTTTTTTCCAAGCCCGTTCATCCATTTAGGTTTGCTTTTATATTTATTGGGTTTGTTCTGTTCTATATAAGTTTTGATTATCTTATATTTAGTGGTGGCCGTTGCGGAGCAGTATATTGCAAAGTGTATGCCTTCTAACTTATTGCATTGTTCTAAATATTTAGGTAGCATTATGTCATTTACATATGCTGTAATTTCGAATTCATTGCTAATTTAGGTATTTTATATCGGATCGAGGCGTCTGTTTTAGTAACTTGACGAGGGCTGTTTCGAAGTACTGCTGGAGTATTGTCTACCATTCTTCATTTTGGTGTGTATCATCTTGTGGTGTCTGTTGGTTTTTATTTGTATGTTTATTTCTCCGTTGATTATTTTGTAGGCTGGGTTGTTCTTGTGTTTTTTCTGGCAACTCTCTTTCACCTTCTTGTTGTAGTCATTCTCGCACTTCATCCTTTACTTCAGATACTTTCGTTGGTCTAAGCATTTTCCGTGTTATTATCGCTCTTTTTCTATCTGAGACATTCTGTTCACTTGATATGCTTGATAGTTCTGGGTATATTTCTGTAAATTGTAGGCTACAGATTTTGAATCCCTTTTATAGTAGAGGCAGTAGCATGATTTTCGACAGAGACCCGCCTAGTAAATCTACTTTAGCCGGTGACTCGCATGCTGTCATGGCCAGCACCAGCTCTAGACGTGGCTTGACACTCCCCAGCAAATTATTAATCTCCATTTACATGGGTGTCCCCTTTAAAGTAGGGGATAGGGAATTTTTATTCTCTATCAGGTAACTTAGGGCCCCTAAATAGTAACCTAAGTTACTATCCTTTGCGGGGTGTTATTATTATTATTAACTCGCAGGCAATAATAATTTTACAAATTAATTACTTATTCATATTGAAAGTAAAAGAAAAACTTATACAGTTTACAAAAGGAACTTGGTTCGTTATTGATGGAGGATTTCCATTCTTTATAAGAGCATTAATTGCAGAAACTTTTGCAGACAGCATCAGTGTTTCATCAGAAAAATTACTTGCAGATGAAGACGTGGCAGCAACAGCTTCATTAAGATTTTCTGTATATTTGGGTTGTGGTGTCTTTTGTTAAAAAATATTAGCAATTTCTGTTTCATTTTGGTAAGAAGTCGGCAAGTAACATTCAGCTGATGATTTCCACCTTTATACCTATCTTTTCAGATCAGGAATATCAGTTGCTCTATTGACTAGTAAAGTTGCCGACGTTCTCGTCAGAGTGCCCAATGTACATAGCAGGCTTGTTTATGTTGAGGCATTTTGTAATTTCCATGGAAATTTTAGCTAGAATATTCTTGCGTACTACTTGATTGGTATATTTCCTTAATGGTATGTCAAGAAAAATTGCCGATGCTACGTGTTCAAGGGTTTTATGTTAGTATATGAGTAGTATATTAATTTTTTTTATACTGAATTTTTTCTTCTCCTATATCAATAATAAGAACAGTTATTTATGTACTAATGCTTATAAGAGTAATTTTTTAGTTAAGGGTGCACTTTGTGGATCGAGGTGTATAGGGCCGAAGTTTGCAAGCATTTCACACTAAAGGCTTCAGCATACAGGCAAGTTGCATAGGAAATGTTTTGAACTACCACAATAATTTTCAAAAAAATATTTTAAAATTCATTTTTGTCAAATTCGTAGATGGCAATGACAACATTTCAGTTAAAAATTTTCATAATATGAATTGGCTAAAATTTGAAAAGTAATTTAGGAGAATATTACTCAAAGATTATTTAGAATGTATGATTTTTGATGATAAATAAAAAGCATATAGTCGTGAAATATACTTTAATTCAAATTTGAAGTAAATTAAAAAAATTATTAAACGTTTCGCCACTTTTGATGGCTTCATCAGTAAATTAAAAGTTCATTACAATATAAAAGGTTAATACATTCTGAAAATAGAAAAAATAGGATTAGCGAACCATTTAAATTTTTCCTTTAACATGTGTACTTACATGATTAGTAAAAGATTTTTGGAAATTCTTTCACGACATTTTTCAGGGTTTACACAATAAAATTATTAATTAATAAAAGCAGTAATTCTTTAAGTACAATCCATACTTGGATATAACTATAATTATATATATAATTATAATTATCTCTATATATTTATCTGAAATTTTCTCGGTTTCATTCCCGGTAATATACAGCGTATACGAATTCGACCGACAAACTTTGGGAGCATATTTCTCTCACTAAATACAGCCTAAAAGATTAGACAACCTTGATCCTTATCTGCAAGATAAACTCTGCACAGGTCAAAACACTTCGAAAAAACACTATGAATTTTTCAAGATTTATCTTATTAAATAAAATAAAAATTATCAGAAATCCATTAGCTTGATTATTAAGAATAACATTTATTATCAGGTATGGCCTAGCTATCATCTTTCAAGAATTCTGGACTTTCAAAAACAATTAAAAAATAGTGTTCCTACTCATTACACGCATTCAAATCTCCAAACTTGAATATTTTATTTTTACTGGTAGTCTGATTAATTAAATGTCATGTTTCATATGTACCTAATGTCATTAATTAATCAGTATAGTTCGATATTTGAGTAAAATTTCATGTTCATGTTCATTTCAATGTTAGATTAAAAGACAAGTCACAAAAGAGGTTCTAACTTTGAAATGAAAGGAAATTGGTTATAAGTATACGAACAATTTAGGTACATCTTTAGGCAGTAAATACACCCTCGAAGTTTGTCGGTCGAATTCGTATACAGCCTGTATAATGGGTATGCAAAATAGGAAGGTGATTTTTTCG
Source organism: Agriotes lineatus (assembly GCA_940337035.1). Classification (NCBI taxonomy): domain Eukaryota; kingdom Metazoa; phylum Arthropoda; class Insecta; order Coleoptera; family Elateridae; genus Agriotes; species Agriotes lineatus. Next base: position 146,756,594 of record OW679195.1, on the reverse strand, counting down.
CGATTACAATACTTCCTTCGTCTTTTAGACGAGGGAAGTAAATAAGAAAATCTGTAAAAGGCTTTGCCCAGAACTTCCCTCGTCGGCATTGTGACAACTAAATAATTTTAAAAACAAATTAAGTTAGAAGTAAAACTATCTTCACTTTTCTAATAAATTAAATACATTTTCATATAAAAAAAATGTATCTCGCTGGGGTTTGAACCCGCCGTATCTGCAGAGCGATCGTAACCGCACCTCTACATAGAGATCGTATCTGCACCGATAAAGCCAACTGCGCTATAGAGCCTCTTTCAAATAAGTCCGGCGCACGCCTCTCTTGAACAGTACGGTGTTATTGTTGAAATATTTTTACTCTTTTGTGACATTATTCTTTATCGGTTGAGTCTTATTTTCGGCAAATGTAAAGCCTGACCTATGTGAAAGTTATTACTTCCTTCTATTTCAAAATTAACCCAAAAATAAACAAAATTTTATTATTTTAAGGTGCTCGCCCTCCATATATTTGTATGAAATTGTACCGGCTTCGTGCGTCATATAATATGTAAGCAAAATATCGTCTTCCTTTGACAAATAGTTTTTGAACTATACTGCCAACAGTCAGACAGACAGACAGACGGACAGACTGGAGTTAAGAAAACCTCTTTTTCGTCATCTAGGGACTTTGAAACGTGAAGATCTGAAGAAATCTCGGAAGGCGATTTTTTTTGTGATTACAACACTTCCTTCGTCTTTCAGACGAGGGAAGTATACAAAAGTTCATCAAAGACACCTGAGGAATTTTGAAGTCAGGCGTATTATAACACCATAAAATTTTACCTAACTCTAGTCACTGATATTTTATAGACAGCGGATGGCAGTGGCTAATATCGTAACATAATCAAAACCGTGATCAAGACTTCCTGTAATAAACGCAAAGGAAATATTTTCACAGCCTGCAGAAGAAAAAGAAGATCATAATCTCACTTTGTAACAAATGATAAATAACAGCTTTATATTTTCTGGTGTTATAATACAAACTACTTAAACATTTCAAAGGCTCTCTTGATGAAGTTTCTTTTTGCTCATACGATAAATTTTGACCGTCGTGTGTGAATGATTTGAGCTTTTCTTTTATGGTTTGAACGAATCTTTCTACCTGGCCATTTGTCGATAAATTATAAGTGGCTGTGGTGTTTGCTTCTATATTTATAATTTAGTTAAAAAAATGGGATTTGTAACCTGTAACAGTAATGCCGTTACCTGTAACTACGACCACGACCAATCACATGTTGCACACATTTCCCTGCAGTTACTTATTGTAGATTCGGCTATAATATTTTTCATTATGTCGACTTCTGGCTACTTTGAAAATGAATAAATTAGTAAAGAAAATAGTATCCTTTGAAAAGCCTGGAAAAATCTAAATGAATTCTTTGAAAGGGATAAGAACTAGGTTCCCATGTATGGTTTTCACCTTTACTGGGGTTATTTTTTTATAGATTACAACCTTCACAACTTTTTACCATAGCTTCAATGTCATAATTTATACCGGACCACCAGCAGATCCTTCTGGCTAATTATTTTACTTTTACTACTCCGAAATGACCCGAATATAATTCTTCAAGAACGCACTGCCGTAAAGATTTAGGTATTACAGTTCTGCTTCCGCGTAGGAATACGTCTCCTTGAAGAGTGAATTCAAATATAATAATGGTGAGGCACTAACACCCCATGAAGGAGCTTGGCCTGCAAGGCGGAAGGTCAGAGCTTCCGTATCCTCGCTCTCACACCCGGCTGTCGCGTGTCAAATTCATGACACGTGGTGATGTGGTGAGCACCACGCATTAGACAACCGCATTATTACCCCTTGTTCTTTCGAACGCAGGTTCCCAATTATTTAAAGCGACTGGGTAGGCCGCCCGCCAGGCATCGATCTGGTATTTGAACTCCAGACTTCCGCGCCGCAGTCCGATGCTCTAACCATCAGAGCCACGCTGGCGCTGAATTCAAATATGTCTAACTTAAATCGATCTTGTTCAGTTACATTTTTCCCTTTGTTATTAGAACAAATCTACCGTTGGATATTTTGTCAAGAAAATACAAAAACTAGTGACTACTTGGATACAATTTCCCGCCGAAACTAGTTTAATGGAGACGGAGTGTACAGCTCTTTAAATATACTCGAATAAAAGGGCGCTAACGGATTTTTACTAAGTAAAGTAAAGTGTATCCAGGCATTTAAAGAGAATTTGCAAACTCAAGTAGCACACAATAATCTGAAAGAGAAGCTCAATTCAAGTACAGGTAGCAGTAACAAATAAATAACGCCAAAATGAGAATATCACAGTATATTATTATAATCAATGCATATATACAATTATAGGTTGACAAATTACGAGCCACCTCAAAAAAAAACGCATAGAGTCTTATACATACATCTTAATACATACTCACAAGTTACGATACAGCAATACAATATTTATCGCACACATTAAAATCAAGCACGGTTTGCAAGGCAATACGCTAGTGTGCTTCCAGGTACCAAGCTCATGGAGCGAACTGTATATTTTCAAGGCCACTTCGGTAATCCAAATGTTAAATGCCCGAACGGTGCTCAAAACGATAAGAATGCACGCTACGTGTGAAGCGTGGTGCGACTGGAGATAAGAACGGGTCAAGGCCACGCCCTAAGTGACTTCCGCATCCAAATGTTGTGGAAACTAACATCTATACAAACTGCCCTAACGACTCCTCACTGACTGTTATAAGGAGAAAATAGTCCACGATAGAACGCAGGTGAAATGAAATACAGCCCGAAGAAGGCTTCCTTACTCACCCCGCGATGTTCTGGGCACGTGCAAATGAGGTACACCGGCAGGCGTAGAATCCACCGACAATGGCGTGGGAACGAAATGTTCCTAAATTATGTTCAGGAAATCAGATTTGCCGAAAAGCGCGGGCAACCATTACTCGAAAATCAAACTGCATGCCCATACTTCACTGAACACTTTAATTGACGTTGAAACTGGCTTCATGCTGCTAACGAAGGCAAGCGGGAAAAAACGTCACGGAAACAATCGCAAGCATTTACTTCCTGGGCTGCCAACCAAAAGTAGACAGACTAGCGAAATATGAGCTGAGTACCATAAACCTTGAAATCCCAACTACGGCATAACAATAAGGACTAAATCAATTAGATGCTCAGTGAAATAGTAACTACGTATGTACCTTAACGGATAGTGTTTCTACCATATTGCAGTTAAAAATGTCGACTACATCACTTGCGATCACTTGGAATGGGTAATTTTGAAGGTCCGTTTGCATTAGCGTGCAAATTTGTGTTTCTATATTTATTTATATTTATTTTGTATCTAAATCCCTGGAAGAAGCCGAGTAGCGCAGTTGATAGAGCGTTAGGCTTGCATTAAGCAAGTCCTCAGTTGGAATCACATAGTGGGTGGAACTTTTCCTCAGCCTTGGCGTTCGGTATCGAGTGCGGTGAGACCATTCACAGTTGAGCGCCAAATTAACTGTGCTCTACTCGAAACCGCAGACTTAAGAGATAGAGTAACAAGGTCAACACACACACAGACACGCACACACAGACACACAGACACACACACACACACACGCGCGCACGCACACACACACACAGACACACGCAAACACACACACGCAAACACAAGCGCGCGCTAACACAATGGTTGCTAGGCAAGCTCAAAGGGTGCTTTCCAACTTTGTAACCTGAAACCAGAGCAAGTTGAGCACTGTACCGCCAGATGCCAGCGCACAAAGCACCAGCCTCTACGCCGGTAGGTAAAACAAATTACAGCTACTACAATACAATACAAAAAAACGAAATCTATACAAAAATACATAGTGCTGCGTTTGCAACATGCTGTAAACGGGGAATCCTCTCATAGGAGAAAAAAATATTAGTCAAGGGGCGATGGTCCATAATCAAGGTAAATTCGCTAATAAGTATTGATGAAGCTTTTTAATTCAGAAAATAGTTGAATATACCTCCTTATCAATTTGAAAGTATTTCTTTTCCGTTACGGAAAGGGCCTGAGATGCGTACTGAATAACCCGTTCAGAATATGTGATAGTACTGCCCCCATCTCGTAGCTACTAGCGTCCGTAGCTACGACTAAAGGTAATGTTTGGTCAAAGTGAACAAGAAATATATCGCTCTGAAAAAGGGATTTTGCTTTTTGAAAAGCTAATTCACATTCTTCCATCCATTTAAAAGTTGTATCCTTATGTATTAATGTATACAATGGATTAGGAACTGAACTCAAATTTGGGACGCACCTACCATAATAATTTACAAATCATATAAATGCTCTGACTTCATTGACATTTGTTGGTCTAGGCATTTTCTCTATGACTTGTAATTTGTATATGTTTTTATGGATTTCGCATTGATTTATAATGTACTCACGATATGCAATTTCCATTTTAAAAAAATCACTTTTGTCCCGATTGATTTTATTATTGTATTTTTGTAATCGTTCCTCTAGCCGATCTAAGTGTTCTGTATCACTTGCACCTGTAATTTTTATTATCCAGGATAAAAGTCAGCCCAGGAACTCCATGCAGGATTTTCTAGATTTTTCGATGCCATATCGCTGATGCCAAAGCGATCCCTTATAGCAAACGATAACAATCCTTTGTGTGTATTTATTGTAAGCAGGTTCCGGTTTTCCTTACAAAGTAGTAGCTGTAAATACGCTTACCTAAAATTTATTTTTGAGAAAAATCTCCCCCGCTCCCCGCCATTGATGAAAAAGTTCATCGATGGTTGGTAATGGGTGGTCGTCAGCGATCAACTGTTGGTTTAAAGTGACTTTAAAATCCCCACATAGTCGTACTTTATTTCCTTTTTTAGCATTGAAACAATAGGTGTAGCCCATTTAGGAAAATCAATCTTCTCAATAATCTCCTCTTTTTCTAAATTGTTTAGCTCTTCTTCAACTAACGTGTGTAATTAGAACGAACCGTTCCAGTTTTAAAAATACTGATTTGCAACCCTCTTTTAAAGTAAGTTTTGTCTGAAAGTTTTTTTATTTTTGATAACCCAGGTTTTACAATGGCGAAGTAATTTTGAAATATTGTTGTTAACCTATTTTTGCATAATTTATTTACTGTATTTCGATCTTCAACGTTATTCGAGCGATTTAATTGTATGTCGAACTAACGTAACCATTCACGGCAAAGTAAAGGTGCCCTATCCCCTTCAACCATGTTTTAATTTAATTCAATTTGCTTTCCTTGTGGTGTAATTACTTGCTTATTAGTGACTGCAACGCCACTACCAATTTCAAATATAATTTCCTTTCCACTAACGTCTAATGTCGCGTTGTACTTTCTTCTGAATTGTACTTGCTCGACCACATATTGGTCTATTTTTTGAGATTAGGATGCATATTATCTCCCCTTGAGTACGACGGCAAAGTTCGCTCGCACGTCCGGGACGCCACTGGTAACAAGGCGCCCAGCAATTGCTGTACCCTTTTAAACCGGGTAGGGTTCCGAAAGCCTATCCCGTCCTCTTGGTGACTATGACACCCACCGGAACTTCGATAATGCTTATTCATCCGCCGAAGCCGAGATCGTTGACCGGCATAGAGCCAACCACTGCTATTTCGAATCCGTTCTTAATCACTCAGCCAAGCGTCTAGATATCGGGCATTGAAATGCCATGTATCGAGGTACCCGGGGCTTACGCCAACTAACCGTAGTACTCGTGTTAACGTTGGCGAATAACCGTTCCAGACCACACATTTCTATACCTCGGCTCAACATTTCTGCCGTACCGAACACGCCTCTTTTTGACGATCTCACTCACTGCTGCGCAGCAATACGCGGACGTAATGCGCATGCTCTCGTAGTGTAGGACAGGGTGGTCTCCGGGAGTTCTAAAGGGTGAACTCGTGCGGTCTGCTCCGTGGAAGCTCGTCTCGGATATTAGCATAGGGTAACTAGGCCGACACCTTTGACGACGGTCGTGACGCGTCTCGGAGCGTGGACAGGTTCGCTCCTGGCGCTACCTCTCAATAGACTGTTGTCTCGGATACTAGTACATCCGGTTACCTGTGATCGATACCTCAAACGGCAGGATTACTCCCGGCCCGACACCTCAAACGGTGGCCCCGTGTTTAGTCCTTGGATTCGTCTCTAAGTCGTTCTTGTACATTTTCGCCCTGCATACGGGGTTTTCCTTCATGAAGCATACTCGTATTAATCAAACGGGTAACTGCCAAGAGCGGACTCTCTACCACACATGTATGCTGCCATGCATTGCTGCAGTTTTAACATTTCTGCCTGCGGTACCCTCACCTACGGTTGCGCAGCAATACGCCAACGAAGGCCCATACAGTTGTAGGACAGGGTAAGTTCGCCTTTTACAGACAATTTTAATGGGTAAACTCGGTGCGGTTTGCTCGGGGTAGCTTGTTTCGGATACTACTCAGCGGTGATCCTGCCCGACACCTCAAACGGCGGTCGTGACGCGTTTCGGAACGTGGACCGGGATCGATCCTAGTCCTGCTCCTCAGTCGACTGTCTTGCTCGTCTCGGATACTAGTACCGACTACCGGACTGACACTTCTAATTATAGCTCGAAATGTCTCTCTCGCTTTGGATAATAGACCAGAACTGCTCCTGGTCCGACACTTCTTAACGGCGGCCCCGCTTTTGCCCCTTCGATTCGTCAGAAAGGAAAGAGTATGGTCTGGAGAATACTGAACTCGACCAGCAAAATTTCATCAGTTTGATGTGAGGTTGAAGCCCTGGTATCGTCAATTTGGTGTGTAGACGCTTTTTTCTTTAGGAACACCTGCTGTTAATGTCCTCTGACTCTGCAGTTACTACATTGTTTGCTTCTGTCCAAGGTACACCCCAAAGCAAGATGTGAACCGCCGCATCTGTAACATTTAATATTAGAATTCCTTGTTTTTTGATTGGGTACACTTTTGTATGTATTGGTTTTGGTTTTTACATTTTGCTGTCCGTGTACAGAAAATGGTTTATGCGGCTTGGGGTTTAATCTATTTCCTTCTTATTTTCCTTGTAATTGGTTTACATGCCACTCGGATAATTCCACCAAAGTAACTATTTCAATGGCTTTGTCGAAAATCGGTTCTTTCATTTCCAGTAATCGGGCTTGAGCTCGTTCGTTGTTGATACGAAACACGAATTGATTTTTCAACGCTTTCTGTAAATTGTTCTCGAAGTTGCAATTCATACTTAACTTTTATAAACCTGCTACGAATTCTTGAAGTGTCTCCCCCTCTTGCTGTTTTCGGTTTTGAAAGCAAAAATTATCCGCGGTCTACAGTGGTGCTGGCATGTAATATTTGCTCATCTGTTTCAACACTTGTTCGTAACTTAAGTTAATTGAATATTAATAGCTTCGGGACCCATGTAGTGTAGGATGTATGTCAATTTATCTGCTTCCGTGACTTTATTACCTCCCAATCGAGGGTGAAATTAGTCACCCATCTTGTTGCCAACCACCACCCTATAACGTAACTGTATAATACGGTATGTAACTAAAAACTAACGTATAACAAATTGTTAGGTATTATTCGCCTAGTACCGGTCTTCGTGCTAGTTTGCTGGATTTTTACGAACATCCCTATGAAAATGTTTTGATTAATAATACAAACTTGGACTTGATATTACTAATGTCTCAACATATTCTACTGACAACTGCAATGTGGATTTTGGTATTCTTAATTCCGTATATCAACTTTTTTTAAAAGACAATGAAAATATTTTACCGACTGGTTGTCCAGCACACGTTTTGCAAAATGCTGTAAAATATGCTATATAAAGGTGTGAATTTGATGTTAAACATTTAGTTTTGATAGTGTATGATCCTATCATATCATTCAGGAGTACACAGTACGAGCAAGGAGTTTTTTGCTGAGGCTAATTTAAAATATCTGAATCTTATAAGGCATATTACTATATGATGGCTCACATTATATCCTGCATTAAAAGAGTATTTCTTGTCCCTTTCAGATAATTTTTCTATCTATATTCTGAAAATTTAACAAAAACAGGAAGTTTCCTTGGATTCTTCCACAATGCCATAAAAATATTTCATGTAAAAATATAGCTTGTAGAAATAAGAGACGCCTTATGTAGCAAAAATATTATTTTATTATTATTGGGCTAAAAAAATGCAGCAGCGAGTTTCTAATTTGTTGGTTTCACATTTGCAAATTCAATGAAAAGCCTATCTGACGAAAAAAATGTTACTAAAACAATCTGTAATTTCGTTGTATACACAGGCGTTACAACATATTGAAAAACACTTCGACTTTTCAGAAAACAACAATTTGGCTAAACTGCGTATTTTCTCACTTAGCAAGAAATTTAGCTTTCAGGAGCTTTCGGAAGCTTTAGAAAAAATGTCAATTTCCAGTCGAGTTAATATGGATCAACTTTAGGAAAAGTATTGTGAAAACAAATACGTGCTAAAGTTATTAATAGAGAAAAAAACGAAACCATCGACGGAGAGAACCATTTCTCCTTATGAAAAATGGAACAAATATTTGAAGAAAAATAAGGATCTGCCAAATTTTTTTAAAAATATTCCAATTCGTTGCTTCAAACGCAGAAGCAGAAATAATATTTTCGTTATCTGGAAACGCCTGGATTAATAGCAGCAACAGACTTACCGTCGAGCATGTGAAGTGTGAACTGCAGTTAAAAATTAATTTTACTTAAAATTGCAATGAGTTGTACACCATCGCAAGCGAAATATGATTTTAATAACAAAAATTAATGGCACGGTTTATTTTATAATGTAGCTGTGGGTTTGTCAACTTGTAGAATAACAAATTTATTTTACTTATGTGAAGCATAAATTTTAGTTTTTTCTGTTTGTTGATTGTTGTATTGCGTTTTTGATGATGTTCTGTTATTACGTTGGTCCGCCTACATAACTTGAATAAACAATTTGGAAGCGATTCAGTGTTTATTAGTTAGTATTCTTTTTTTACAACTTTTGAACCGACTACAATAATTAATATTGTAATTACACAAAATAATAAAACACTTTTACTGTCAAATAAAAAATATATGTAATATCTACATTTTGCCAAACTTTACAAAAAAAGTTCCTCAAATATATTACTTTCTAAATTTAAAATAAAACCATATATTTTAAAAGAATTATTGCATCCCGTCTGAGGCGATTTTGACCGGGATTTTCATCTCCGAAAGCCCGGAAATGGATTTTTTAAAGTTGACAACCCTACTCTGAACACTGTCAAATTCCTTTTAGAGATGAAATTATAATGTTCGTTTGTAATTTAACTGTCAGAAAGTCTTCGGATTAAGATGCCTCCAAGCCCATTTGGGTAAGCTATAAACATGGCGTCACTGAATATTTTGTAAGGTGTCGAAATTTATTGATCTACTGTTGCCCTTGTGTACATGTTGTTGTTCTCATATTGTGTAAAAGGTTGTTTGCTGCTTAATTACTTATTTCACAGTATTTATCAGCCAACGTTTCGATAGAATTTACATTTGGTTATTACAATGCAGATATCCTGATTGTATTTAGTTGAAATGTAGCTTGGAACCAATTTATGAATAAAAAACCATGAGAAATAGAAGTATAGTATGAGAACTATAAGCAGTTTCACGTTAAAACTCACTTAAATAAAAGTATTGGCCAGAAAAGTTATCTATTAAAGAGTTGGTAATACATTTTTTCCTTATTTCTTTTTTCCCCAACAATATTAATATGATGGTCCAACAGTAGAATGTTTTCAAACAAAGTTGTTAAGTGAATACAGCATGTTTTGCTTTTAGATTTTTTGTATATTTAGATTGTTTTATGTTTCAGATATCTAAATTATTTAAAACGTTGGCATTTAATGTGCTTGAATGTAAAAAGTGCAAAAATATATCATTTTTACTTCCTTTACAATAAAGAAAGTAAGTATTGGATTCACACCAAAAATTCGAAATTGAGTTTTCAACAGATCTTCACCTTTTTTAGGAGTCCCCTAAACCCAAAAAACATATTTTTTTCATTGATCTGTCTGTCTGTCTCTGTGTGTGTGTGTGTGTCTGTGAACAGAATATCTCAAAAACGAAAAGAGGTATGGCGTTGAAACTTCATATATAAGTTTTGTGTACTATGTAGATGAGACAGCAAGCTTTTGAAGAAAATCGCATAACCGAAAGTAGGTGTTTACTCTTGTGATTTTTGAGTTTTTTTCGATTTTTTCAAAAACGGCTCTAACGATGTTTTTTAAACTTTACATTTTTATTACATTTTTAATGTGTATTGATGTGAGATAGGTGATTTTCTAGTTGAATACTTCTAAAGTGGGTTTCTTTTGTTTTTTTTCTATTTTTTTTATTAACTCCTATTTTAAATAAAACACCCGGTATATTATTACATTTTTGAATTCACCTTAAAATTCTAGAGAAAATTTGTCTTTTTAACTAACGCTCTATTTTGTACCGCTTTTGTAGAATTTGTAATTTTTGAAAATTTTTGACAAATGGTTAAAAATTAAAAATGAAATTTTTGACTAATTATAAGATCACTGTAAAAGGAAGTTGAGTGAGTGTATCACACCAGATTTTTTAATAATTGGTTTAGTATCGTTTACTACCTGGTTGTTTCCGGAAGATTGTTATAAAAGGTATAAAATGAGTGTCATGTGTATGAAATAATTACTTTTTTAATTTTGATATTGGTTAATGATAATTTTAATTTTATTGTAGTGAAAGATTCCCTGACGAAATTTTATGGTAGGAGCAGAAACATATTTAGAAACAGAAATATATCCAACAGTATGAAACGAGGGGAGATTAAAATGAAATCTACCAAACCACAAAAGAAACAGTTACGCACTTAGTCCAGCACCTCTCCGCGATACCATAAAAAAATCTTTCGGTAACACCTCAAAAAGCTCGTAAATGGCGTCTTTTAGTTCTTCGTCTGAAGAGAATCGACGTCCACGCAAGTGTTGTTACAGCTTAGAAAAGAGATCATAGTCCGACGGAGCTAGGTCAAGGCTGTAAGGGGGTTTTGTGATTCAGCAAAACCAAAGTTGTTGATTTATTCCTGAATATTGTGCATTGAGTAAAATTATAGGGTTTCTCTTTGCTTATAGCAACTTTTAAAATTTTAATTTTGCAAATAGTCAATCAAAAGAATGCCCTCATTATGCCAAAAAATTGTCGCCATTCACCTGGTGTAGATCCTTTGTGCATCCATTGCATTGATCTTTTTTTTCAGTGGAACACTCACGTGTCGTCGCCAGTTACAATTTTCGAAAAAAGGTCTTGATCACGATCTAAAACCGCCAAGTTTTTTTCGCACATTTCTTGCCCACACAACTTCGTTCAGGAGTTGGGATTTTTAGCTGAGACTTTATTTATTTCCAAATCTACATGCAAAGTTGTCAAAACGAATACTTCCCATATTCCTATTCCATTTGACATAACCGATACTTAGGTTCTTAGATTCACTAATACCATTTCTTCAACTTTATTGGTGTTTTCTTCTGTCCTTGATTTGGCAGGTCGTCCACTTTTGGGGCCATATCAAATGGATTCTCTACCCCATTTGAACTATGTTACGCTTCGATTGCGCATCTATTATTTTTAATGTCTATGGTTCCGATGTTGTATCTTCGTGCGGCCTTGTCTCCCACGATTCTATAAGTACAGACAGCGTTTTCGAATCGCAGCGTGGCTTGTCGGCGTCTGTTCTCTTTTTGATGCAGAATGGTAATGTCGGTCTAGCGTTGTAAAATTTGTCGAGTGGTTTTTGCGGGCATGCAGGTTTTGGAATTGGTTTCCGGCCCTTGCCTGATGTTGCGGAGCAGTAGCACTTGCAGTTTTTAGTGAGATATTGGTTTTCCCGCCCTTTTGAGCAAATTACAAGCGCTTTATCAAGATTACTTTTCACGTGGCCCAATACCATCTGGGATGAGTTATTTGACGCTGTTCGCACTGTGCTCTAGCGAAAACGATCCTAATGTTATCTTGGGTTTTCTGTTTGTTATCGGTTAGTCCGACGCCCCAATTATGGAGGTTTGCCATGCCCCAGTGCAAACTTAACCTTTGCCATTAAGCGCGTCGACCTCGATCCAGCGATTGTAACACCTGCAAGTTTTCAACCCGAGGATGCTTGGGATACTTGTGATAAGAGTTTAATGAACTAATGATAATTATACTGCGATACCAGTGATTTTGTTGCTGCTACCTGTACTTGAGTTGAGCTTCTCTTTCAGAATACTTTGTGCTACTTGAATTTACAAATTCTCTTTGAATGCCTGGCTACACTTGTCGTTACTTGGTAAAAATTCGTTGGAGCTCTTTTGGCTCAAAATTAATTCAAGTACTTAAGGAACTGCATGGCGTCTTTATTTTAGCTAGTTGGGGCCGGCAATTGTATCCCAGTGGTCATAAAGTGTTTTTTTAAGATTAGCCGAGGAATCGAATAGTTATAACAACTGCTTTGACCAGAACTTTATTTGAAAATATGGTGGAAAAGTTTCACTATACGTCCGTGTATAATTTTTGGCTGATTTACTTCTTTTGTCAAAAACTGTATCGTACTTCCATGCTATAGTTTAAAATTGACAGATACTCGTTAAAATGTTGCAGCAAATTGACAGTAAACAATTGTTATAACAGTTCATTTGTTTCATGGCTACGTAGGTTTAATTTTAAATCTCCCCTCGTACAATGTGCAGAACTTTATGTTAATATTATTGCAGATGAAATTATTGTCAAAAAAGCTTTACACTAAAACTATGTTAATAAGAAATGACTTTCGTATGTGGTATACATTATAATTACATTTTCAGAAAGGTGTTAAGAGTTAAGAAGTGAAAACTACGGAGCGGAACCAAATTCCTCTGAACACTATCGAATTCCTTGTAGGAATGCAATTATAATTTTAGTTTGTAATTTAAATGTCAGAAGCTTATCGGCTTAAACAACCTCCAAGCATACTTGGGTAAGCCATAAACATCATGTTTCGGAATATTCTGTAGAATGTCGATATCTAGTTATCTACTGTTGCCCTTGTATACAGGAAATGTTATTGGTGTCATATAGTGTAAGATGTATAAATTAAATTTTGTTATAGGAATGTAGAGATCCTAATTGTATTTAAAGTAGCCTTATTTAAGAATGGGGAACAATGAGAAATACAGGTATAATAAAAGAACTTTTTTTCAGTTTGATGTTAAAGCTGAGTTAAATAAAAATATTAGCCAGAAAAGTTATCTATTAAACAGTTGGTAATTGATTTTTTTAGTAATTACTTCTTTTTTCTCCAACAACAATAACATGATGTCTACGACTAAAATGTTTTGAAACTTCGTTATTAAGTGAACACACAACGTTTTGTTTGTCATTTACAGTTGGGATATATCTAGATTATTTCGCGTTTCATATATGTAAATTATTTAAAACGTTGATATTCAATGTGCTCGATTGTAAATGATGCAAAAACTTATATTCAATCGTTTTTTAGTAATTAGTTTATTGTCGTTTACTACCAAATTATTTGCGGAAGATTGTTACAAAAGAATAAATTTAAGTTCATATAAATGAAATACTACATCATTATTTAATCCCTATTTCAGTTGATTAGTTAGAACTAATACTACGTTAATAAAAATTGAGTGTCTTTCGTGTCACCAGCTATGACGCAAGCTATTTATACTTTCTTGCTGGTTTTCCTATTCATAATTTGAAAGATAGAAGGGTGCTAGTAAATTGCGCTTTACTAAAATATGTATAAATAGAATTACAAAGTGTGGCTTTGACTCCCTTGTTTGAATAAATTATTATTTGTAGAACATCTCCCATTGTTTGATTATATTCGTAGTTGTATTGCTCTTCTGCAACAGTTAAAAAAATCTGTAGAGCGCTGAGAACGTCCCTCGCAAGTGGACGTTGTGACACAAAAAAATTTTAAAAATCAAATGAAAATAGGGGTAAACATATCTTCACGTTCGTAATGATACTGAAACAATAAATGGAAACACCTGGTAATGCGAATTACATCAATTTTCAAATAAACACATTATCGGTGATGGGATTCGAACTTCAGCGCGTGCGAACTAGCCTGTGTATGCGATTTCTATGATCGGATGCCACCGTAACCCTACCAATTTCTGCGATGCAGCTACATTTAACACAACGCACTTATTGGTTGGCTTTTTTTGTCTTTTACATTTATCCTGCATCCGTTGGGTACCATTTTTGTCAAGAGTAAAGCCTGAAATATGAGCAAATTATTACTTTTATCTTGTAACACGGATTTTTGCCTAGCCTTACACACTACTTAATTATTACTTTACAATGCCCTGGTTCGCTAGCTTATTCAGTCGGTGAGCTATGAGGTTTTATCAGCATCGTCAGTGCAGCTAAGGGTTAGCTAATATTGTTGGGGTCAGCTCGTGATCACCTGAAATGTTGTACTTAACCAGCAATGAAAATCCAACAGTTTACATAAAAAGACATATAATCTGCAATAACGCACAAATACCAGCAAATACACACATAAGAAATACACAATACAAAAGCTATACGCTACGAGTATACAAAGAAGTTTAAATAGGCCGCTAGAGTTCGATTATCAACGCCAAGTTCAATGTCACTGACGCGAAATGAAATTGAACACCGCGAACCTGTCGATTTTTATAACGCTCTTGCACGTTGCGAAATCTGGCCCGTTTAGTTTAAACAGCGGATTGCAGCGACCAATGACGCAATGCCCTTGCGTCAACTGCTTACAAGTAAATCCCCGTCATCTTTGATACGCCACCATGCATTGAAGCCGGGATGATGCAATTCCCTCTTATTTTGTGGCCAAGTTTCTAGTATGAACTAACCTGGTTTTTGTTTAATTCAGTATTCTTGTGGCAGAGCACGAACAGCGCTTCTCTGGCCGCAGATCGCAGCTTTCTCCTATGGAAAGATGCAGCAGACCTCTTGAGGAGCAGCACAAGTGGTTGGACCCTCTCGCTGCTTAATTCTACGGTCAAGAGACTTCGGGGCCAGCGGCAATTACTGCACGCCAAACATTCACTAGCGACCCTTACTTACAGGTCGCAGCGCACTTTTTGAGGGCTTCGGTGCGACTGACTTCCCGCGGGTTCAAGGCGTCGTGTCCGTTTTTCGTAAATGCAACGCGGCGATTTCGTTATCACTTGGCGTTTCGAATTAGCTGTATTGCGTTTTTAATCACGTCACACTTGAGCTAAGGCACTATGACGCGTGTCCCCTTAACACAATTCGATTGCTTATACGGCGTGCTAACTTAACATGCTGGGACATACAGTATAAGGTTAGGCTTGTTGCTGGCAATGTATATAAGAAAAAGGTATAAAATATATAAATACAAGTGGCACGAATTGTCCCGTTTCAATCTATTTCTCAGTTAAATTAAAAACAACAAAATTTTTATTATTTCAAGATGCCCCACCATGTATATGTTGGGTTCGAAAAGAGCAAAAACCTGTGCTATGTGCAAAATATTACTTTCATTTAAGTAACAGTCCTTGAGTTACAGCAAAAACAAGTATATTTTTTTAAGATACTTACAATGTATAATATATTATACCTTATCGAAATGTTTGGGTTTCATGTCAGGAAGGCATATAATCCGCATGAAAAGTATCGTATTCTTCCAAAGAATAGTTTTTGAGTTATACCGGTAACATACAGACAGACAAATAGAATTGAGAAAATCTGTTTTCGTGATCTAGGAACCTCGGAAACTGATGTTCTCGGGATTACAATACTTCCTTCGTCGTTTAGAAGGTAGAAATAAAAAGTTCCACTGTAGCTGTAAAGGTAAAAGGTATTTCATAATTGCATATGTAATATTAATTTTAATCTCTGACAATAAGGTATATCACTCTGCTGCATTTTAATCACTTTATGGAGGTATAATTTATACAAGAATGGCTTATCGCTGTTACTGTAAAATTGCTTATTTAAGTATAAAATACACTCACAAAGAATACTTTGTCAATTCCAGATTCTGAAATATTTACACCAAAAATGTGTCACCACATGATTTTCAATTTTTAACAAAGCTGTTCCCGTATTTAATTAATATATTTCAGAAACATTAAGAATTCAAGGCAAGCTTTTTTATTTATTACTATAAACATGATTATAAGTTTCATCATACAAATAGAGTGAATGATAAAATAATTATTCAGATGGGAGTTAGTTGTGATTTAGTTTGTGACGATGTTGATCTGATTGTAGATTAAAATTACCATTTAGAGCCAGGACTATCAATAAATTAATTTTTATTTATCTGTTGGCAAAATAGTTTAAGACCCTTCAATAAATTCAATAAAATAATTTGACATTTTTATGAAACAATAAATTGTGGCACAATTATTAAATTGAAAGATAATTTCTTTAATGATGTTCAGTACAACTGTTGAAAGCATTCCAGTGCAGTAGGTTTACATTGTTTTATTAATGAGTAATCGCATTTCTCAACTCCCAGAAACTCGTTAAATTGAGATTTAACTCATCAAAAATGCATAACACCAATAAAACTTGCGATATGCCCGAAACCGTGATGTAGTTCCGTGTCATTGAATTAGTAATGTGTAGCATTTCCAATTTGAGCAGCTGTGCGAGTATAATGTTACCATTATCAGAAACTATCACTTTGTGCAGCAACCTGATCAATTTAAGGATGTAGTTTTATATATGAACACTATTAATTTACTACTTTTGAATTTGATTTTAGTTATTATAACACTACGTGAAACTGAATTTCTACATTTCTATGAATAAATGTATATAAAATGATTGATTACTCAATTACGGTTCCTTCTTGTAGAAATTATTGTACAAAGACCGACTTTGTAGAAAATTTAATAGTCGTTTTAATTGTTTTTTTGTAAGTTTAAGTAACTGACAAGTTAATGAAAAGAAACTTACCTTTGCTTTGGCATTTTTCTTTATTCCAATTAAAAGGAAATTTTGTTACGACATTTTTTATCTTTGTAGAACGGAAACACGTCATCGACTAAAATCCTTAAAAGATGATGAACTAAATTAAAGGTCGTCAAGTGGTTTTAACTGGCTCTGGATACTTGAAACGACTAACCACTGAGTGACTTCAACGTATAAAAAAAAAAATGTAATCCAGCGAGTAAAATAAAAATAATTAACAAAACCATTGGGTAATAACAAATTCTATATGAAACGATATGCAGTTACTAGTAATAATAAACACCCATAAACATTTAGGTGTATAAGGACTAATAGCTAACATACAAATCGATAAATATTACAGACACACATAATTAATAGTTATACCTGGAGTACATACTTAAAGGAAGCTTAGATTTTAATGTGTGGCTTATTTAAATGCTATCAGGTACAATCATTGCAATCGCTGCTGAAAAGAATTGGAACGTGTACGTAATAATGCAGTTTGCTTGAGCCAGTAATTTGGAATAAGTAATTTTAGAATTTGATAAAGTTTTACACCTACCCAAATTAAATGCAAGTTCCTTGTAAGAGGGGTTGAACTTATCGAGACGGCTAGATATATTATTTTCTTCGTAATGAATCAAAATTTTAGGGGTAGCTAGTAGTACTTCTTTAAGGTCCCGGTAAGAGACAGACCTCTTCAGGGAACTGGCGACCCTGCCCTTGCAAGCCCTTAATTTCTCCAACTCCATCCCCCGGAGGAATTATGTCCCTTGCCCATATCCTGACCCATACCAAAAGAAAACATCCTTACTTATCCCACTCCCATTGGGGAAGGTAACGGGAAACCACCCCAATTAATTATTCCCTAGTAAAATCATGATGGCTACAGCAAAATATGATATGTCAATTACTGACCATGGACCTCGGAAGCCAAGATCCGGCAGGGGAGGAATATACAGGGCCTCTCAGCTCGTCAGCAAGCGAAACCCCTGAAAAGAAGACATAGAACAAGAACTAAATACTAGACAACTGAGAAACAATATTGAGAAGGAGAAAAACAGATATAGAATAGGTACTTGGAATGCTAGAAGTATGTATATAGCAGGAAAATTAGACAATACCATACAGGAAATGAATAGGCTGAAAGTGGATATAATGGGTGGAAGTGAAATGCGATGGCCAGATTCAGGTACCTTTACACACGACAACCATATAATCTACTACTCAGGGACTAACAATAACCAACACATAAACGGAGTTGGGTTAATAATATCTAAAACAATACACAGATCTGTTTTTAACTTCGTACCCATTTCGGACAGAATAATGATCCTTTAAATAAATACAAAACCAGTTAAAACTAACTTAATACAAGTATATGCTCCAGCATCAAATGCAAATAAAGAACAAGATGAGGAAGACATAAATCAATTTTACCACCAAATGACACAAGCGCTTAAGCTAACAAAAAAGCAGGACGTAACTATTACACTAGGAGATTTCAACTCGAAGATAGGAAAAGACAGATATGAAGACATTGTAGGCGATTTCGGCTTAGGCGAAAGGAACGAGCGGGGTGACAGACTACTAGAATTGTGTCAAGAAGAGAATTTTGTAATATAGAACACATTTTATGAGTTACCACCACGAAGATTATATACCTGGATATCCTCCCAGGATAGCAAAGAAAAAATAGTCCGAAACCAAATTGACTATGTTCTAATAAATAAGAGATTCCGAAATGCTATAATATCAACAAAAGCTTATCCGGGAGCAGATATAAACCGACCATAACCCATGGATACCTAGCAGAAATCAAAATAAAAGTAAAAAATGTTAAAAAGCCAATAAAAGTACACAAATGGGACACAGCGAAGCTTAAAAATGAAAAAGTCAGAGAAAAAGTTAAACAACAACTAGAGAAGCAAATAATAATAGAAAGGGGAAGTGTAAATAAGAAATGGGAATCAATGAAAGAAAAAATAAACCAGATCTGCCAAGAAAATATACAAGCCCAAAAACCTCGTAAAAAACATAAATGGATGACTGACGAAATTTTACAGCTAATGGATGAACGTAGAAACTGGAAGGGGCAAAACGAAATAAAATATAAACAGATAGACAAGAATATAAAACAAGAGATAAGAAAAGCAAAGGAA
This sequence comes from Agriotes lineatus, assembly GCA_940337035.1. Classification (NCBI taxonomy): domain Eukaryota; kingdom Metazoa; phylum Arthropoda; class Insecta; order Coleoptera; family Elateridae; genus Agriotes; species Agriotes lineatus. Next base: position 146,737,476 of record OW679195.1, on the reverse strand, counting down.
AACTGGCTAACAGCAACATGTGTTGAAGTGGAGGAATTCCAAAAAAAATACGACAACTTTAATCTCCATAAGAAAATAGAAGAAACTTTAGGAATGTATAAAAAGAAAACAGTCAATAACTTGGTAGACGAAAAACACAATATAGTAATAGATACAAATCAAAAAATAAGGATATGGAAAAAATACATCGAAACCTTATTTGAAGATGATCGGCCAAACATACCAAATATGGACGGAGCTATATCAGGGCCTAACATTCAAAAGGACGAAATAGTGAAAGCTATAAAATTATCAAAACCCGGTAAAGCGACAGGCTCGGATAATATACCAACGGAAATTATTAAATTATTAGATGAAAACGGTAGTAATGTACTATGTGAACTTTTTAATGTAATATATGACTCGGGTATTATCCCAGAAGAGTGGCTCAGGTCAACCTTTGTTGCAATACCTAAAAAAAGAAATGCAAATACATGTAGTGAATACAGAACTATAAGTTTAATGAGTCACGTACTGAAAATTTTCCTGAGAGTGATATATAGTAAATGTGAAGAAACGCTGGGTGAAAATCAATTTGGCTTCCGAAATAACTTGGGTACAAAAGAAGCGTTGTTTGGCATCCAAGGGCTCGTACAAAGATGCAAAGACATGCACAGAGACGTATTCCTATGCCTTCTGGACTATAACAAGGCTTTTGATAAGGTAAAACATACAAAACAAATTGAAATTTTAAAACAAGCAAGCTTAGACGATAAAGATATCCGCATAATTACTGAACTTTATTGGAACCAAAAAGCTGCAGTAACATTCGAAGAACAAGAATCAGAATATATACACATCAAACGAGGGGTGCCACAGGGTTGCATATTGTCGCCATTGTTATTCAATATATGTTCGGAAGCAATATTTAAAGAAGCCCTGTACGAAGCGGAAGAAGGAATTGCGGTAGGAGGGGAAAAGATAAACAATATGCGCTATGCCGACGACATAGTTCTAATCGCCGATAGTGAGCAAGACCTACAAGACCTTACAAATAGAGTCGTCGAAGTTAGCAAGGAATACGGACTCACACTCAACACGTCGAAAACCAAAATTATGATCATCTCAAAAACAAACCTACACCCAAATGTCCAAATCAGAGTGGGTAATACCCCGTTAGAGAGGGTAACATTGTATAAATATCTAGGGTGTATGCTGAACAATCATTGGAACGACATGTAAGAAAGAAGATCACGTATAGAACAAGAAAAACGCGCATTTATTAAAATGAGAAGTTTGCTGAGCAATAAGAACTTGGACTTAAAACTGAGAATTAGAATGACCAAATGTTACATTTTCCCTGTCTTGTTATATGGTATGGAGAGCCTGACGTTAACGAAATTGATGTGTACAAAGCTACAGGCGTTTGAGCTATGGATATACCATAGAATAATTAAAATTTCCTGGGTAGAACGTGTTACAAATGCTGAAGTTCTCAGAAAAGTTGACAAAGAAGTAGAAATTATAAAAACAATAAAGGAAAGATTATTAGAGTATCTTGGACATGTAATGAGAAACCAACGCTATCGCCTTTTACAATTAATAATGCAAGGAAAGGTAGAAGGAAAAAGATCAGTGGGAAGAAGGAAAACGTCCTGGATGAAAAACCTACGTGAATGGTATAATACAAACATTACCTCACTGTTCAGAGCAGTCATGTCTAAGAACAAAATAGCCTCAATGATAGCAAACCTCCAATAAGAGATGCATCTGAAGAAGAAGAATCAAAATTGTATTAGTATATTAATACAATATTAAATTATTGATTTATAAAGTCTTTAAAGAGTTTGGTTATCAGTGTAAAAAATATATTAGCCAATCAGCGACTTAACTTATCTTCATAAGCTAACTTTAAACAGATTTAAATATTTTACGCATTTAAATATCAACTATTTAATCAAGCGAAGTCTGGATAATACAAAGTAATAGTTAGAATTTGGACTAATGCACGTAATTTAACAACTACATAATTTTTATAACAAAGTGAAGCCTGTATGTACACATACCAAAGTGGAGAGTTTAATTTCCACTTCATAACCATAGCCAATTCTAAATTCCACAGGCAGATACAAAATCGTACTACGTTTAAATCAAGTTACATAATGTCACTATATAAAATTGAAAGTAACGTATATTGGCCGAATCCAGCCGACGATACCTGCCCTACACCATCGCAGAATGTCGCAAAAACATTTAATAACTCAAGTTTAAGCTTCATTTAATGAGAACCTTAATATTAAACAAATATTCATGTTTTATGCTTGTTCCCATTCCAGCACAATAATTGACAACAGCAATTTCCAGGCCTAATAACCATTCGCTGTCGGGATACAATTAGCAGCGCTCTTTCAGAAAAACTGGTCTGTTGGAATATATAACGTGACGACACGCAACACACTAATATAATGACTCTTGAGTTATCAAACAATTGGTAGCCGAACTTCTCGGGTCGGAAAGCCGGGCCTCCCGGTTTAAATATGCCATACGCAAAAAACAAAGTAGCTTTCTAAAAATTTCTAGAATGTTATTGCTTTAGAGAGACATGCTACTAGTTTATGGAGGCACGCAGACAGTTATTGCATAATATTCTCAGCTGATACTTTGATTGGATTTTAGACACATTTTTATTTTAACAAGATTAAACCCGAATCGACAAATATATATAGAGAAAAGCGACAACTCCCCCCCCCCCCCATGTTCACTGCATTAATATTCCATACAAAGTGGTGCAGAATTAGTTGTGATAAGTTAAGTCATTCTTGATTTCTCATGTTTGCATACGTCGGGCGTGACATACTCGACTCTTAACCCATGTTTTTTAACGCCAAAGATATTACCTTTGAATCAATTTCTCGAAGAATATGTATCAATATATTTGTCTATTTATTACTTTAACTTAAACAGTTAGTGTTAACAATTACTATAGGCACTATAGTTAAGAAATGAAAAAATCCAAACAAATTTTGGGCCTTTATTAATAATAAGAAACGCTCTTCAAAAATATACTATATTATAATAAAAATCAAGTACTGGATAACTCACAAGACATTATTAACGATTTTGCAGATTTATTAATGCCTGCTATCATTATTTAAATATTCATAAAATTAGTAGGAAGTATTTGAAATACTTAAACAAATTAAACCAAGAAGAACAACTGGACCTGGTAACATTCTCTATTTTATTCTAAAAGACTGTGCTCCTGCACTTATGCGTCCTGTTTAATATTGGTTTTAGATCGAGTAAGTTTCCTTCCACCTGCAAAGTAGCTAAAGAATGGGAATTTATAAAAAGGGCGATAAACATCATTTCAGTAATTACAAACTTACTTCTATAATTTGTAATTTTTGTAAAGTGTTTGAAATTAAAGGAACATCATCCATCAACCAGCATGTTTTCATGGAAGAACTTGCTGCTGTATGTAACTAATTTACCGGAAATTGCGCAGTTCATTGTTGAATGTATTGACAAGCGCCCCAGACATATGTAATCTACACAGTTTCCTCTAAAGCTTTAAATAGATTGGACCATGATATATTGTTGAAAAAATTGCTACCATTTAATAGATTATCCCGTGCATTAGTCGAATTATTCCATTTATATTTGATTAGAAGATTGCAATGTTTTCAAGTAAATGGTTATCAGTCTGTTGAATAGGTAGCAACACCTGGAGTCCCGCAAGGCTCTAATCCGAAGCCGCTAATATTTAGTATATTTATCAATGACCTTCCGAAAGTTATCGATACAAGTTTCTTGTTGTATGCTGACGACTTAAAGCTAGATAGTGTTGTAACAGATATCTCGGATTGTGAGCGGTTATCAGTGTGTTTAGATGGTATTGCTTTTTGGTGTAAAAAATCATTTGAGTCTTAACATCTCCAACTGCGAAGTAATGTCTAAAATCAAATCATATTGAGTATAACTGTAATATAGCCAATGATGTACTTTAGAAACGCTTTGCTTTACTATAGCTTTGTTAGATCTAAGCTTGAATATGCTTTAGTTATCTGGAGCCCGCACTATCGTAATACTAATGGAATAGGTTCAAAGACGGTTTCTAAGAGCTTTAAAATTCAGAACTGGTGCTACATATTCACAAAGAGGCATATCACATAACGTACTGCTGAATAAATACGGTTTTAATAGCTTACAAAAAAGACGCAAGTGGAATTCTCTTACCCTATTAAGCAAAATTGTGCAAAAAAATTATAACTGCAAACTTGTCCCACCAATTGGCTTTTAGTATTCCCCGATAAGCAGCTTAAAATAAAAATGGTTTGTATCTACTAAGCCCACCAACAAATATCTTGAAAAATTCACCTCTGCATAAAATGACACAGATTTGCAACTCACTCATTGCGAACATTGACATATGTATATTGTACTGTGAATCAAATAAGATTTCATTTCCTTAATGCAAACTAATAAAATACCCAGTTTTGTGTGCTTTCATTTTTTTTGGTTGTTATAAAGACATTAGTTTTACTTCCCTCGTCTAAAAGACAAAGAACATATTGTAATTGCGAAAAAATCACATTCCGAGATTTCTTCAGACCTTCACGTTTCAGTGTCCCTAAATGACGAAAAACTGTTTTTTTTTCAATTCCGTCAGTGTGTCAGTCTACCTGTCTGTTGGCGGCATAACTCAAAATCTATTTGTTGGAGGAAAACAATATTTTACACTTATATTATGTATCTATCTGACATGAAATCGAGAAAATTTCAGACAAATAATGCAGGGTTTTTAAAAAATAAGATTTTTATTTTTGCTTTAACTGAGAAATATATAAAAGTAAAGATTTGCACATAGCTCAGGCTTACCCTTGACGAAAATGGGACCCAAAAGATATAGCGTAAATGTTGTAAAGCAGGAAAAGGGGTAATCGAAAAATGCGTTCTACTTAAGGCAGCCGCGACGCAAAGACCCGAGGAGTGCTCTGTGGCGCATGTATGGAACGGGCAATGTGCTTTCGGCATATTGCCAAACATTGGAATCGTATTCGCAGCCCCTGCTGTTCGAATTCGATCGCCGCTAATGTTTTTTAAGGATGTAAAGTGCATTACCAAACGTATCCTGTTATTATTTTAGCATTATTAGAATCGTCAAGATAATTTTACCCCTGGTTTCCTTTGAAATTAAAATTATTTAGTGTAAAAACTTCCACTTGGTGGGAAACTCTGAGTAAAAAAAACCTGTACAGGGCAGGTTTTTTTTGTACAAATATCCATGTTTTCTACAACTGCTTTGTAATTGGGCATTTATACCTTTTAAACAAGTTAAAATAAAATAAATGTAGTTAATTAATTATTCGATCCTTATAATACAGTGCTTTCGTAAAGTAGTGGATAAATTCGCTAAAAATTCAAGGAGTAACTTTTTGAAAAAACGCCGAGACCGTCAATTTGTTTTATTTGAGCATTTTTTTTTATTAAAATGCATACATACAGGGTGACCCGCGTAAGAAATATGACGCCATCGCTGTTTTTTTAGGGCAACCCCCTTCTTTATTACGGAATTTGAAAGAACACCTTTTTTACTTGAATTAAGCTGATTTTTGCGTATAGGTCACATGACCAAAAATTAAGAAAAACAATAACTTTTAAAATTGCAAAATACAAAATTTAATTTTAGGAAGTATTATTTTACGTCTTTATCAATGACAGCAATCAATAAAAACATGTCGGTCGTCTTGATTACTGTCAGGCAGCAGCGCTGCACAATGTGAACATTTAATTGAGTTGTTTCTGAACTTATCATTGCAATTATATTTAGTATTTTGCAATTCTAAATTTTTTTCTTAATTTTTGGTCCCGTGACCTATACTCAAAAATCAGCTTAGCGTAAGTGAAAAAATGCGTTCTTTCAAATTCCGTAATAAAAAATAAGGGATTGCTATTCAAAAAAACGTTGATGACGCTATACCTCCTACATGGGTCACCCTGCATGTATAGATTTTATTTGAAAAAATGCGAAAATAAAATAAAGTCGTCGGGTCTCACTGTATGTAAACTAAGGGTTCTAATATCGCAATGACTTAAGTTTAATTCAGTAACTGTCTAACAAATTAAGGTTGACAGTTTTATTTCAATTATTTTTAATGTTATTGCAGTTTTGAAAAACGTTTGTTTGTGTATCGAATGCGAGGTACTTTTGTGTTGTAGATACAAAATAATAATTTTGGTAGTAGGATCGTTATTAGGAGAATATAAGAAGATTAACATGCTGATGTGCAGTTATTTACTAATGCACTTGCACTACTAGTGTAGAAAAAATAAATACACTGCTTTCATTACTTGAGTAACGAGCTTTGAAACAAATCGGTTGCCTTGCAGACGCTTAAGATAGGAGATTTATTGACCAGTTTATACTTGGACAACGGAAACAGTAAGTACTATAATGACAATTGAATATGAACTTTCTTTAGAGAAAGAAAAGCTATTAAGCGTTTGAAATAACTTTATTAAAGTTAAACCATGCAGTTCTGCCTTGGGACAGGTAGAAATAACATTTTAAGATAACGAGTCGCGTATAAAAATAATTGTTTTTATATTTTGCGGTTACTGTTATTAATCTTATATAATATTCACATTTAGGTTCGCAAAATGTAAGACACACAAAGCGTAAGTGTGTTTTTATCTATAAATATGTATGACGTAATCCAAGCTGAATTTTAAATTCGGTGTTAATGTATTAGAACTATTGTTAAACATTGTACTATAGAGATTATGGAAATATTTATAGTAAAATATCTAAGGAAGCTTGGTGACTAGGTTTCATTCTGACCGTGTTTCAGTAGTTCCACCATGTGGTTAAATTTATTACATAAAAAGCCCTTGTTTATTTATTATGTTATACGCTCCGGACAGATTTAATGATAAGCAATTTCAAGCAAATACTCAGTGGCGTACGCTGAATATTTTTGAAAAGGTCAAAATGTAGTAAATATTTTTATCACTAACATCAACTATTGTTTGACTTTTAAATGTCTAGCGTAATTGCAATAAATACGAATGCCTTATTGTCCTATATCAAAAATATGTGCAGTGTTTTTTTCTCAAAATAATGATTAATAAACTCTAAATTGCTTGCGTATGATAGTTAGTAGTGCATAAGTAATTAAATAATTATTCTTCTCTCACTGTAATTTATATTTATTTTTGTGACTATTCAATTCACCTGTCATCTGTCAAAAAGTGACCAATGAAAATCCATAATTCTGACGTTTCTTGACCAATCAAAAAAATATCAGTAGATATATCTTCCTAGAAGGTATTCAAGTGACAATTTTAAACAAATGTGAGTTTTATTAGAAAAAGTCAATATTAGCGTTCTGTTACTATAGAAATTGACTAGTTTGTTGCTAGATTTACTGAAAACTAATTTGAAAAAGTAGTTTGGTTCATTAAATAGTCCCTCGAATACCATTCTTAGTCAAAGTTAAGTAGATTATTTTTGCGGTGGTATCACTACTCATGTCCATCGCGCTTGGGATTAGGACTCGTGCTAGCGCACTCGTCCTAATCGTACCAAAGCGCAATGGACATTCGTGACACCACCACAAAAATAGTCGACATAACTTTGACTACTCATGGTTTTTTTATTATTATTTTTATTATAGTCACGCGTCACTTGGTCAACTGCACGTGTGCAAATGTTTCCGCAATTTCTGCAGTTATATCTAGGGAGTAGAAGTAGGGGCACCACTAATTGGATTATGTCAAAGGTCAACGCGAATTAAATTGATTAACCTAATTAAATCCGCGAATTAAATCCGCGGATTGAGCTAATTAATTCCGCGGTTTGACCCAATTAATTTCGCGGTTTGCTCTAATTAATCTTCATATGTACTACTGATTAATCACATATGATGTTTGATATTTAATTTTCATATGTGCTACTGAAAGTTTGAGTTTTTGAATTTAAACTTCCCGGGTGTCGGACATCTTGGTTTTTGCGCGCGCATCTCTAGCGTATTTTCAAATTTTCTAATTTAGCGCCCATTTTTGAATTTGATTACGCGCCTGGTTGACATCTGGCTCTCTCTCGCTGTTGTTCTCTCTCGATCGCATTTATTTAATTTAAAAAAAGCTGTTCGTCATGGCCACTGGTCGGAATTGAACCGACGACTTTTGTATTTGTAGGGCAGAGTCCTTATCCCAGAGCTACCGAAGCGCTCGAGGTTTTAAGGAATTAATCATAAAGTCACTCGCTTAGCAAGCATATTATAATACATTTTAAATGTTATTTTCGATTGAGGTTTAGTCGCCGGATTGTATCCTTCTGTAATTTTAAAAAAAATTAATTGGACGTAGTTGATGTTATACTAATAAAAGAAAATGTATTTAACAAAACAGCCACATTCCGCTTGTTTTACGAGTCGTTTCCTGGAAAACATACTGCATCGTGTAATTGTATTCGCTAATTACCAAAGCGCTTTGGATTTAAAGGTTTGAACAGTGTACCACTTCGCTGTTCTGACATTACACTTCCGTATTCATATTATAATAAATTTTAAATGTTACATTCGACTGAGTTTTAGTTGCCAGATCGATTTATAAATTACAACAGCTAGTTTAAAAATTAAATGTGTTCATATTATAAATAAATTTTAAATGTTATTGTCGACTGAGATTTAGCCGCTTATAAATTACAACAGCTAGTTTAAAAATTAAATGGGCGATGAGAGGTAAAGGCAGATCGTAATATAAAACGAGTTACAAATTTTATTTTAATATATTCCTAAAATACTGATAATACGTATTGCTTGAATAAGAAAGAGATAAACATAAAATGCGTAATTATTCGCAATGGTGTAAGAAAAAGATAAACATAGTAGCAAGTATTGGAGAAGGCTTGACTAATTTTAATTATGACATTAATATAATTTTTTGTATGGCTATCTTTTTATTACTCATATAGGTAAGAAAGGGTGGTGCGTTGCTTTCAGCTACCGTGTTCCGAAGATATCCGAGTCTTATTGTATAAGAATGGTTGTCCCCCATAAATTTGAATAAAAACAGACAATTTCGTTGAAAAAAATAGCTTTTCAATATCGTTTGCAAATAAGACAAGGGATACTTGTAAAAATATAAGTCAAACCATTTTTTCTTGTAAAAAATTTACGAAAAGACGTATGTGTTGGCAACAAATTAAAATAAATTTGAATAAAAGCACGCAAAATTACGAAAATACGTATGTGTTGACTCCCAAAGTAACAAAAATTTGAATAAAAACGCACAATTTCGTTGAAAATCTTTACAAAGCGACTTTATAGTACCGAAAAATGATGTAAACACAGTTTTAAGAGTTATTTCTAAGCATAATTTTGCAAACGTTTAACAAATAAACCGTAATTTTTTAAAGTACATCACACAATTATGAAATCGTAGTTCAATTTATATGAATTTTCGATACTTTGTATGTGAAAAATAGCTTCAATTACTAATATTTGAATAAAAACATGCAATTTCCAAAGCATTTCGTTTAAAATTTTAGAAAATCGACAGCATCTCCAATGAAAATTTATAAAAATCGGCATCTTGTCACATTAAATTCTGCAAAAACGACAAAAAACAATATTTTTATACAACTTTCATTGAAAAAATAGTAAAATTTTACGAAAATACGTCTGTGTTGACGACAAATGAAAATAAATTTGACTAGAAACACGCAAAAATTACGAAAAGACTTATGTGTTGACCCCCAAAGTAACAAAAATTTGAATAAAATCACGCAATCATACAGCATCTCACATAAATTTTCACAAAAATCGACATCATGTCACATAAATTATACAAAAACTGTCATCATATCACTGGAAATTATACAAAAAACGACATTTTCATTCAACACACGATGAAAATTGAACAAAAATCACGCAATCATACAGCATCTCACATAAATTTTCACAAAAATCGACATCATGTCACATAAATTATACAAAAACTGTCATCATGTCACTTGAAATTATACAAAAACGACATTTTCATTCAACACACGATGAAAATTGAACAAAAATCACGCAATCATACAGCATCTCACATAAATTTACACAAAAATCGACATCATGTCACATAAATTAGACAAAAACTGCCATCATGTCACTTGAAATTATACAAAAAACGACATCTTTATTCAACACACGATGAAAATTGAACAAAAATCACGCCATCTCACATAAATTTACACAAAAATCGACATCATGTCACATAAATTATACAAAAACTGCCATCATGTTACTTGAAATTATACAAAAAACGACATTTTTACTAAACAAACGACGAAAATTGAACAAAAATCACGCCATCTCACATAAATTTTTACAAAAATCGACATCATGTTACATAAACTATGCATAATTTTGCAAATGTTTTACACTTTTTATAAAATGCATCGCTCAAAATTAAAAGAAATAGCAATTTCGTTGAAAAAATCTTTTACCACAAGCATTTCGATAAACAAAATTAACATAAACTTGAATAAAACACACAATTTCGTTGAAAAACTGCAAATGTTGTACACTTTTTTATAAAATGTATCGCACAAAATTAAAAGAAATCACAATTTTCTAAATTATATCACACCATTATGAAATCGTAGATTGATTTTTTGAAATTGTACACTTTGTAACTGTAAAATAACTTCAAATACTAATATTTTAGCTTTAGATTTTGTAATTATTGCAGATTCGTGAAATGAATTTTCGATACTTTGTATGTGAAAAATAGCTTCAATTACTAATATTTGAATAAAAACATGCAATTTCCAAAGCATTTCGTTTAAAATTTTAGAAAATCGACAGCATCTCCCATGAAAATTTATAAAAATCGGCATCTTGTCACATTAAATTCTGCAAAAACGACAAAAAACAATATTTTTATACAACCTTCATTGAAAAAATAGTAAAATTTTACGAAAATACGTCTGAGTTGACGACAAATAAAAATAAATTTGAATAGAAACACGCAAAAATTACGAAAAGACGTATGAGTTGACCCCCAAAGTAACAAAAATTTGAATAAAATCACGCAATCATACAGCATCTCACATAAATTTTCACAAAAATCGACATCATGTCACATAAATTATACAAAAACTGTCATCATATCACTTGAAATTATACAAAAAACGACATTTTCATTCAACACACGATGAAAATTGAACAAAAATCACGCAATCATACAGCATTTCACATAAATTTTCACAAAAATCGACATCATGTCACATAAATTATACAAAAACTGTCATGTCACTTGAAATTATACAAAAACGACATTTTCATTCAACACACGATGAAAATTGAACAAAAATCACGCAATCATACAGCATCTCACATAAATTTTCACAAAAATCGACATCATGTCACATAAATTATACAAAAACTGTCATCATATCACTTGAAATTATACAAAAACGACATTTTCATTCAACACACGATGAAAATTGAACAAAAATCACGTAATCATACAGCATCTCACATAAATTTTCACAAAAATCGACATCATGTAACATAAATTATACAAAAACTGTCATCATGTCACTTGAAATTATACAAAAACGACATTTTCATTCAACACACGATGAAAATTGAACAAAAATCACGCAATCATACAGCATCTCACATAAATTTACACAAAAATCGACATCATGTCACATAAATTATACAAAAACTGCCATCATGTTACTTGAAATTATACAAAAAACGACATTTTTACTAAACACACGACGAAAATTGAACAAAAATTACGCCATCTCACATAAATTTTTACAAAAATCGACATCATGTTACATAAACTATGCATAATTTTGCAAATGTTTTACACTTTTTATAAAATGCATCGCTCAAAATTAAAAGAAATGCCAATTTCGTTGAAAAACTCTTTTACCACAAGCATTTCGATAAACAAAATTAACATAAACTTGAATAAAACACACAATTTCGTTGAAAAATTTGCAAATGTTGTACACTTTTTTATAAAATGTATCGCACAAAATTAAAAGAAATCACAATTTTCTAAATTATATCACACCATTATGAAATCGTAGATTGATTTTTTGAAATTGTACACTTTGTAACTGTAAAATAACTTCAAATACTAATATTTTAGCTTTAGATTTTGTAATTATTGCAGATTCGTGAAAAAACAAAAGCAGAGTAGAAATAAAAAACACAAACACTTTGTAATAAACAAATATATTGTTCTTATTTCGTATAATACTTAATAATATAAATATAAATGTACAGCTGAATGTCTTATCTTCTAAAAAGTCGCTAGCAATTTACAAAACTGTAGTTTGAGGTGCACAACATTTCAAATTAAAAAGGTGCAAGTAATAAAATCAGAATTTCATTGTGTCATTTTAAAGTTTAAGATGCACCCAATCTAGAATTCCCTTCGTTTTTGGTGTTGATGACATCTGCCTTAGAGGCGTTTTTCTAACGGCCCTTTTTTGGAGGCGTTTCCTTATCGGCGTTCTTCTGACTGAACCTTTTTGATGTGGACTTGGATGAGTAGCTGGTGTTTTTAATTTATATTCTAAATCGAACTCGCAGTTATCAGTTTCCATTTCGTTTTTTCCTGTAGTACCAGTCGGGGTTGGCTTCTTTTGCTGTTTAGGTTTAGCTAGCAGCACATTAGCAACGTTAAGGTCTTTGATGTAATCAGCAAACTGTAGGCGTCCGGGTGGATTAATAGTTTTTCGAGGCCGCAGAGTGTCGTGAATTAAATCGACTATGTTAGACGCCGGTAAAATTTCACCCTTTATAGTAACGGTACCCTTGTGATCCCAGCTCACATCGCTTGAGGTACTCAAAATGCGTAGGAAAACTTCAGCTTTTTTCTTAAAAGTTTTGGGAAGTGTAGATAAAATAACGGCATTTGATAGGCTGTCACTGGTTGTTTCAATAGGTATTTTGATTGGCTGCCTCGCCTGGTTTGTGAAATGAAGGAATCGTTGTAACACTTGATTGTACTGGATCCATTTATCGTGATCAGTTAATTTGGACTTTAAAACTTTTTGCATTTCGTCATCAAGCTGTGATAATATATTTTTCTCCGCATCATCGCCAGACTTAAGACGTTGGACAAATTCCGGCGATACAATCAACATCTTCCGCTCTTTGTCCATTTTAGTCGAAAAGGAGCTCAATCGTTTGTTCTGGTAGAACCGTCGTGAATAAACTAGCTTAAAATCAAGACTTTCATAATAAATATATAAAAAAATATGACAGGTACGGGAATCGAACCCGTATTCTCTCTCGAGATCAGAGCTTGAATCTGACGCCTTAACTATTCGGCCAACCTGCCTCACTATATAAACGAGCACTCTCTGCATAATTAAGAAAACATATAGTAAAAGCCTTCTATTTGCAATTTCATACAATATTTCATATAAATTAAGCCATGTACAAATTTCTAAATCGGTTTTGATATATATTTTCTCGAAAGACATGACCCTCAGCTGCCGTTTTATTATTTGTCGAGATGCGTCATCGTTGAATTTACAAGAGCCAAAATGTCTGCTGTGTGACGTATGCAATGTCTCCATCCCTTTTTATTTTAAAATTCTATAAAACCAGAGGCCCGACTGTTGCCGCACTAACACGTTTTAAACCATTGTACTCTGTTACCTGATGCGGCAGCAGTTTGGACCTCTGATTTTATAGAATTTTAAAGTAAAAAGGTATGGAAACACTGCGTGCGTCACATCGCAGACAGGATGGCACTTGTAAAATTCAGCGATGACGCATCACGACAAATAATAAAACGGCAGCTGAGGGTCAAGTCTTTCGAGAAAATATATATCAAACCCGATTTAGAAATTTGTACATGGCTTAATTTATATGAAATATTGTATGAAATTGCAAATAGAAGACTTTTAAACTATATGTTATCTTAATTATGCAGAGAGTGCTCGTTTATATAGTGAGGCAGGTTGGCCGAATGGTTAAGGCGTCAGATTCAAGCTCTGATCTCGAGAGAGAATACGGGTTCGATTCCCGTACCTGTCATATTTTTTTATATATTTATTATGAAAGTCTTGATTTTAAGCTAGTTTATTCACGACGGTTCTACCAGAACAAACGATTGAGCTCCTTTTCGACTAAAATGGACAAAGAGCGGAAGATGTTGTCTTAAGTCTGGCGATGATGCGGAGAAAAATATATTATCACAGCTTGATGACGAAATGCAAAAAGTTTTAAAGTCCAAATTAACTGATCACGATAAATGGATCCAGTACAATCAAGTGTTACAACGATTCCTTCATTTCACAAACCAGGCGAGGCAGCCAATCAAAATACCTATTGAAACAACCAGTGACAGCCTATCAAATGCCGTTATTTTATCTACACTTCCCAAAACTTTTAAGAAAAAAGCTGAAGTTTTCCTACGCATTTTGAGTACCTCAAGCGATGTGAGCTGGGATCACAAGGGTACCGTTACTATAAAAGGTGAAATTTTACCGGCGTCTAACATAGTCGATTTAATTCACGACACTCTGCGGCCTCGAAAAGCTATTAATCCACCCGGACGCCTACAGTTTGCTGATTACATCAAAGACCTTAACGTTGCTAATGTGCTGCTAGCTAAACCTAAACAGCAAAAGAAGCCAACCCCGACTGGTACTACAGGAAAAAACGAAATGGAAACTGATAACTGCGAGTCCGATTTAGAATATAAATTAAAAACACCAGCTACTCATCCAAGTCCACATCAAAAAGGTTCAGTCAGAAGAACGCCGATAAGGAAACGCCTCCAAAAAAGGGCCGTTAGAAAAACGCCTCTAAGGCAGATGTCATCAACACCAAAAACGAAGGGAATTCTAGATTGGGTGCATCTTAAACTTTAAAATGACACAATGAAATTCTGATTTTATTACTTGCAGCCTTTTTAATTTGAAATGTTGTGCACCTCAAACTACAGTTTTGTAAATTGCTAGCGACTTTTTAGAAGATAAGACATTCAGCTGTACATTTATATTTATATTATTAAGTATTATACGAAATAAGAACAATATATTTGTTTATTACAAAGTGTTTGTGTTTTTTATTTCTACTCTGCTTTTGTTTTTTCACGAATCTGCAATAATTACAAAATCTAAAGCTAAAATATTAGTATTTGAAGTTATTTTACAGTTACAAAGTGTACAATTTCAAAAAATCAATCTACGATTTCATAATGGTGTGATATAATTTAGAAAATTGTGATTTCTTTTAATTTTGTGCGATACATTTTATAAAAAAGTGTACAACATTTGCAGTTTTTCAACGAAATTGTGTGTTTTATTCAAGTTTATGTTAATTTTGTTTATCGAAATGCTTGTGGTAAAAGATTTTTTCAACGAAATTGCTATTTCTTTTAATTTTGAGCGATGCATTGTAAAAATTTATGTGAGATGGCGTGATTTTTGTTCAATTTTCGTCGTTTGTTTAGTAAAAATGTCGTTTTTTGTATAATTTCAAGTAACATGATGGCAGTTTTTGTATAATTTATGTGACATGATGTCGATTTTTGTGTAAATTTATGTGAGATGGCGTGATTTTTGTTCAATTTTCATCGTGTGTTGAATAAAGATGTCGTTTTTTGTATAATTTCAAGTGACATGATGGCAGTTTTTGTCTAATTTATGTGACATGATGTCGATTTTTGTGTAAATTTATGTGAGATGCTGTATGATTGCGTGATTTTTGTTCAATTTTCATCGTGTGTTGAATGAAAATGTCGTTTTTGTATAATTTCAAGTGACATGATGACAGTTTTTGTATAATTTATGTGACATGATGTCGATTTTTGTGAAAATTTATGTGAGATGCTGTATGATTGCGTGATTTTTGTTCAATTTTCATCGTGTGTTGAATGAAAATGTCGTTTTTTGTATAATTTCCAGTGATATGATGACAGTTTTTGTATAATTTATGTGACATGATGTCGATTTTTGTGAAAATTTATGTGAGATGCTGTATGATTGCGTGATTTTATTCAAATTTTTGTTACTTTGGGGGTCAACACATAAGTCTTTTCGTAATTTTTGCGTGTTTCTAGTCAAATTTATTTTCATTTGTCGTCAACACAGACGTATTTTCGTAAAATTTTACTATTTTTTCAATGAAAGTTGTATAAAAATATTGTTTTTTGTCGTTTTTGCAGAATTTAATGTGACAAGATGCCGATTTTTATAAATTTTCATTGGAGATGCTGTCGATTTTCTAAAATTTTAAACGAAATGCTTTGGAAATTGCATGTTTTTATTCAAATATTAGTAATTGAAGCTATTTTTCACATACAAAGTATCGAAAATTCATATAAATTGAACTACGATTTCATAATTGTGTGATGTACTTTAAAAAATTACGGTTTATTTGTTAAACGTTTGCAAAATTATGCTTAGAAATAACTCTTAAAACTGTGTTTACATCATTTTTCGGTACTATAAAGTCGCTTTGTAAAGATTTTCAACGAAATTGTGCGTTTTTATTCAAATTTTTGTTACTTTGGGAGTCAACACATACGTATTTTCGTAATTTTGCTTGCTTGTATTCAAATTTATTTTAATTTGTCGCCAACACATACGTCTTTTCGTAAATTTTTTACAAGAAAAAATGGTTTGACTTATATTTTTACAAGTATCCCTTGTCTTATTTGCAAACGATATTGAAAAGCTATTTTTTTCAACGAAATTGTCTGTTTTTATTCAAATTTATGGAGGACAACCATTCTTATACAATAAGACTCGGATATCTTCGGAACACGGTAGCTGAAAGCAACGCACCACCCTTTCTTACCTATATGAGTAAGAAAAAGATAGCCATACAAAAAATTATATTAATGTCATAATTAAAATTAGTCAAGCCTTCTCCAATACTTGCTACTATGTTTATCTCTTTCTTACACCATTGCGAATAATTACGCATTTTATGTTTATCTCTTTCTTATTCAAGCAATACGTATTATCAGTATTTCAGGAATATATTAAAATAAAATTTGTAACTCGTTTTATATTACGATCTGCCTTTACCTCTCATCGCCCATTTAATTTTTAAACTAGCTGTTGTAATTTATAAGCGGCTAAAACTCAGTCGACAATAACATTTAAAATTTATTTATAATATGAACACATTTAATTTTTAAAGTAGCTGTTGTAATTTATAAATCGATCTGGCAACTAAAACTCAGTCGAATGTAACATTTAAAATTTATTATAATATGAATACGGAAGTGTAATGTCAGAACAGCGAAGTGGTACACTGTTCAAACCTCTAAATCCAAAGCGCTTTGGTAATTAGCGAATACAATTACAGGATGCAGTATGTTTTCCAGGAAACGACTCGTAAAACAAGCGGAATGTGGCTGTTTTGTTAAATACATTTTCTTTTATTAGTATAACATCAACTACGTCCAATTAATTTTTTAAAAATTACAAAAGGATACGATCCGGCGACTAAACCTCAATCGAAAATAACATTTAAAATGTATTATAATATGCTTGCTAAGCGAGTGACTTTATGATTAATTCCTTAAAACCTCGAGCGCTTCGGTAGCTCTGGGATAAGGACTCTGCCCTACAAATACAAAAGTCGTCGGTTCAATTCCGACCAGTGGCCGTGACAAACAGCTTTTTTAAAATTAAATAAATGCGATCGAGAGAGAACAACAGCGAGAGAGAGCCAGATGTCAACGAGGCGCGTAATCAAATTCAAAAATGGGCGCTAAATTAGAAAATTTGAAAATACGCTAGAGGTGCGCGCGCAAAAACCAAGATGTCCGACACCCGGGAAGTTTAAATTCAAAAACTCAAACTTAGAAAAAAAAATCTGAAAAATTTCCTACAGTAGGTAGGGACAATGAAAATTTCGTTAATCCATTCGGCGCGTAATTCCAGAAGCAAATTAAAAATGGCCGCGCGTAATTTAATCAGTAGCACATTCAATTTAATTCGCGTTGACCTTTGACATAATCCAATTAGTGGTGCCCCTACTTCTACTCTAGGGATATAAATATTTTATAAAAATGTAAGTTTACATAGATATATTTTATACTTTTGAATTCAATGTTTGGTTTGGCCAACCATCGCAGTTTTGTAAATTTATTGTGTTATATTTAAATCTGTAAGGATCCTAATTATGTAGTACTGAGGCTAGAGAAAAAATGATTACAAACTCACTTGGTTAGATTTTTCCACAGATGTTAGATTATTTTAAATAATATTTAAATCTAATGCAAGCAGGTTCAAAAACACACCTTCATATTTCTTTGTTAATTTAACGTTCAAGCGAATGTCTTTATTTGTAGTTTTCTAAACTAACCGGATTTTGTATTTTCACTTTCTGTTACAACTTAAATTGAAGAATTCAATGCGTTGTATTAATATTTGTCAGTTGCCAATTATAGTTAATTAGCAATCTTTAGATTAGTATGATTTTATCCGCTACTCACATATTACAGAAGCATAACTACACTGATATACATTGTATTATGTAGTCCATAAATCCCTAGAGTTTTATAGCCATAAAACCCTAGGGTTTTATTTAATTTAAAATATTGTCAATCTATGTCAAATTCGAAACGTGCAGGTTTAGTTTTGCGTCAGTCTGTGTCAAATAACAAACAGAACCTAACCTACTAAACTTGAATTTGACGTAGACTGACACTTCAGTACTGCCAAACATATAACACAAATCGCAGGCGACTCTAATTATAAATTTATTTGTTCTCTCGGTACTTTGAAAATTATCACTATGACTTTTCACGGCTGTCAATACAACATTTATGTTTTTTTAGATATTTATTGAGTTCTTGGATACAATTTGTATGGCACGCGTGTGTTATTACAAATAATAATATACAAAATAATAATTTGTTACATAACGTAAATAATACTAAAACATTTTAAAAAACAAATAAAGACATAATTAACTACAGTGAATAACAAACTACAGTCTTAACTAATAAAACTGATTACAATAATAAAATGAATCTTTAATCTTGAATCTTTTGAGTGACAGAAGCCTACAGTGAAGAAAATAAAGATCATATAAAAAAATCACAATTTTAATTACCTAAAAAATTTAATAAAATGGAAATGATTAACATGAATAACATTTAGAAAAAACTAATTACACATAATTGACTCTTGTCAGAAATTTACGGTTTAGCCAAATTACATAAAAAAGACTACCCGTTACGACTCATTCTAGCTTCATATATCAGCCAATTATAGAAAAAAATTTCAAATATACTAATTAATATTACTCAAAAAAAACCAACAAAGTTGAAACATTCTTGGGCCTTTAAAAAATGTGTTGATACAATATCAGCTGTTAGCTGAGTGCGAAATAAATAACTAAATAAATAAATAAATAAATAAATAAATAAATGATTACGTGCGATTCTCCTTAAATGTAATGTAAATTTCAGGGCACTTAATTCCACACGTAGGAATATGGCCTGAGACTGGACAAGTCAGGGTCGCCCAAAATATGTCTTTCCGAAACCCAGTCATCTGGCACACGTTAACGGCGTACTGGGTGATGTGGTTAGCATCACGTCTTTGACAACTGCCTTACTTTCCCTATTTCCATAACCGTGGTTCCGGTACCCAATTTTAAAAGCGACTGGGTGGCCCGCCCGCCAGTTAGCAGATGTGGGAATTGAACCCCGCATCGTAGCACCGCAGTAGAACTCCCTAACCGCTCGGCCACGCTGGCGATTCTCCTTAGTGTAGTCTCCCTTTATACGAATATCCATATAGATCTAGCTATTAAAACAATAAAATAATATTGGTATCAAATGGAAAAATTTACTACAATTCCCAAAAATGAATTTATTAACTCCGTTTAAAGTATTCTACATTATACTTATTTTTCTTCCAATAACCAAATATACAAACAGAAATTTAGAGTATGGGATCATGTTTGTCTAATACTATTGCAGATTTGCTCTTACAAAAAATTTAATTTGAAATTGTAAATAACTTAAATGAAATCGGTTTTTATAAACGAGATGTTGATGACATAAATACATATTGTACTATAAAAATAATATAAACAAAACATTCAAAACTTTTAATAACTACCATCCTCGACTACAATTTACAATAGAAAATGAAAATATTAGTAAAACTGTAAAATGTATTGATCTAACATTTATAAAAAGCGAAGTGGGAAAAATTGAAACAATTGGTTCAGAAAAGAAATTAAAACTGATATATATTTAAATTATAATTCCCAAACATCAGTAAAATATAAACTAAGCTTAATTAACTTAGCTTAACTAATCGTGCAATTTTACTTTCTTCTAATAAGTATCACAAAGAAAACATTAACAAAATTAAAGATATTGTAACGACATTTGAGCCGGATCGCGTGCAGACAGATTAGTCAGCCTTCTAGATTATTCCAGAACGACCTCGGTGATTAATGCGCCCGATCAGCATTTTAGAAGGCCGTCCGTGACCGCGCGATGATACGACGCGTCAGCATTTCTAGAATAGTCGAGTCATATCGCGAAGCCTCTAGAAGGAATCATCCGGCGATATATAAACAAGCGCAGCGGAAGAACGGACAGTCCGAATCTAGCTTTGAAGTGCGCGAAGCTTGCCATATAAATCATTCGTGTTTAAGTCGCGTGTAAATAAATAAAGTGTATTTGTTGTTAGAAATAGTTCCTGTTAGTGTATAAATGTGTTCCGTATTAATAGTTCTTGTCTTTTTGTTAAATCGTTAAGTTAAATTGCTGTAAATAAATGCTTAAAACAAGAAGCGGCGTATAATTTTTAATAGCCCAGAAGATAAATCGTAACAATATTTTATTAAAAAATAACTATCCCATCGTATTCATAACCTCTAATATTAAGAAAAAGAATAAACAAACTTAGATGTAAAAACCCAAATATTATTAATTAATCAATTGATTTATACCCTAATTGTTTAGGGCAAGAATTGAACAACCAAAATATTAAAAATCTAAGTTAGATTTCAATTCCATATATACCAAAATTATCACAACGGTTAAGTAAAATATTAAGAAATGACAATAGCAACGTATCTTTTAAAAATTATAATACAATTGGAAATCAATGTTTAACAATTTAAAAGGCAAAACAGAAATTCAATATGAATCAAATATTGTCTATCAAATCAATTGTAACAGCTGTGATGCCAATTACATAGGTCAAACTAAACAAAATCTAAAAAGGATAACGTCTATAAAAACTAAAATACCAACTCCGATTAGACCAAACACTGCCCTTTCCGACCATGCTATAGACAATTGTTGTCATAATGTTAATTTTGATTACCCTAAAGTATTCAAAGCGAAAACAGCTTACAAAAGCGTCTAATTTATGAAATAACTGAAATAAAAAAAAATCCAAATCCATTAATTACAAACCAGACATTTGAAAATCTTCATTCAATTTGCTGTAATCTTCTCTAAAATTATATGTAACTAATGTTTTAGAATTTAATTTAATATAATGATTTTTAAAGTTTATTATTTGGTATAATATTAATACTATAGCTTGGTCTTTGCTTTTAAAAAATCCGCAATCATTGGAAAAGCTGAACCAACGAAAATTCCTGAATGACATTTCTCAGAAGTAATCATTTCCACATAATTTAACAACTATGCTTCATAATTTTTCTAAATTTTACTCAATTTTCGTAAATGATTTATTTAAAAGCGAAGATTGAGAGTGTTAATTCCTCCCTTAATGAATTTAATGATTTACATGGTAAGGGATTTTCATACATTGTTTTGATTGCTATTCTAACCTCTTCACACATTTCATAATTCATAAATAAGTATAAAACTATTAATTTGTTACAATGTCTGAAGAAGTTAGCAAATACCGCCAACGAAACGTAACATATTATTATATCTTATTGTTTATAAAAATTGGCTGCTTATTTTAACTTTTCAATAAATTAATGAACCTAACCTCGCTGAACATCTGTTTTATTTATGAAGTATTATTTGTAATACAGCACCCGCACACCATTAATAACTATTACTTTGAACAAAAGCATGTTTTTGGGTTTGATATGGGAAATTAATTTAAATTGTGCAAATACATTTCCGGCTTAAGCTCTTACATTGCAGCGGTGTACGAAAAGTTGTTTCAGTAAACTAGCAACTCGTTTTCATAGTTGCAAATTTTCTCTCACCGTTGCTTAGTTTTGCTAGGAAAAGTTGCATATAATTATTCTGCCCGCAAGCGTTTCGAAACATGAAACTTTGAAGTAGCTATGCCGAATAAGGCAGAAACTTGAAAAGGAGGACCGAATGTTTACATAGAATATAAGTTTGTTACTACATACGTAACTTAACGTATGTGTTCCACAACTGTATTAGCCACTTCGTTAATTTAGAATTTCCTTCCTGACAGTATACAGTTGCTGACACTATTTACTTAAAGCTCATACTATAAGTACATGATTTTACAGGGTAGGTAGCTGATGTACCAAGTATCGATACCAACGCATTCACCATAATATCTGTAGGTGGTGCTTAATTCTTGTTACAGTTTATTTTAAAGCATGCACACTAATCTATGTATAATAAGAGGATTATAAGCCAAGAGACAAAATTATATCGAACAAAAGCACTGCATTATGAATTCTTCCCCGTAAACTAGAAATTCAAATCCACAATGTCACGTTAATGTGACAGCTGGCCATATGAAAGATAACAGCGCCTCTCGCGGCGGAAGTGCAATTAGTTAGCGGCGCCTTCCGTATTGTTATTCGTGTCGGTACTTGGTATATCACCCCGCTTTGTTAATTATATTTGAAAGATGTACTGCATTCCTATTCAGTAGCAGAAGTATTCAGTTTATGGCTATTATTTATAAGAGTTGCAAGGTCTCCATCTGCAGTTGGTTATTAAATCGAAGTAATTTTATTTCTATTTATATGAATAATGTAATCGCCAATCTATATTCAATTTTCTTGATTGCTTTCAGGATATTTTTTGTTTATATTACATGCCGGTATGATTCCCGGAGGAATTTAATGATGGATCGATATGTTTTACCTATTGTTAGTGCAATTAGATGTCAAAATAAAAAAGCTAGATATATAGAACAATACAAGTATATGAACTAATAACAGCCTACGTCAATAAAAAATTATACCAGTCCTGCGAAAAGACAGCTTTAGTAATACAAGATATCCTTCGTTGCGATAGTAAGATTTAACGTAAAGGTGCGAAGCAGGAAGTTGATGTAAAGTAAAGATAAGAATTAAGATAAATTTAAGCATAGCAACTGAAAACAAAAATAGCCGAATGCATACAAGAGTTGAAGAATATATCCAACTAGCTTAACATACTCATCATAAGATAGGTATACCTCCAGTCTTTCATCTTCTACCACAGTTTCACGTTTTCCTTCTTCTACCACTTTAAGCCCTTCTTCTACAGCACCCATCATAGACAAATTCTTCAGTCTGTCTCCATTGATTAGTGGAATCAATTTATGCTTAGTAATGTGAATTACGTCAATTCGATTTCAAACCTGCGCTTCCACAGTGAATCAGATTTCTAGTCAGGCAGTAATGCTACGCTGTAACATACACGACTTATTTCTAGTAGCGTTTTAGCCCACCTAATTCTAATAAAAGAATTTTTGCATTTTTAATATTGAATTGTAAATAAAAAAATTACAGACGAAAATGTTTTAACGCTTTTAATAAAAATTATGTACAGAATAGCAACGCGAAGTATATTAATTACCAACAACAAAAAACATCGCAATCGGTGGCATATAATCTGCGTTTCCAGGAGGAGTTCGATTGCTGGTGAAACGCTATAACCGCTCGCCTAAGAACGCACACCTAACGTACTTGCTTGTTTCTACGTTATTAAGGAGATGGTGGCGCCATAAGAAAGTATTGCCGACCGCGAATAAACTATGCCCGATCGAGGACGATAAAAAAGTGAGAGATGCAGACACGTAGGCACAGAACGTGTTTACATATAAGAATTATGAACTGGAGGGGAAGACGTAAAGAAGTAAGCACGTGTAAAAAAGATGGTTTTTAGTCGTTTACAAAACATGTCTAGTAAGTGAGTTAGAAAGCAATAGCAACTAAAAGATAAATATTGCATGGTGCAGAAAAGACTTGTTAGCTGTATGACGTTTCTTTTGGTAATTTTGCCCAGGTTCCGGTCTCGTTTGTATAATAGTGGTTTATTAATTTAACAAAAGTGTCTACTCGAAAATACCGATTACAGAATTATTCAGGGCGTTCTATGTAAAAAAATAGGGGTTATATATCTTTCTTAAGAAATATTAGGCGGTTATTTAAAACCAAAATCTGTGAATTAGGAAACTATTTACAAACTCTGGGTATTCTAGTTCAAGAGTATTTTGTTAGCCTATGGCAGGGTTGGTTTTCTTTATGATTGTTGGTTAAATGTCTTGTTTCCGTATTTTCCATTTATGAATTTTAATTTATCCAGTTGTCATCATATAAGTCGGTGAAAATTTGCTAATTCTTGCAGATACCGGAAGTAATTACTGAATTATCTTATAAAATTAATTGAGTTATGCGTAATTACTACATATAGCTATTGTTGAATTTAAAATATAAATCGAAGAAACCATTAGTGGGCGTAACAACTGCAAGTATATGTTTACATTTGTATCGGTATCACGCGAGCAGCAGTGCAGTGAGGGCGCCTTATCACAGTGAACCGTTATCGTCGGTATTATTCTTATCGTCAATTATTATTGACCGATTCTTTATTTTGAAGCGTGTAAGTGAACATATCTTTTCAGGGTGCAAATAATACCCCGCTCCACTGGGGTAAAAATACAAAGAACTGGTTCTGCTAATAACAATGTAAAATGCAAAATTTACTAGCTGACGCAACCATAAAATGAACGGAATCCAGACGACTTTATTTAAAATAACCCATATTATCCTCTCTAAACACAAAATCCAATCGATAATGATACTCCATCTGGTAGTCAAAATCATGAAAATAATTCAAAACGACACATAATACTGCCAATAAACAGGTCACAATACAAATAATCACAAGGAAGTAATAGCAGATGTTAAACAAATCATAGAAAGCAAAAAGTTTTCAACATTCTACAGCAACCAATGGGTAAATGTTAATCTTTCATCCCACGATGAATACCGGAAGTTCGCAAAATGTTATATATTAATTCTACACTTGCTAAAATCCCAATCGTAAACCATTGTCGGCAGTTGTCAAAAAATCCCCATTTCATTAACTGCGAGCGAGGTCAAAGAACTGTTATCGAAAAAATTACCGATAAAAGTTTTAACCCGCTTAATCAACAAAGATAAACGACAATCCCAATTTGTGCAGTTATTTTAACAGCGAAAGTTTCAACTAAAGGTATCATTATCGTAAAAACAATATTTTACTCAATAGTAACAGTCGAAGTAGGGAAAAAAGCTAATATCCCTCAATGCCGCAGTGCCAGAGATAAGGGCATACTAAAAAATATTATGCAGTTAAATCGAGCTGTCTATCCACTTAATAAATACAAAAGAAATCTTCAATAAATCACCAAGATGCGTAAACTGTGGCGACGACCACCCAGCCAGATACAGAGGATGCCTTCATCAAATACAGCTGCTAAAACAGCGCATGACAACAAAAGAAGTAAGGAAAAGCAAACAGCATTGGCGACACCAATCCTTGTTACAGTATCAAACTGTTTTAACGACACTCACGAGTGAGTGAGTGAGTGCCAAATACATGTCCGGGAAACGTCCATACTTACCCTAGAAATCGTACGAAACAGCGTGACAGTAGGTATAGGGTGTTACAAAATAAATGGGCGCCACAAGATTCAATTGGGAAAAACCCACGCTTAACCGAACTTTGAAAGCCAAACGGGGTAGCAATACTCAAATAATAACTCTGGGAACAACAATGTAGCGATAACATGTCAACCTGCCTGCAACACTCGTGCACTACTCCCAGGCCTCACTTTACATCGATATTGACATAGAAGCAAAATCACCCTGTAAATAAGCATGCACACATACCAGAGATAATCATAAGGCAAATACAGTAAACAAATCTATTGGGCCAAACCCATGGCCGAAAGTTACAAGAGGGCCGAAATGGTCGGCGCATACAATAATACACTCACAGTGGTATACAAGGCCTACCCTAAAACGAATAAATTTAGGCCCAGCTGGAAGCGCCTTATCTAACATCAACACTTACATAAGTACAAGAAAATTCAAGAATAAGCGCCCAGTGCTTTGAGAAAAGGCTACCAGCAAATATATTTAATTGAGTGCAAAAAAGTGAAATACAGTAATGAACGTACCGTGCTTTGGTTAATTGCTATTAGCAAATATATATTTAATTCAGTACATAAAGTGAAATACAGTACTGATCGCACACAGCTTTGGTCAAATGCTGTTAGCCAGTAGATATTTAATTAAGTACATAAGAGTAAAATACACCACTGAACGCACCATGCTCGAGTTAAATTCTGTTAGCAAAGATATTTAATTACGCGCACCAAAATGAAGCTCAATAATGCACGCACAATACTTTAAGAAAATCACACTGGCAATTATGTTTAATTAGTTACACACTCGCTGGAATGCAGACAGGAACGCGTAGCGCTTTGATTGAAAGTTATTAGTAAGCGTGATTAATTTAGTTACACACGCTAGAATGCAGACATGAACTCGAACAGCTTCGATTGGAAAGTTATTAGCAAGCGTGGTTAATTTAGTTACACACGCTAGCCAGTTTGACGGCAACACCTAACAATTAGCGTATAAATTAAGGAACCCTAAATACCTTGATTCTAACCGGTTCGGCCTTTAAGCGGAGGACGTTGACTGCAGCAAGCGGGCGACGTCTATCGCACAGCGCTCAATTGACCTGGGGGTAGCGGAACTCGATGATGCCCGGAAAATCTCTTTAATCTATTCGGGAATGCTTGCGTCACGCACCCCTGGGGACCATAAACTGACGGAGCTGATAATTAGCCTGCTCAAGAGAATGATCCCATACCAGATGACGGACATATTGGCTAAACAATTTTTCGTAATTACTGATCGAGCGGCATCGGCTATTTAGGTCACCAACACGGAGCTCTGAGCACACGCCGTAACTTCACCACTTGCCGAGGAACGTCTGACTCAAAACACCACAAGCCACGATCTAGCCCTCGCTGCCCGTCTCGCGCGTGCCAGGTGTGACCAATCACAACGCAGCCCGCGTTAGACGCGACAAAACACGTTATCGGGAGAATGTGACAGAAGTTGAAGTTGTCCTGCTCGCCCTCATTGACTGTGTTTTTGAATATATTGAAACCAACCGTTCTTACATGCGATGGGGCAAACAGCTGCACTAAAGTGGCATAGAGATTCGAGCGGAACGTGATTTGTTTAAAATAAAACCAAACGCCACGCGCGAGTTTGAATTTTTGTTTGATGCGAAAAGCTAAAGTATTATATGATAAACTATGACCGGAACGGACCCGATATACAGGCAGACTCGCCAGATTTTTTACCAAAACTGGGTTGACAACCTATCATACAGTCACGCTATACAACCTAAATCCAATCAAAATAATAAATGGAATGAATCAACTCCACAACCTTTCTTCTCTAACAACGACGGAATCCTAAAGTTGCTCAAAGAATTAATTAGACCTTCAATATTCCTCATTAAATCCCCAATATTAACACATCTTCTCCCAAACATTCTCAATGGATAACTTAAATCAAGCGACAATCCACTTCAAATAGAACATATTTGTAATTACAACGAAATCATGTATAACTCCGTAATGTGTTGAGCTGATTAACTGTTAATAAAAAAATGATTAACAAAGCAGTTTCATAATTACTCTTATTTTGGATGATTCCTTTTCTTATCTTTTTATTTCCCTTTGTTTCCTTAGATGTTGACTATTGTCCTTAAATCACACATTTGCCCAACAGTGAAAAATATAAATATTCCTGAGTCAACGGACGTAACATAAGGTGTATCGTACTACAACCCTTTTCGACTTGTCAATAGAACTTCTTATCCAGTAAAGTTAACGATCACAATTGTTTTCAAGGGTAGTTTTAGCCGTATTCTTCATGCCTGCGAATCTGTCGATTTATAGCAGTTCAAGGCTCCAGTTCCGAGTAAACATACTCACCTTTGACAGACTGGTTGTTTATTTTCTTTCCATTGTCGTTCCACTACTTCGAGTTTGGACATTCTACGTGGCTGGTTCCTAATTAATCAGCAGCATATAGCCTGCAGGCTTGTCTATAACTACCCTTCCAAATATAATGTAATTAGGAAAGCATCATTAGCAACCTGTAAGTAAATGCCTGCTCATTTGACTCTAGCTTAAATTCAGGTTAGATTGCAGCATTTCCTTTGAATAAAACGTTAGTTACCAAAATTTTTATATTACCCCAGTAATTATAACACACGGGTTCTACTGCAGTTCGTAGAATTAGTGCATGTAACCCTTGTTTGGATGAAATACACATTTCTCAGCCTTTAATTTTCTCTGGATGTAAACAAGTTTTATCATCGCTTGAATATTTTACACTTGACTACTTCTATCAGTTCGTACTTCGTGCGACTTATATACCTACATACAGGACATGAGACAAGTAAGTATTCAACAGAACTGATTTTCTACGCTGTAACATCTTAAGTATTTTGAAGTCTTGTTTACGGATAGCATTGCTATGTGCACATACCCTGGTGTTGTTCATTCGTATAAAAGTATTCTTGTTTTGCTGTAATAAATTGTAGGCTTGCGATTTTAAGTGCAATTTGTTTTTTGCTTTTAAAATTATAGCAGTGTGTTATACTACAAATAAGCACGGGAGAAAAGTTGAGCCCTCGAGGCCGTAAACCGTAACAACACGCGTACCATAGAAAATGTTATTCAACAACTTAGCAGATACTATGTTACCCCCCCCCCCCCCCTACTATTACGATACAACAATTTAAGACCAATAATGTATTGTAACACAATGTCTCTCCGTGCTCTTACCTGCTTATAAATCTCTGCCACCAAATAGGGGTAGTTTTGGGAGTTTACGCTCACGACCACTCAGTCGCAGATAGGAGTGGGTTCCAAAGAACAAATTACCTGAGTTATCAGGATCCTAGGGCGCCACGCCGTTGTAGCTTCGTATTAATGCTCCCCGTTGAAACGTGTAACGGCGAACCTAAATTGCTTATACAAGAAAGCAGAGATTCGACGCAGTAGCAAATAAAAGACAGATTTCACTTGTGTATATATAATATCCACAACGGTTCTAACATATTCGATACAGTCTGTACATAAGGATTAATTCCAGAAGAGCAAACCAGATAAATGTAACATAAAGGCTATTAGCATAAACACATGTTACGGCAATTCGACGTTTGACTTTAATGGCAGTGAGATAAATACTTACATACCTTAACTGATAACTGGTGAGATTATTTTTCATTGTGAATTAAGTATAGTTTTAGATGTTGTGAGATATTTATATATGTAAACACTTGCATGATAGGGGTAAGAACTTTGTTTGTTAATTTTAATGTGTTTTTTAGCCCTGAGGAAGGCAACAAAAATTGCCGAAACGTTGGCCTTGTATCAAATGGTATAATTGTATAATAAAAAAGTCCAAATTAGTGCTCATGATTTACTACTCAACATAAGAAAGTTTTGGATGTGAGAAAAAACATTTATTTAATTAGGACCTCAATTTTTACTTAATGTAATCAAAATTTAATGACAAGAGTAATTAAGTAAATGTAGCTCCCGACAAATAGTCCTTAAACGCTGTGTTCTGTACACGTCAAAAGAGAGCCTTATGTATTCATAGCTCTATATTACCCACGTTTAATACCTGGTGTTTGTACTAATTAAACAGATCTGTGTAAGCGCACTACCAGAAGCCACACTAGCTTATAAATGAAACCGCTCGTGTGACAGTATTACCTCGTTCAAGTCACGGTAATACCAGAAATGGGTATTTAAATGTTAAACCTCAGTTAACGAATCTAACTAAGCAAGGACAAGTCCTTGCATAAAGTCAATTACAAATTTCAACTGAATTGCTAAACTATAACTATTTTTCAACGAGCTTGACCGTAGTAGAAAGATTTGATACACAAGTACTAATAAACAAGGCATATGAAATGCAACGAGTAGCAAAAAGGTTGCACTGAACGCAATTTAATTAAATTTAGTAATAGATTGTACAGCACCTTGGGTCGACGAAAAACTGTGACAGCTGTCAAACCTTTTCCATGAAGCAACGGGTCCCGTGGCCTAGTTTGACATCACCAGGATTCGATCCATTTAAATCGGAAGCTTCCAATTAGACAAGAAATTAAACGAACAACACTACATACCAAGGATCAAGCAGAAATCATTGCGTAGCACTATTTAGCGGATTCCGATCCATAGAGACTTTCAAGCACTACAATTCCATCACAAATAGGCACTAACTGCAAGAAGAAGCCCAATTTCTCGGCTCAAAATAAGCGGCTTACAATTCCATCCCGAAATGGGCGCCAAAACAGCAAGACAAAAGACAACACTCCAAACAAACAATTTTCTTGTTTCGTTACACGAGCGCCACCTATCTCAGGATGCCAGAGCTTGGAATCGAGATCTGCAATAGTGCACTATGTTTTGCATAAAATCAGACGCTCCAAGTGTTCAAAAATTAGAATGTAACAACCAAAATAACATAATTTTTTATTGGCAGCTGTGAAAATACCATGTCAAAGTGACATGGAGGTAGTTATAGTACCTATATAGTCGCCTGTGGTTTATAACTTATAATTCAACTGAAATCGACACAGTTATGTCGTCATAATAAGGAGGTGTTAGATAAAATTGTAACGTCATATTATCTATCGCCATTTTCGAATTCTTAATTAAGGAAATTCGTATGCGTTTTAAGTCATGATCAATCCCAAACGGTTTTATTAACGAACACCCTTTACCTTATCCCCCTGTAAATGCTTCTTTGCCGGGTTCGTGAAATTGCAACGTTAAGTTGTGCGCACTCTATGCTATCTTGTACAGTTAACAAAAATGTATGCTGCGCTGGTAGATCATTACAAGTTTAAATGGGGTAACTGTAATAACTTCAGCGCAAATCAAATAAACTTAATAATAATAAAGTTACGCTAAACATATGCTTGCGAATCATTCACAAATTAGCTGCATATTTCAAGTCACTTAAAATTCGACGTAGTTCAAACTCGACGCAACAAAGGATTGCCTTAAAATATAGTAACACAACTAGGATTTGAAATGTTACCAAGTTTATTTCTATTGCACGTGTCAAAAGTATATCAATTTATTTAAAATGTGGTAAATAGGTACTGATTTGTGATAGAACTGACGTGAGTACAAAATTAAGCTAATCCGTCTTCAATATCAAGAAATGGTTTTCGGTTACACCACAGATCGATAGCTAAAATCGATTTATAATTTCCAAATCAAAATAAACAATGATCGCTGATTATAGAAAATATTAGGTTTACACACACAAATACACCGTGTAGTGCAGTAAGTACATGTGACAGTTTAACGGCAGAAGAAATTGATCCGAGCTTAGTAAGTTTCCAACAGCTGAGCCCAACTGGAAGTAATGAAACGTTGAGGAACCGTAGACAAAACAGTAAGCAACGCACAGAGCGGCTGCCTCTCCAGTATGGACGGCTCCAACAGCTTGCCTCGGAAAAGGGCAGATGCAACAGTCCGCTAAAACGATAGCTTGGAATGCAGATCTTCGTCGATGGAGGGCTCCAAAAAGACGTTTATACACGTCACTAGCTGGTTTCGGCCGATGCTGAATGTACGTCGCATGTACATTTGCACTCGCCCAGGAACTAAATTAAACTAAACGTTGTTGCTAGTAGGTCTCACACTTCACGTTTGTATGTGAGATATGTATTATCTTCACGATGAAACCCTCTTATTTTCAATTATGTCGTAGGCTTAAGGAGGGTTCTTAATTAACCCTAGCTTTCACTTTGGAAAAGGTCTTTTCACACGACAACATGTGACTCTGCAAATATTGCGAAATTAATGCTTTCGCTTGGAAAACTCCATAAATAACGTAACTAAAATTTTCCACAAGCAGTTACAGTACAATATAAAGCTTCAAAGACCTTAATAATCTATAATAATATATGATCTTCAAGGCACAAACTTCCGACTTGCTTTCTCTTTGATGGCTGCTAGGACAACTAACCGTTTTCCCAAAATATGAATTCCAGGTCTCCCTCTAAACTACTCTAAAATTCTGAAAGTTCCAAAAAGTGGTGTGTGCAACCTTACAAACGCAACTGTATTAATAGTAAAGTATAAGGCGGAAATTCTCTTAATAGGTCTTAGTGAAAATTGCAAATGTAACATCCTGCTTCAATAGACCAATTTACATGAGCTCAAACGTTGTCTTGCTCTTGACTCCAGCCACTCTTTCCATGATGGTTCATACGAGTCTACTTTCCATTGCTATAAACTGATTTGACTTGATGCATGTGAATGTGAAGAACTTATCAGCCACGTTAGCCTCAATCAAAATTTCTGTTTCTGGAGAATATTTACTCATATTCGAAATCCAAAGCTTCTGCTACTTGATTCCTTGAAATCAAGCTGCTCTTTGAACCTTTGGAATGATTTCACAAATGACTGACTGCTGTAAAGTTTAAATAATACACGTGTACTAACTTAATTTGGTTTAGTATATGTGAACATATTCTTGTGTTTTGACTATTCCAAAGAACTTGTGGATCACAGTTTCTTTTAAGTGACTTGTATTCCATCTCCTCTGCAGACCTCTTCAAAATATAGGACAATTGGGATCCGTTGTCGATACGGTCCAGACTGATCGTTCCTTACCATGTCATTTCAACTTACAATTAATGTTTGTAGTACAACTGCATGAGCAGAACTTTGATTGATTAATTCACCTTTGATTGTTCCTGGTTTGACTTGTTTTCTTCCCTTGATTTCTGCTCAGTATTTTCTTTATTGGCTAGAACTTCAGGACATATCAGAAGAAAATATTTGTGGTCATAGACAAGGCAGTTCACCTTAGCTTTACAATACATTTTTCGATCCATGAATAGATTATTTCTTAGTAAGCCAATGCCATTTTCTGGTAACAACTCATTTTCTGTATAAGAAAGTAGTACTTGGTGTCATGTATTTATTGATACAGCTTAATCTTCGTGCTGGTATTCTTTCCGGAGAAAACAAAGCAGCGGAAATGGTATCAACTTTTTCTTAGTTGACATTGAACTTAATTTATTCCAAAACTAGGGGTATAGTATCGACAGTGTAACAATTCTCTTACGTAAACTTGATTTAGATTTTCATTTCCAAGCGTTTCATTAAAAATTTTAAACTTCGTTTAACGCCTACTGAATAACGAAAGTTATGGAACTCGAGTTGTTATTCTCATCTTTAAATTTGTTGAAATGTATTACAGTTAT
The DNA here is from genome assembly GCA_940337035.1 of Agriotes lineatus. Taxonomy (NCBI): domain Eukaryota; kingdom Metazoa; phylum Arthropoda; class Insecta; order Coleoptera; family Elateridae; genus Agriotes; species Agriotes lineatus. The sequence goes on along the minus strand of OW679195.1, from coordinate 146,703,954 downwards.
GCTAGTTTATTAACAAGATAATTAAAATGGATCATACCAACTACGCAGTTATAATGTTATATTTTTCCCCCTAATAATATCTGAAAATGCTGAGTTACATTGCATCTTCAACTCTTTGACATAACTTAAAAGTATAGTAGTGTTTTGTTTTCTGGCATAAAATGATAATAATACAGTATTTAAGAAATACGACATATTATTTTAATAAATTAAGCGTAGGATAAGTCTGAATATGTATGTATTTAAATATGCAAATGAAGAAATAAGCAGAGAACTGTAATAAAACGCCCAGATGAAATGGTATAGAAAACTATAGAGAAAAGTGGAAAGAACACTTGGAAAGAGTGTCATTAACAGCAATTTCTCGGAAAACTATGGAATTAATAGCGTCCGCGAGGAAGAACACATATAAGTAAACCGCAGTAAACCATTAAACAAATGGCACGAATACTTAAATACCGATACAGGCCGCATTGTAATTTGTAATACATATTTCCATTCGCTTTGTGAGTAACCTTACTGACGTTAATCAACATTTCCATTTCTTTTATACATTACTTCAATCTGGAAATATCAAAGTTCAACGTATAATAATAACACGGTTTCTCAACATCGCAATTTAAACTATATTTGCATTTAAGAACTCCAAGGAAAAGGGAAAAAATGTATTTATGTCAGTTAATACATTTATAATGGCAGTCTATGCCACAAGCTGGTATTGATATTTGCTGCTTGCTGTCTTCTTTCTTAATATTTGATCGTGTATCTGATAGGGTAGTTAAAATAGCTTGCAATCTGAAACCTAAGCGTCGAATAAGAGAGATGTTCTTTTAATTGTTAGTAACAGGCCACGCATGTAAATAAAAACAAGACAATTTGCATAAAACGAGTGCTAATCTTTTAACAGCTTCAAGTTGCAATTTTAAGCTGTTAGAATTACAAGGTACATGCATAACTTGCATAACCTGAATAATTTTCGGGAAATGGTTTTCTGCGATTGTAAACGATTAACAATATTTAGTTGCATTTTTTGGCGACCATAGATCTTCGTGATAAACAGTTAGTTACTGGTTCATTCAATTTAAACGTGGGCGGTATACGTTAGAAAATGAACCGAAACCTGGACGAATTCCGTAGCTGTTTGTCCTGAAAATATGCTTAAGAAAAATCGAAATAGAATTCATAGAAAGATTCAATAAGAAATATGTAGTGGAAGATTCGCTCTAGATAACGTCTTACATGTAGGTGTAAGAAAGAACAGAATAACAAGCACAAATATACTGGTGGCTTCCTCGATTCACCCAGCAGCTCACTGGTAGGTGTGTGTAACAAAGAGTGATTGGGGCGGAGCTCCTGTAAATCTATAGCAATTCGTTGAAGTTATGGTTTACTATTCGTTTTAATACAATATTTACAATTAATATCAATAGTATGTATATGTCGCAGGAAAATGGTTATTTTAGGAAAATAGCTTTTTTCTAGGCAAATGCTATTTGCCTAGCCAAATGGATCTGTAACATTTATTTTTCGTCCAATGTCATTTTCCTAGGAAAATAGCATTTGACTGAAGCGTCTTCAGGCAAATGGTTTTCACGGGTTTGTAACGCATTCCATAATGCCCACATTCCATACTTCCTTAGAAAGTGTAGATTCGATTGTTTCCAGAAATGTTGAAATTGTCGCGAGTAAAAATGGTTCGATGTGCACTAAGAGATCGCGCCACCATCAAAACTCAGTGACATACTCCAGTAAGAAAAATATAAAGTAGACCAGAAAATCCAGAAATAGACCCCTAAACTTCCCTAAATAGACTGAAAATATCAAACATACAAAAATGTAATTATTTTGTTAATTTACAAAAATGTATTAGCCCTTTAATAGTTATTTACGTGACAAGCTTAGTAAATTAGCCTTTATGGGCGAGCCGGATAATTTGCAGGGTGGGTGACGTAGGAGCGAGTCCTGTAATCCGCTTATTTCCTTTTGCTGAAAATCCTAAAAATTAATATTAGTGATTAATAAAGGATGTGTCTATTAGAAAACAAAGTGCTTGTAAAGTCATGATGGCAACATTTTACAGGCACCGTGCCTGTAAAGACTCATTTACCGAGTCAGTTTACACGACAGTAAACGACATTTTAACAAGTCAAGAGGAAATAACATTTGTGACAGAGTCTATGTAATTCAAAATTATCATAGTCTAAAGTAAGCGACCCCACTCTGTTATGTATTTCTGCTTTATAACAATCAATTCATTTCCATTTTCCTAAAAAGCATATAGGCAGATACTATTTGCCTAGTAAAATAGGATTTTCCTAGTCAAATAGCAATTGAATAAGTGATAAAGGCATTTGACTAGCCAGATAGCATTTGCGTAGGAAAAAGCTATTTTCCTAAAATAACCATTTTCCTGCGACATATACAAAAAGATAATAAGAAATAAATAGATAAAAAGGCTCGACGGTAGAGTCGCGGGGCCGCTGGGGGCTAGCGTAAGTGGCGGTAACGGCGCTGACTAGCTTCTGGAAGATACTTGATAATGTCGCCAATCGGGCGACGACACTACAAATTGCTTAAACTGAAACACAGCATTTAACACAAAGAAAACACAGCGGGAACGTTTGACATATAAGTCTATTGTTTTGCAGACACGTAATGAAAAACATTGTTAAAATGCAAGTTACAGGAAAGGGGGGTGAGTCTTAGCTATTACACAAAATGATAAGCGCCTGCAAATGGCACTGTATAATGAAAGTCTACGCACACTGCGCATCGGCAAGGTGTGTTGAACTAAACATTAAACATTACACAAAATAATGAGCGCTTGCAAATGGTACTGTATAATGAAAGCCTACGCACACTTTTTGATTAGCACGGAATTCTTCTAAACGCCGGACCGGCAGCCGAAGCATGCAGTTCGCGAAAATATAAATAGTACAGTACCTTCGCTTAGCTTCACCTGTGGCGGTCGAAGGGGGCTCAGCTGGGAACCAGACGATTTTCCCAAGACTACGAAACAGGAGGGGGGGGGGCGACGAGCTAGCAGCGTCGGCGTTGATAATGTCCTACAGTTTCTTAACTAGGAGCAACGATGCAACCGGAATTAACGACAAGGCACGCCGGTTCATATGTAGAATAAACCAGGGATAGACCGCCCTCCATTTGATCACCCACAACAGGGGTTATATCGGCCCACGGCTCATTTAAGAAGGATAAACGCCTGAATTTTTACGGGACACGCACAAAAATCCCTCGCACACGGTCTTGCGACCGACTCGCTCGCAGTATGGGAACCCCCCAACTCTAAAATAACGGGAACTCACTAATCGGGAGATTTACTGCACGAAACATAGCCAACGGGGGTCGCCCGCCCCCACGGTATGAGGCCGCAAAGGGCGGTCAGAAACACCAAACGTCAAAACTACTTGTTGCCCTCGGAAGCCGGATGTCAATAGGACTGACAAAACCGCGCCAGACGGCGCGCCATCGTTAAAAAGGTCTCGGGGCAGCCGAGCTGTGGCTGGCCGTCTCTCTCGCACCCATGGCCGTTGTTTGTTAAATTCATGTCACGGAACGTTCAATAATGCGGGTTGCGGGCAAACCGAAATTTGTAACCTAGCGTGCTAACGAATATAAGCAAAGATACTAAATGAGTGCTTTTCAGATTCTACGGTGGTAAGTGAACGACGCAGCGGTGTGCGTTAGAAACCATTAAATGCCTGCATAAAATTAGATATGCTTAATTTTAAGCGGAATACTACGAAAAACCCATATACAAGTGGGGTCGTAATTTAGAAAGTACGCTACTAGCCGTACGCTCGCACCAAACTAAAAATGCCCTGACAAGGCATGCTCATGCGCGCATAATCAGAACTATATAAAAATACGTCTCTAAAGCATAAAACTTGGAAAAACAAATACATTCAATTATACAAAGCAATCGAGCAGTGAAACTTAGGTAGGAAGTAGAAAGGAATTACTTATATTTGCAGTTGTAGATAAAAGAAGATTCTGTAAACAAGTATGTTATGAAGTATATTAAGAAGACCATGTCATACTATCCACCGAGAAAACGTCGGATGCCAAAATAGAATACATTATAGTACCTGATTGTAAAATTTAGATGATGAAAGCTAAACTTACTGTTAATATAGAGAATCAAGAATCGAAATATTTCCAAGCTTTAGAATTGTGTTTCTATAATAATTATTATAGAGAAGAATTTTACTTTAATAGAAATTTATAATGTTGTTGCTTAGAACTACGTGCGAGCACGGTATCTGACGAGCGAGCTTGTTATTCTTGTGAACTTAATTGTTTATGAAATTTTATCTATCATGTGTCAATGAACCAAAATGAACAGGTTGGTGCAATATAAACAGCCTGGAATAGCATTGGCAATGAGTTCATTCAGACAAATCAGTTTGGCAAATTTTAATGTCCCGCTTTATATTATCGCAATGTCACCTGGAAGCGATATAATTATTTAACTGAGAAAGTCTTTAAAATAGCATGTAATTTGAAAGGTAAAATAAAAAAGTTTAGGACGGTTCATTCCACAGCGAGTCAATCTGGCACACCATTAATGGCGTACTGGGTGATGTGGTTAGCATCACAACTTCGATGACTTTCCACAACTGCGATTTCGGTACCCTGGGTGGGCCGCCGGCCAGTTGCCACATGTGTGGATTGAACCCCGTACTGTGGCACCTCAGCCTGAGCGCCCATAGTAATTGATAAATTTTCTTGCAAAATAGAATTCTTTAAACAATCTCATAATTATTTGTTTTGTGAATTAAAAAGAGGTAAAGTGCATTTCACTGATTTGTAAAATTGGTTCGATAATAAATAAAACACATAATAATTCTAAAAAATCATGCAAGGCCATATGTATCAGCTTTGATACATATTGTAGCTAAATGTGACGTATGTACGGTTATTATTGTGTAAGCAGCTATGCAGTTTTTTATGTTATTCAGCTATATTACACATATTTGTCGAAGAGAGCTTTGCAAAATACCACGTTGTAACTTATACAGCCCATTCAGGTACTTGAAATAAAACTGATTTCCTGGGAGTCTATGATTTACACACGCACAGGGCGATAATATGTACTCTAAAAGTGCGTGATCCGAATAAAAGGAGGATGTCTGGAGAAGATTAGAGAGACCAAATTTACCGTCACGTCTAGAATGTAGTGTTCCTTCGCTCGAGTAAAATAAGGAAAGGCAGATTATGCAAGTTTTTTATGCAACATTTACTTTTAAAGAAGTGAACATTTTCCAGAATTATTTTATGTGAAGTAAACAGGAGTGGTCGAGCAGTTAAAAGGATTAGCCAGACGAGTAAAAGCCCTTTAAAACTTAGGAAGCTGTCGTGTGGCTACAAAAGGTTGAGCACTATAGATTAATTTTAATGCTACGAAGCAGTTATTGTTGTCAAAAATTGTTTTGTTTCCTCTGTTATTTTGACTTTTTACTATCTCTATAATATTGTTTTCACATCTGTTAAACGAATTGTACAATGCAACGTAAATTAAGAAAATACATGTACGGGTATCTAATGTAGAATCTATTTCGTGCCATACTTTTTAAATTTCTTTTGTAGAAGACATTTTATTTTCCCAAGTACTATAAACTGCTTTAAATGGGTACAGAAAGAAACAAACATTTTGATGCAATTTTAAAGTTGTGGGACGCCTTTTGCAACTTTTTACATGAAAGACAAAGGTTTATCTTATTCAGTTTAGACTACATGTAATGTGCTTTAATTCTCTTTCAAATATAAACAAATTCCCACACTGTTATTGATAAACACAGCGCGCTCTGGAAAAGTTTATTTTATAAATGTAAGAGAACCCACCAGTTATAGGAATTAAATACTGAAATTGTTGTGCTTGACGTATCGCTTGTCTACTATAGAAAAAACTGAGTTAGGCACAAAGAGGAAAAAATGTTCATATATTCTGCTTATGCTGCTATTCATGACAACCAACGTTTTACTGAAGCTGAAAACTAAACGAGATTTGGAGAAAATGTTATTGAATGTGGAAATACGACAGAGAACAAAATTAATGTGCAACGCAGTAAAGCTATTCTAATATTGAGTGTTAAATTGTCGACTATCCCAATTATTTTAATTGAAGTTGAAGTGCACTTAACTTTGCGATAGAGGAAGATGTTACTTCCATACATTAAACTTTCAAAAATTTAAAATTTTCTATTTATCTAAAGTATAAAAATCTATAAATTAAAACCTTAGAATTAGTGATGGGCTTATTCGAATAACAAATAACCGGTTATCCGGTTATTGAAATAACCTGTGTAACTCGGTTTTCGTTCCAAGTATTCGCATGAAAAATAACCTCATCCTGATACGTACTACGTGCCGCGTCTCAGCGACCTGCGAGTGATCGAAATTCTGTAAATAATACGTCATTCATAACTCATATAACCTTTTCTACGTATGTACTTGATTGACCCAAGTGAGGCTTGCGGCTGCTTGTTGATGTTATTAAGACATTTGAGACTCCCAGTCGACTAGTTAAATTTATGGGGCCGTTCCTATTAAAGATAACGTTCTGCTGAGTATGAGATTTGCCGAAGCTGTGTTGGTAATAATTTATAACGGCCTAAATTTTTGCTTCGAAACGCGGCTGATTATGCCTAATAAGGGATAAACAGAAAGCGAAATAAGATTTTCCAATATCGTAAGAGATTTATATTTAATTTTTTTAACGGAGCAGTCGGGACAAGAAGTGGATTTCGATGTTGAAAATTTTAAGTGTGCGTCCTTAGAACCGCGGAAGGCTGAACGTAGATAAATTATGAATTCTAAAATATACCGGTATGACGTGCAAGCGAAAAGGAAAGGGTGCCTACTAGAGAATTTTAGAAACTAAAAATAGATTCAATGGATACTTTGTATTCGCATATTTATAATTTCTTTATGATTAGTATTGATATAGCTATCCTCAATGGTTTAAACTCCTTAGAAATCAACTAAAAATCATTTATACAATTATTATAATTAACGATTAACTGAGTTCCTCTGCTATCTGCAAGTTACGATGCCGATGCAGATGACGGTGAACCGCCAACCGACAAACCGGCTGACTTAATCGAAACGAATCGAGAGCCAAAATTGATTCGAATGATTATTCAAATAATCAATCGGTTATTAATATGATTCGAATGCAAATAATTCGGTTATGAAAATTGTCCGGTTATGGCCATCACTCTTAGAATTATCTCAACAATATACACTTATTATTGTTGTATGGAGTTTGTGTAACTGACTAGTTTTACATAACTTCGGAAGTGACGTAAAGTCGTGGATGCCATGCTACTATGATGCGTACCTTTTAAAACATTTGTCGCTAGCGTTGCAACTCCTTAGACTCGACAACATTTTAAGTAGGACTTTGCAGTCTACTTTTCATGCCTAAACCTTGCTCATTACAAACAAACAAACAAACTGACCAAGTTTTATAGCTACCATCTAGGTGGCCTAATTGTAATTAAAGTAGTTTCTGCGTTTTCCGAATTCAATTGTGAATGAACGAGTTAGTTATCTTGCTCGCCCGTAACAGCAAAGGTTGCGCCATTGCTTTTAGATGGTGATGCAGTGTTGGTAATTATAATAACTTCACTAACTGCATTTATACAGAGATTGTCTGCAGGTATTAGGTACTATAAGATTAGTAGCCTTTTGGGCATTATATCTTATATAATACGCTTATATACAATACTGGTAGAATAAAACGCGTGTTGTTCCATGAAGCCAATATAATAAACTTGTTTATAAATATGTTTTGATCGTCACCTTCACAACATAAACAGGTGACAATCGCTACATTACTCCCCCTCCCCCAAAAATAGAAAAGGAGGGAGGGAGGCCAGGTAGGAAAACTAATATAACCCCGTATGAAGGTAAGAGGATTATATTTAGCTACAAAACCTCCTGGATCTTTTCAATAATCATTAAAAACTAATAACGATAACTCATAACAATAAATAATAATAACAATAAACGATAAATAACATAACACTACACATACACTGCCACTGGTCACACTAGTCTGGGTCGTTGATCGAGCGTCTTCTACTTCAGAGATGAAAGCTGAAAAAGAGAGAAAAAAGCAGTAATCGGTAGAGGCGTGCCTGTGGACAGTACAAGACCGGACACGAGTGGCAGCTGGATGCATGGACCAGAGTAGGTCATGGGTGCATGCGGGCAGCGGAAGCAGGCTGCGAACGCCACTATGAATGTGTGAAGGTCAATAGTTAAACCGAGCACAGGTAGCAGGTGCAGTTACAACTGCAGAAGTGGCCGATAAACGAAAGTGCAAAACATGCAAGGAAAAATTGATTTGCTAAAAGAAAGCCATGCGTATTTGCATGTGAATGCATATTTAAAGAAAATAATGATGCAGAAGCTGCAGTGTGCGTACGCGTCTGGAATGCATACGCCTTCCCGGACAAGCGACCGATGTTTACGATTGAGGTTGCATATATGCAGGTTGTATCGCAGTGATCGCTAGAGGCGCAGCCTGAGACGGTAGTGCATAATCGCACGGAAACGTGAGTGCCACGCATGCAGATGCAGAACGGGCCCTCCAGAGCATGACGGCTATGTCCAAAAATGAGAACTACATGTGGACTGTATGCGAGTGAAAATAAAACAACATGTGGCAGAAGGCTGTGCAAGGTTGCATGCAAACGGAAGGATTGTACAAGCGAAGGACTTGCAGTTTTGCGACAGTAAATTTTGTGAAAAATCAGTCTTTGTTCGAGATTAAACGATATGGATCATACTGCTACAGTTAACAACAGTATTTCCATATGTATTGGACCGTGGGCAGCGCAAGTGAATGACTTAGGAAGGTCAAAAGATCAATGTTCGCAGTTTAAAAGTGAATATAGTTTATAGCACTTTATCGTGCCACTTGCGAGATACGCACACAAATGAGGCAGCCGTGAAGGTACACATTATGCGAAATGTCAAATTGTGTCACGCGTCAACTGATAAAGCTATCGTTTGCAGGCCGTGGAGTTGCGAACTTCTGTAACGTTAATTTAAACATTGAAGTAGAACAGATTGAAATAATAAAGAAATATAGATATCTAGGCACTATAGTCAACGATAAAAATGATAATACATACGAAATAATCTCCAGGATAGAACAAGTAAGAAATGTATTCTTAAATATGAAAAATGTCCTATGCAGCAAAGACCTCTTCCTAACACTTCAACTGCAGATAGTATAATGTTATGTTCATTCCACACTTTTCTATGGAATGAAAGAAGAAGTCTTATGAAGAAATTAGAAGCAACTAGAGATGTGGACATATAGGAGAATTCTGAGAATATTATGGGTAGAAAAAATAAGGAATACGGACGTTTTAAAAAGAGTGAATAAACTGGAAACGGAAATATTGGCTGAAATCAAACGGCGTAAACTTCAATATTTGGGACACGTAATGCGGGGTAACACTATTATCTGCTACAACTAATCACGCAGGGAAAAATCTAGGGCAAACGTAGTGTCGGAAGAAGAAGGATGTCGTGGCTGCGAAATCTTAGAGAATGGTATAATTCTACCTCCAATCAGCTCTTTAGAGCAGCAGTGTCTACAGTACAAATTGCTAGGTTGATTTTCAAACTCAATAGCTGAGCTGGAACATGAAGAAGAAGAATTTTGTTCTCGCTAAACTGGTTTAACTTTTAAACGTAATTATCACACTTGATGTTATTAAATAATGTCGCAAAGTTATACATTATTTTGTCAATCTTTGAGGTACTTGAAGTTGCAGATTTGGACATTTTACGTTAAAAAAGACGAGCACTATTTTTAGCATACAGCTATTTTTCCACGACCGGGAGTAGAATTCGGTTTCCCTAGGGAGTTTTCATTATGACTGACAGAACAATTATGTCAAATTCGAGGTTATCAGGTTGGGTTTTGCGTCAGTTTTTACACAAAACCTAACCTGCTAACCTCGAATTTGACATAATTGTGAGCTCTTGTCATAATGACTTACAGTGCCACCAACTTTAACTAATTTTAAAATAATTGTAACCAACATTTCATAAATGTCGTTTAAAAAAATACAGGATTTTCGTTTTAAAACTTCCTGCTACGTGAAAAAATAGTATATGCAGCTCGGAGAGAATGCTATTTTGCTTCAGTGCAGTTTCTGACTCTCGGGCTTTGCCCTCGAGTCAGAAATTGCACCTCAGCAAAATAACGCATTTCTCTCCCTCATTGCATAATCTACTATTTCTTCAACTTTTTCCTGCGCTTGTGTTTTTAAAACGTCGAAACACGTCTCAACAATATACAGGTTGTTTGGATAGTAGCTAATAATCTGATGAAAATATGTTATATAGACTAATACTTTTTTCCATTCTTTAACAAATTATGGCAATTTTAAAATAATAGAATAATATCTGAATAAATCAATAATGTGCCCATTTATCATAGTCAACATGGATGGTTTCAATTAGTTTGTGCTTCAGCTTATTATGGCAGACTGGCAAGAGACTGGTTACATATTTATGAAAACCAGCATTGGATTGGCGTGGTGGATCTGTTGAATGGCAACCTCGCTCGCCAGATATTATTGTTTTAAATTGTCATATTTGGGGCTATTTGAAATCCGAAGTGTACAGAACACCGGTCTGCACCCGACACGAATGGTTAGAACGCATTGAAGATGGTTTTAATATGATAAAGAATAACGTTGAAATGCTAAATCGTACCAAAGAAGCCAGAAATGCAGAGCTTTATTTGCGACGGGAAAATGTAAAATCCTGAGTCCTGAAGAGGAGGGACTTAAATCCCTCGAGCTCAGTTTAATCCCGTATAATGTACAATATTTTATTTCACTAACTAAACTGTAGTTATATCTTCAATACCCATTAATTTGCAATCAAGTAGGTATGCCTAGAGAATTGAAGTGAACGTTAATCCCTAAGTAACTAGGAACTTTATTCCCTTCAGATTAGACAGTTACTTGTAATGGTACTTTTATTGAGCCCCTCCGTTGGGTAGCGTGAACTCCAATGCGGCTTTTTCCGTGCCCTATACTCTATTATACTGTGAATTTATATTGCCCTTTGTTTGCTAGTTAACTCAGTCGTAGAAGCACAAGACTCGCTCGTACCTCAGTGCAGCTAAGGGAATTGTCAGTATTGCTCTTGCCGGTCTGTTCGTGATCATTTATAATACTGCAATTGTACACGTAAACTCCGCTAGAAGTGAAAACCAAACAGTTTACGTAAAAAACATACATGCATGGAAACACATAAAAAATACACAATGTTAATAGATAAATGTTATATGCGCTATGAATAGTAGCACGAAACAATCCAGGAATTTAATGCTGAATCTACATGCAAAGTTTGCATTTCTTGAATACGACCGTGACTCCAGTAGCTTGGAATCAGCTAAAGCGATTTGTCAACGCTTTCTCCTGCAGCGTTGAATCAGCAAGTGTAGTCAATTCCTTATTACGGGTTTTCCCAATCTTCCTTGGGCATACATTCACTCGTAAAATGTAATTATAGTAACTAAACTTGCCTTTATTTCGTAGCAAGATAGCCAAGAAATTAGCTCCGTGTGTTGGCAAAGTCGACTGGTTTCCTTGAAGCTCGAATAGCAAGCAGCCCGAATAACAGCTGTGTCTCGGAGATGTCTCCTCAAGCTGGCACCTACAATTCGCGTGGTGTCTCTTTCTGCTTCGGGTGACACTTACAGCTCGTTTGTTGGTAAGCGACTCCTCCGCGCCTGTAAGCCCTCGCATAGCTTCCTTTTTTCTATTAATAACTGCACTGAACGACTAAATTAGATGGTAGGCGAGCACAAACTCACCCGCGACACTCGTATGTTTTAAATGCATAATACGTTGTAATATAATTACTACAATGTAATAAAAACAGTTTAGTTCTATTCCTAGCCGAATAATGGTTGAATACCAAGGTGATTATTAAATGTCAAGGTGACATGAACTCGGCCGTTATATAGTTTAGTGAGAAATTATGGATTAAAATAATACTTTAGGTTGAGGTATAATAAATAAAATTATTTATTAAATGAAAATACCTAGGTATTACGGCACAAATTATAAAAATACATGCAGGATGTATTATAGTATTGTGCTGATTTCTAAGCCGCCGACTGTACCCTGAAAGGAAGCAAAACGAACTTTTAACTAAAACTACAAAGTTAATTACGACAGTAGAAAACCCGAGACTAATCAAATACAAGCCTTTTAGCGCCAGACAGATGGTGTAATCATTCTAGTGAACAAATAATACAATGTTGGAAAGTAATCAAATTGTAGTCTTTTCGAAACTTTTCATTAGAAGATGATGAGTTAAATTACAGATAATACATCAACATAAAAGTACTAAAAATCGTTTTTTATAACAAACTAGTTTTTATATCGAAGTAGTAGCTTAAGTGCAGTAACAAAAAGGCAAAGCTTAAATCAACATGCATGACATTTGGAATAAATTACTCAAGCTTTATTGAAGTTGTTTTTGAAGAATACGATGACAGAATGTTTGCAGGATATGTGGCATCTACCGTAACCAGATATCCTGCGGGAATTTATTACCAGCGCTTAGATCCACCAAATAGGTACAAGAGCTAAATTCCTTCATGTTAACATTTCACTTTTCATTTAGGCATGTTTTTGTTTACGTAAAATGCAAACTTTATATAATACACAAGGGAAATATCTCTGTTGCGCTGCTATTTAAAAGTCAAACTTTTCTCATTCGTTCTCGTGACAAAACTGGGTAATTTTTTACCTAAAATGTTGACTTTCCTTGAATATTGCAAAGAGACATTTATTTGGCTTTAAATATTTGCTTGCTGAAATTAAATAGTAAAATATGTAAATCTTGTTTATTGCACGGAATTTATTTGAACTACAGTATAAGCTACACGCGTGGAAGGTGACTAATAGCAGAAGCGGCTCGCAGCTACTAATTAAATTAAATGGTAGTTTCCTCTGTAATTGCTTAAATAGTAATTATTTGTATTTGAACTATCGTAAATATCATTCTCATTGAATAAATGCGAATGTCTACGTGTTGGTTTATAAGTTGTATTAGGAATGATTCTAAGAATGCAGTCATTAGTATTGAACGATTAATACATTTCCTTGATCTTCTTCTTCTTCTCTTTGTATAGGCCGCTGATCTGTTTATTTTTTAGTGTGATATTAATGTTAGGGTAAAGTAGCGTTATTGCTGTTAATCATTGTTCTTTAGACGTTGATGCCCAGATATCTTGCAATCGTATTCTGCCATTCGATCAAGATGATCTTTCCACATTCTGCCGCTTTGTTTTACATACCTAGCTATATCCAGTGTTTCGATTGCAGTTTAGGGTTACAAACATTTTTACTGGTGAAATTCCGCTAAGTCGTTCCAGCTGCTTTTTACGCTAGCATAAGCGGCAGTCGCTGCGATAATCCGTGTAATGTAGCAGTCCTGGGAAAATTGTAGGCTTCTTTTAGGCATTTTCGACTGTTATCGGATATGAAAATCCCAAGGTATTGTTTTATAAGTTTGAAGCCACAACGTCCCGTTTCGTTATATTAATGTTGGACTTTTTATTTAATTTGTCGGAAATTTAAAAATCTGGCTCTCGCATCCTTACCTTTTATCACGACGCAAATAGAATCTCAAATAGAAGCCATCAGCTGCTGACCGCGATAAATATACTTGTGTGCTTTTAATATAGCAGTTCTTTGCAGTAATGAGTTTTTAATGCCTGTGTGAATCAGAATAGAGTTTCATGAAATTTGAAGTGTTTCAATTAGAAAAGACAAGTCATCCTTCGGCGGCTAAACAATTTTCCGGTGTCGAAGAAAACCGCTGCTTCCTGGTGAGGAGCGTCGCACGAGATCTTAAAACTAACAGAATAAAGTGCCGTCTAAAAATTTTCCCCCAAATACCTTTTTGGTAAGATCTGTTTTGACCCGCGCAAGCCTTACACCCAAAAGCTCCCCCCCCCCCCCCCCCATTGAAACAACTATATCCTGTTGCGGTGTCGTACTTCTGTTTTCGACCGTAACGCCTGTGATTTACAGGTATTTCTTAATGTATCATTTCTTAGCCGGTTTCGAAGTATATTTTCGCTTTATTTTTAAAGTTTGTAATGACCTTTTTGTTCTTGTCGTATCCGCTATTGTTTCTTCTGTGTGTTAATATACATCAGCGCAAGCCTTGTTGATCCTCACTGTACTATCTCATAAGCACTAATAAGGTTTTTAACATATATCAGTAATTTTTCAGAATACTCCATTTTGAAAGTTTATTGAGTTCTATTTGATAATTTTTTAGTATATTTTTTGTACTTTTACAATGTCATTGAATATAAAGTATACAAGGTATAAATCAGTAGTACTCTATTTACCGTTTAACCTCTCCCGCATGTCCGCGCTTGACATGACACAGCTGAGAATTCTTTCACATATACCGCAACTTTTTTGTAATGAATAATATCGTTTGTAATGTATGAGGGTGCGTTTATTAATGCACAAAGAAGTTTTGATTAAAATCTCTGTATCAGGTTGATATTCGACGATACGGCGCATTCTTATAATTGGAGTCCGTAGGACCAAATGGGCTTTATTATTGTCTTACGTAGTAGCAACTTGTTTTCAACTGTTATTTTGCATTTGTTTTTAGAAGTTGGTAGCTGCATTGCAATCTGCAACCTCTTCGTTATGATATGATTTTTCCAAATAGAGGGTTTTTCCTGCACTAGACCAAAGTATTTGGCTTTCGTCCTTATTGGAACTGGAACGCTATTGATGCAACTGGTGGGCATGTTGGATTTATTAGCATGTATACACCAATTACTAACTAAATCTAAGTGTATTCACTAGTGGTAGCTGTATTTTTGTGCGCGGATAGGACATAAGGGTCATCAACATATGTAGCAATTATGGGGTTCGGTATTTCAGGTATCTCAGTACCCGAGGTAAGATCCGCACCTGGGTATTTTAAATAAGTCGTCTCGTATGTTTTAATATTTAAATAACTAATTTTCCTGTTTGTCCGGTTAGCTAGCTCTGTAAACATGAAACTCTCTTAATACCCCAGTTCGTGGTTACGAAGTAACAATATTTAAAAAAACAGGAAGGTTGTAGTGTTTCCCGGTTGAACCTGACTGTAAACAATGCACAAGAAAATTCAATTAGCTTACACAAATGTATTGACTTCAAAACACAAAAAGTAGGATTAACTCCTAAAACGACCGGCATGCGAGATAGCTTGGGCTATCGCACTTACGTTTAAACATAGAACATACATAAAAACGTATTAAAATAATGTCGAAATATTTGTCTTAAAAAAGCAAATATTGTGAATGTCCAAGGACAGACCTGGCAGAAGCCAGACCTGTTATATCGGTCTATATTAACACCGGGCGCAATTCTACACACCTAAGGGTATTGTTGAAGTGCGATTTCAATGCAGCTGGACGTGAACCTTACCGCGTAACTGTCAACATTTTCTGTAGATATCAGCTTATTTTTTGATCTTTGAAGTCCAACTGGATTGCGCCATTCACACCTTGAACGGCGTGATATGTGCAAAGTTACCACACCGAAAGCGCAGGGAAAGTCCCGTACGCTTACCGCTACCTTTGACGTCTCAACAATGGCTAACGTCACGTCTTTTCAAAGGACATGCGAATGTCACTTTGGGTGTAGCGCAAATTTGTGTACTCATCATCACAATCAAAAAATAATTTTTTAAAAATTGTAATTGGTGTTCGCTGCAATTTAAATACGGCTAGGTTCTTTTACCGTAGACGATTTTTGCACAATGCACCTTAAAGCCGCAGGCTCTTTCGACCTTACTTAAGGCAAACCTGCTACCTGCTTGCTCTCCTCCGTGTAATCCGCTTATGCCGAAAATCCCCTCATCCTGTGTGTAGGCTTGAACGTTGCATTTATCGCGGCACACACGCAAATTAAAATTTACAATGCGCTCAGAGCTTAGCAGCGGCTCTGAGAACTTTTGATTATACTAAGTAATGTTTAAATCTAATTAACAGAAACAAATATATACAAATACAAGTTGGGTTTAACTTTAAGCGTAAAAATAAGCAGTACAGGCAAGAGCTGCAATGGCGTATTTCAATGGATAGGACAGCTTTGTACTTTACAAACTAAAATCGATCTGACAATTTCAGGAGTAAGTGGTTATTACATGGTGATGTTTTCAATTTGTAGAATAATCTGAAATGCTACACTTTGTCGAATGCCCGTGTGACGTCCAACAATACAGCTTGACTTCAGCTGAAAATCGGAACTAACTTTAGAATTTAGTAAATTTCGTATTGGTAAATTTTGTAGAAATATCATATTGATGTTAAATTGTTAATCTAATTTAAGCTAAATGACAATAAATTAGAATCCTACCAGTTGCTTTGCCACCCGGTGTTATATAATTATATTTAAATGTATAAGAGGTCTTCCAGTTTTACCTTCTTCTTTCAGGAAGTACAAGACGTTATTAACGATTTCTCGACTTTGGTCGTTTATTACCTTATTTTTAACCTTCCAACGAAATTCCATTGGTTTAATAAAAAGAAAAAATGTTACAAAATCCATCTACCTGTCGCTACTGACTACTTAACATTTAAAATATAACCAAACTGTGTCTGTTTGACAGTTAAGTTTTTGCACATATTGCCAATTCAGTGAAATAGAATATGATCACTTCGCCTTTCATGGCCTACCTTGAAGGTCAAGCTGGATTTTTTAAGATGTATTGTAATATATTATTATTTTTCCTTCAGACTTTTAACAACTTGGTTAGAAAACCATTCAACCACCTACTTAATGGTTTTCGCGGTATCCAAACTGGGGTTTGGGCAGCATTCCCAGACAATCTACGTACTTACAAAGTTTTTGAAGCTACAAGTTTTGGAAAATGTTACTTATCTGGGGAAGTAGGTCAATGGGTTTATATGATGTTATTTTTTCAGGTAGTTCGCCCGATGTAAATATCAATTGGCTGAGCATATTTCCGTGTGTCCAGACTGTGTTATAGTGCAAAATTATCTGTGAAATTTAATTGATATAATGCGAGTAGATATAACAACGTATTGCTATCATCAGTTTTATAAATGCAAAGTTATATATTAAAATATTGGCTTCTAAAGTCAAAAGAGCCTACGAGGCGCGAGCACTTAAGGGTTGAACATAATGATTAGGAATTTCGGTGGTTTGTGCAAACCCCGCAAGGGATCTTAGCTACCTATTTGAATTATTTACACTGCACATCAATATACTCTGATCGATTAAAAATGCGAAATCAAGGTAGGCTGAATTTCAACAGCGTTCTCAAAAACCCAAAATAAATCGCCAAAAACATATTTCGCACTAATCGAAAAGAGCTTATTTTGACTCTACTGTCGGAGGTTTTTGAATTATTTGTCAAAATAAAAATATGACTTCCAGTCGGTACAAACAAACAATTTCGAATTTTTACATTGAGCGCGTTGTTTTTGCACGCATCCATTTATATTGAGAATTTGCGTTCCTTATATTTTATGACTGCAAATAAGGATTTCGGTAGGATTCGCAAATATTGTCAGCTTGTTTAGGTTTAAGTACAAGACACACATGACGAGGTAGGGACGGTTTATCTGCAAAGACGGCGGGGTTTGGGGGAAACTCAAACATTTATCTCCCGTTTAAAAGGAAATGAGCACATAATACCTACCAGCATGGTTAGAAATATAAAAATTGTGAAATATACTTAAACATTTACGTGCAGGTGTTGGTGCATAAAGTCATAAACATATTTTTGTTATATCGTAAAATAATATTAACATTATGGAAACCAAATCATCAACAGAAACACATTGTTGCAGTACTAGTGACGTAAAGAGTTCCGGGAATCGCCTACAACCCGTTCTGAAAATTGCCTACTCGTCCTGCAAAGTCTCACTTTAGGTTCTTGTTACGTAAATAACTATTATTTTAACACTTTCTGAAGTTATTTATTATTGATCTTGTAATATACTATTATACCTACATGTTATTGTACTATATGAGTGCTGCCTGCTTGATTGAAATATCACCCGTAACAGCCATGGCCGCTACACTACCCAATTAACTGTATTGTTGTAATTTTTTCGAAAAATAATTTTTAAATAACCGATGCTACACTAGCAAATTATCAGAATTCAGGTTATTGGAAGGTTTTATTTACATTAAAATCAGGATTTTAGCATATATAATGAATACTATGAAAACAGACGCACGATATTATATAGAACTGACCATAAAATGTATTCTCGTCCGTTATGCATATATGCCCCTAATACCGTTAAAGTGAAATAATATGTAGGTATTATGAGAAATACTATTTATCCGCAAACGCCTCAAAAGTGACAACTTATGTGTCTTTATTGACAAGGTAAAAGTGTCACTTTATCTGCTTAGGCAGCGACTTTTGAGTACTTTATCTGCCTAAGCACACAAAATCGTTGCTCTCTTTTTTCTTTTTATGTTTGTTCGCTATCTCCTCCGAAGATACTGGACCGATTAAATTGTATGATGGCTTAAAATTTTGCTAATTTTTAGACTTAGATCGTAGGCCGGTTTTTATTTTCAAAAAGAGTACGAAAAATTTTTATTTAAATAAAGCACCAGCCTCGACACCGCAAGGTAAATGAGGTTACAGATAATACATACATACATAAACCTTTAAGCAGCGCATCGGAGCATCTGTCGCCGTGGGTTATGGTGTGACAGCTGCTGTGCCCGTGTGCTACTAGCTCGGGTGATTCAGTATGTTCATATATCATTACAGTAGCGCGTTATTTGAACAACAGAGGTTGGCGCAGGGGTACAGTGCTAGCCTGTTACCCTGGTGGCCTGGGTTCGATTCCCGGCCGATGTATTCTGTTTTTTTTAAATTTATATTAATGAAATTTACCTGAATACGTTTGCGGATAAAATAGTATATGTTATTCGGAATAAAAGTGACTTTATGTGGCTTAGCTGAATTATAGGCCTCACTAACGTTCGGCTAAAAGCTGCAGTAGTTTGAAACATTGTGTACAATTTGATATATTAATACTATAAATATGAGGCAATTAACATTTATTAGTTTATTAGTTCACTCAAGACGGCGATATCCACATTCAGTCGATGCAATTCCTTAGAGCTTAACGCCGGCGCCGTTCCTCTTTCGGAATTCTTCGAATTTGGTGAATCTCGAAGTGTTCTTACGTCCCATGCAAAGATAAAGCAGCACAGCTGTAGTATTTTCTTTCTGATAGTTTAATTACCTCCCTGAAGATCCAAATGGGAGGGTACTTTATTTCAGGATTTCTTGTCCTTATCGAGAGTTCTATCTATAATGGTCTAAAGCTGCGTGTGTATACAGCTGGGAAAATTACGCCATTTGACCAGCTTCGGCGGCAGTCGAATGGGTGTTTTCATATGGCAGAGGGGGGTCCGGGACGATATGAATTTTCGGGCGGCTTAGGTGGCCAGCAGGAAATTGATATTTCTATTCCCTCTCCGTGATATTATGTTCGCATCACGGAGACGATAGGGTTGTACCGCACTTTGTTGGTCGTCAGAGCCCCGTTTGTAGAAACAGGATACATCAGGTCCATTCTGGACAGAGCGCGAGGCTGAAAATTGGGTAGGAGAGGCTTTAAATTATGCATCATTACCCCATTAGCACCTCAAATACATATTTACTCCACATTCGTAAAACAAAAAAGGCCAGAAGTTAAATTTTCTGAAAAAAAATTGTGTTATGTATATAATATAATGATGTAAAATAGTATGAGAATTATATAGGCAAGTAAAGAAATTGAATTAATTATTCGCTCAATTCTGAAAACCAAAAGGAATCTTAATTAAAGGAGTTTCCTCGAAAATTGAAAAATATTTTTAAACTTAATACGTGGACGCAAAACTTATCACAAAGGCCCTTGGATAACGAAACGCATTCATAAGTCCATAAAATCAACGATTCGTCAAAAAACAAATTTCTTCGTTCAATGCTATAAGCGTTACAATATGGTTCGTGCCGTTACTAAACTGCTCAAAAAATGAAAGGATCACTTTTTCAACAATTTATAACCTTCTTAGGAAAGTACATCGCAGTATGTGTCGATATATTTTATCAATCAAGTATGCAGCTGTCATGTTACTCTATTTTTGTTTGGTTTCCAGAAACAATAAGTAAACAATTGTATTTTGTATGAAAAAGAATGTGTTGATACAAGATTTTGACCTTTTAGTCTTTTAAATAGTTTATATTAAAAATCAATTGTACCACTCAAGCGAATTCTAAAATTAATTAATATATTAAGTTAATCTAAGGCAGCGAAGGTCGTTGACTATAAATGAATAAATTACAAGTTTAGTTCTTGAAAATATTAAACTAAGTTCAGTTCGCTATTGCTTGTACGTTATTTTAAAATTGCTATGTACGCGCGAGTGTCTTTTCAGAATTCCAAGCGCCTGTTGGTTTGGATAAAGCACTGTAAAAAGAGAACCTACCTTTGCGTTATCCAAGAGCTGCAGATCGGACAGCGGCACCGTAGCTTTAGATACTTGTTGAAGACAGATGCGGAATACGCAGAGATCGCCCAGACAGTGAACTGAATACTGCAGAAGGCACAAAACAGGTAGAATAAAACAGGCCTGTAAACGCATTACTGTCCTGCCTGTAAAGCAACATCTGGTAACAGACGGAAACAAGTGTCGACATTCTCGAAAAATGCGAGAGAAGTCTACGTCATCAAATCAGACGCGGAACGAAACGAGTTACCAAATTAAGATTCAAAAAATTATCTAAAAACGAACCAAAGCAATAATAGGAAAAATAATGCTAAAAGAGCGATTCCAAAACAGATCATAACATAGAGACTTGCTAGCAAACGAAAAAGTGAAAAACCAAAAAGGTGGCTACATGAAAAACTGAAGGTTCACATAAGAAAATGCGTTGGACAGAGAAAACTCAAAGTTAGGCATCAAAAGTCGGAAGCTGACGATTGTAAAATGTATATATACGTTCTAGCAAATTGAAGATTTATTGCTTCGGAATAAAAAGTTAAATACATTAAGCACACGTACAATTTTAGACTAGGAATGGACATGTCTACCTTGCGAAAGACATATATCATTCTAGTACTAATCAAACTGAATTGATTAGACCTAAAAATGTGTTCGACAAAGATAAACTGATTACCAATAATGTTCACGACATTTTGTATGACGTAAAGCCAACTAATCTGAATAAGCACTAGAACAATCGATTAGTACTGTGGATCAAGTGTGTCAAATATCAAATGAGAACCTCGCCAATTATTTTCATTATCATTGCCCTGAATTACTTATAATTCAAACTAGCACAGTTGCTGACTTGCAACACAGTGCAAAGGATTTTCTATACATTTGTATCATTTGTTGTTGCATGATTGGGTCTTGATCGACACTATTGGGCGAATAAGCGCTAAACATATATGAACTTACGTTAGTATTCTACGTAGTGTTCTCATATGTTCGGCTGCAATTAGTGGTGGAATGAACTAACTAAACTTCTTGCACTGAATAAGACGTTTTGTACTTGTTAATATTCTATAGACAATTCCTGATTTAATGTATTACTATTGACTGGCTATTTCGGAGAGTAATACAATTAGTGCTTACAATACCGTGCCAAAATTTTACTACCCTTATTCGGTATTCAAATTGTTTAATACCAGCATACCGGCCTACCGATATTAGTTATTACGACATATTTAAAAATAATATTAAAAAAAATAAAAACTTATTTTTAAAATTAACGTTGACTACAAAATTAATCCATTAACTTATTTAGTTCTTTATAAGTAGATAAATCAAGTAGATTAAAAATATAACAAATAATAAATTCTATACATATAACAAAATGAAGTTTTTTATGTGTAACTAATAAACCAACTAACAAATAAATCAAAATTGTTCATAAAATATTAATTTTCTTTATTAAAATGTGCTCTCAAAAACTTTTGGTACGAGTGTGTCAATTACTACAACGCGTGTCAGCCATCGTACCACGTTGGGCATGAGAACTGTTTGAACTCTGAGATGGAGCTATCCATTCTGGGATCTGTTTACGCTTCCATTTATAATATAGACCTGTCTTACACATATTATGTGGGTTATGTGTTGTATTGATGAGCCTCTTTGAGAAAAAGTTCACTTTACACTGTGTGTATGTGTAAATTTTGATTTATTGGTCACATATGAGACATATTTTATTTTTAATTGCGTTAAATATTTTTGTAAAATGTAACTTCTATAGAAATATGTTAATACCGAACACAATTCTTGCGGGATCTCGGTATTCGGGATCCCGGAATTCCGGTATTATAAGCACTAAATACAATATTACTGTTTTTCTGAAAATAACCTTTATTACAAAAATGTAACACCCAAAAAATTTAAAAGGTCAAGATATTGCAGCAACACTTTGGTTTTCATACAAACTCAGTTTTGATATGACCAGTGTTCACATGAGATACAGATTATTTTTCTAAAAATTAATATTGTTTAGCTTTTTTGAAATTTCTACCTATTGTGCTACCAGTCTTTCATCTTCACAAAGTACTCAATGATGTCCGTAACATAATTAGCATATAAATTATTTAGCGGAGTGAGGTATAATATTATTATTTAATTAAAACAGGTCTCGAAAATGTAGAAGCTGTTTGTAATGGTAATAGCTTATGTTGGAAAACTTAGCAAAAAAGTGAGCACGTAATACATTATATGCAGATTGTTATTTAAACAACTACAGAAAAAGATTTTCCTTACTTGGTAAACAATTGAAGGTGGAATTTTACAAGAAAGGCCTTTGTAATGCAGTGTTCTAACTATAATTACGTTTCCAGGAAACTTTATTGTGGAAAGAAGGTATTTCATGTATACTCTACAACATTTCTAAGATGTCTATACCTTTTCAACTTCAAATTGGGACTAATCAATTTCAAAATGGGAATAAACAATTTCAAAATTAAATAAACAATTTCAATTTGAGAATAAACAACTTCAAATTGGGACTAATCAACTTCAAATTGAGAAAAGCTTTTTGTTAACGGTAGTCTTTGGAAAATGACAATTACATGGTTGTGACAGGACGAAACTAATTATTGTTAGTTGTTGCTGGTGTTCCATCCTGTCACAACCATGTAATTGTCATTTTGCAAAGACTACCGTTAACAAAAAGCTTTTCTCAATTTGAAGTTGATTAGTCCCAATTTGAAGTTGTTTATTCTCAAATTGAAATTGTTTATTTAATTTTGAAATTGTTTATTCCTATTTTGAAATTGATTAGTCCCAATTTGAAGTTGAAATGGTATAGATTCGTGTATTCTCACGCGCCTTAATTTAACTTTGTTTATCTACTAATATGTCTTTCCATGTTCAATTTGACTGATTATAATTCAAGAGCAGCAGTAGATGAACTGTAGTGAACCCATTTTGAACGAGTGTATTGTTTCCGTGTTTCCTATTATGAATGCCTGTGCAATATTAACCTTTTGTCATGTTTCAGCTGAATTTGCTCTTCAACTACGCAAAATTCCTGGAATTTTTCTCTTTGATAAAGTTTAATCTTACATTATTAGAGCTGATGTTTGACAGGTAATGACCATATTGTTTTTATGCTCGTATATAATAAGATGAAAGATCAAACCTAAGTAAACTCATTACGTGAATTCAAAGGAAATATGTCAAAGTCAAAAGTAATAATTATGCTAAAGTATCGAAGAAGTACTGACATACACATGCCACAAAGTCACATGCACGAGAAAAACTTTGTATTATTATTGCATTGAATCTATTCCTCAAAAAAGGTTATCGCCATTGCTATATCTTTATCGTTTTAGGTTAGTATCTAGTCTAAAACTTGATGGTCTATTAATTTTATTATAGTGAACTAACTTGGGTTCATTAATTTATCGTAAGATTCATAGTATTACACGAAGTTATATTTACTTTGCATGTGAAATGTGTTGCATAATTGGTAATTTATTGACCTTAAGCTTGTGTTGTTCGTATCGCCTTGAGTGGTAATTTTGTCAATCACCCTTTCTAGACTCGCCGGGCTATTTGTGATTAATTGGGACATCGTTTGCATACCTTAAGTAATTAAGGTATTCACCGTAGATTTTGGTTCAATAATGTGTATTGGAAGATGCGCAAAACACTCGTGACAAACACGGTTTTGTCTGACACAAATTAATAGGCACTTGATTTGTAATGAGTTTCTGGAACTTCGCTGACGCCCATTGTTGTTTCTAAAGATGTTTTATAAGCAATATAATGTCTGTCACGTCTCACCAGTTTTTGCCAATGCTTATTAAATCTGTGTGTTCAACACAGGCAGTTTTGACAGAATGAATAGAACATTTCGTCTAGTCTCGAAATGTTTAGATAAACGAAGTGGAGCTGTTTTAGTTTCAAAAATTGATTTATGGCGACGCTGCAGAATCTTAACAAATAGTTTTTATACTTGGATCATTAGCCTGTTCAGTGGGAATTAATGGCATTTCGTAACAGTTGGTTCTTGTGAGAGAAACGAATCTGATCTCAGCTGCATTGTGGAATTATTTTCGACTTACGTACCTATGCTATTAAATTTCGCACTATGTCTGTAATACTGTGCGATTAGTGGCTATATAGGATCAATTAAAGGCCATCAGAGCATTTAAAGATAAGTAATGGACACATGGGAGTTCAGCTTTGCAACGATTTACTACTAACCACTATGACGTACTTGTGCCATATTTAAAAAAAATGTATTTATTCAATAAACGGACGTGCAGTCCCTGTATACTTGAATACATATGTGTTGACAAGTAAGTAGAATATAAAAATAATAATAACTTGCAAAAAATAACAAATTATAAAGAATCAATAATGTAATTTTAACATTTACAATCCATTAATAGAAAAGAGATGGCAGATACTGAAAAAGATTAATATAGAACAAGCAGAAGCGATATGAGGAACTACAATAGTAAAGGATAACCAAAAAAGAACCAGATGATGGAATGAGGAAGTGAAAGGAAAAGTGAAAAGTAAAAAGATTGTCTGGAAAATGTTTATGCAAACTAAGAACGAAAACGATAGACAAAATTTATTTATTTATTTAATTCGCACAACAACCGTTAGGCCAATTATAGGCGTCGCTGTGCAGTTATATAAGTAAAAGAAATGAACCCAAAGAAACCATTAAAAGAGCAAAACAGGAAACATGGGAAGAATTTGGCAGGAACCTTGAAACGAAATTTAATACAAACAACGGGAAAGAGTTCTGAAAAGCAATTAAAAAGGCTCGAAGAAATGTGGAAAATCTGCATGGAGTGTAAGAAACAGTGAAGGAAGAATAGAAGTAGAAGACAAAAGAATCCTAGAAACATGGAGAAAATACTATAGTCAGAAATTTAAAGAACATAACAATATAAGAACCGGAGAAAGAAAAGGGGCGGTAGCAGCAGAGGAAGAGAAAAGAGATATTGAGATAGAAGAAGTAGAAGAAGCTATTAGTATAATAAAAGTGGGAAAGGCAGCAGGTAAAGACCAAATATCGCCAGAAATGGTCAAATATGGTGAAGAAAAGGCAAAGAAATGGATAAAGGAAATATGCCAACAAGCTTGGAAAGGAGATCAAATACCAGAAGACTGGAATGACAACATCATAGTATCTATACACAAAAAAGGTAGCACAAACGAATGCGATAATTACAGGGCAATATGCCTGTCATTTATAATACAGAAAAATTACTCCCGAATTTTAGAAAGAAGGCTTAGGGAGGAAGTAGAAGAAGAGCTAAGTGAGGAACAAGCTGCCTTTAGGCCAAGAAGGCAAACCCAGGATCATATATATTTACTAAGAACAAATATGAAAAAGAGACTGGAAAGGGTAAATCCACTATACTTGGCTTTTATAGATATACAAGCAGCATTTGACATGATTCCGAAACGAAGGATATGAGGAGCACTTTCACAACTACAAGTAACCGACCAACTACAACAAGCAATAAAAAAACTATTATGAACGAACAAACGGAAGAGTGCATATAAAGGGTCTGGGTCAAAAAGCTTTGAAATGGAAAAAAGTATAAAACAGGGGGACTAGCTTAGCCCACTTCTGTTCATATTAGTAATGAACCAGATAACACGAATGTAAAAAGCCGAGAGCTGACGTGAAATTAGGAAACTGGAACTTACAGGAAATAACGATACAGAACCTAGTATACGCAGACGACATAGTCCTGCTGGCAGAATCAACCGACAAATTACAACAAATAGTCAGTAAATGGAACAGAGTCATAGAAAGATGGGGAATGCAAATTAAACAGCTAAAAGTAAACTAATGTCCATAACAAAGAAAGAAACGCCAGAAGATACACAGATATTCTGTAGTGAAAGACAACTAAAATGGGTTGAAAACCAAAGAGACGTACAGGGAATTAAGCACTGTAACTGAACGGAAACCCAAACAAGTTCTTCTCACAAAACCTTGGATTTAGTTACACTTACGAACAATTGAGTCAATATGCTTCTAGAACGTCATGTTTGAATCGAAGATGACACCAAAATCCCTGATAGATGAAACCTTAGAGATATGTATTTGATCAATTCCGTATATAAATTCCATGGGTTATCTAAAACGTAAAAAAGTTATGCTCCTGCATTTAATAGGATTTAACACAAGTTGATTATTTGCGCACCATTTTGAAAAGACGCTTGTAGACATTGAATGTCATCAGGTTTTGCAATCGTCTTGAACATTGTGCAATCATCCGAAAATAACAGGTATTCGACTTTACATCATCTATAAAGATGATGAATAATAAGGGACTCACGTGAGATCCCTGGGGAATGCCTGAAAAACTCTGATCTCACCAGACGTCGAATCCCTGTATTTTACAAACTG
Source organism: Agriotes lineatus (assembly GCA_940337035.1). Classification (NCBI taxonomy): domain Eukaryota; kingdom Metazoa; phylum Arthropoda; class Insecta; order Coleoptera; family Elateridae; genus Agriotes; species Agriotes lineatus. The sequence continues at coordinate 146,676,957 of OW679195.1, read as the reverse complement.
AGTCATATCGGATATATAACTCACAAAACCATTGTAAAAAAAGCCTGCTATTCCGAAGAATTTAAGTTTTTGGATAAGTATCAGGCCAAGCTCCTTCATGCGGTGTTAATGCCTCACCATTATTATAACATGGTTGACTGAATTAAATGCTTTACTGAAGTCTGTATATATACTATCAACTTGGCAGTTATTTTCAAAGGAATTAAGTAAATAGTCAGTATAACAAACCAAGTTGGCTTCTATTGATCTGCCTTTGACAAAGCCAAGTTGTCGATCCGATAAAAAAGGTACAATGTGATTTTTAATTTTGTCTGAAACAACGGATTCTAAAAGTTTACGGATGGTACCAATGATAGATATCGACCTGTAATTAGATATATCAACTCTATCTACAGATTTATGGATGGGAATTATAAAAGATTTCCATTCCATTGGAAGATGTCCCTTATTTATCGATTTCTCGAATAAAAACTTAAGTAACTGTGACATAACAAATTTGCAGTTTTTTAACAGAGACGGTGGCATACCGTCAAGTTCAGGACCCTTAGCGGAGTACAAACTGTCAATCTTATTATAAATATCCGATACT
>OW679195.1:146544171-146676268 GCA_940337035.1 Agriotes lineatus | reverse complement strand
TCCGTCCCGCTCAGTCCCGTCCCGTCCAGTCCGTCCCGTTCCGTCCAGTCTAGTCCCGTCCCGTTTCTTCCCTTATGTCATGTTCACCGTCTTGGACTCAATAACGACACCCATATCGATTTTTAGGCTTACTTACCCCATTTCACCCCCTAAGGGGTTGATTTTCGGAAAATCACGAAATACGTGTTTGATTATTTGTGTTTAGGAGTACTCCTACGAAGTTTCAAGTCGAAATGTCTATTTAATATTATTTTTCCATACAAAATTGGAACCCCCATTTTACCCCTTTAGGGGTTGAATTTCGAAATATCCTTCCTTATTCCTTGTATACATCATAAAGGGAACCTCTGTGCAAAATTTCAGCTTTCTAGGTCCAAGGGTTTGGGCTGGGCGTTGATGAGTCAGTGAGTCAGTCAGGACTTTTAGAAATATATATAAGATAAGATTACATTACTCAGGTTGAATGGAGTTTGATCAGATATTTTAACACGATTACTAGTGTTAGAGTGAGCATAGAAAGTCGAGAAATACATTGCAAATGCGTTGACAATTGAACGGTAATCCTGAAGATCAGACCCATATCGCATAGTGGCGGGTAGACCTTTCTCAGATTTCTTCGAATTTACATATTTCCAAAAAAAAGGGTTTCGAAGATATAAACTCTTGTAAATTTGTGTTATAAATCCCAAAATCACTCTTGGCGACGTTTTTGCATTGGTTTCTTAGACTTATAAATTGAAAATAATATATAATTGTATTAAACCTCTTATAACTATAATGAGTCACCTTTTTGCGAATCAACGCCATTTGCAAGAAAGAAAACTGGAGATTCTACGAATCTTCTTCGGGTTATAAAGATCTAAACCAAGATATAAATAATAATGAAATAAAGAAACACTATTTGATATAGGGACATTTCTTTCAACAATTCCCCCGGGAGGGGCAATACATATATATTCGTCTATATTTTGTTGCCTACCCCGGGTTTTGAATCCGTGTGTCACTCTTACCACTAACTTATTAGTACTCAGTTCCAAGTACAGCATATGCTTATTTGAAATTCAGTATCGATAAATTCGGTCTAGGACGTTTAGGCGCGATTCTTTAGGCGCGCATCTTTAGGCGCGCACTTTTAGGCGCGAGCACTTTAGACGCGGAAGCTATTAGGCGCCTGGACGTTTAGGCGCCGCCACTTTAGGCGCGGTGACAGTTATGCGCCACATGAATGAAATTCACATTACTCTTGATTTAAAATTTTTTTGGTGGGTAATTATTACAGTAATTAATGTTGAAGAAAAATTAAAACCTTCATAAACAATATGTATTTGGCGCTTTTACGAGCCTTCTTCAGTGTTAAAGTTTTACAAATTTACACATTTAATTTACATTGTATCGGTTATGAAAAATGAGTTATTTACATTTTGTATATGGGTAGTTTAACTTGGTGGAATTATACACACCATATAATTTCACTACGTTAAACTATCCATTTACAAAAAGTAAATAACTAATTGTTCATAATCGATAAAATGTAAACGCAATATGTAAATTTGTACAACTTTACACTGAACACTGAACACACTGAAGAAGGCTCGTAAAAAGCTGAATATATATTGTTTATGAAGGTTTGAATTTGTCTTCAACATTAATGACTGCAATAATTAAGTAACAAAAATTTTAAAATCAAGAATAATGTGAATTTCTTTCATGTGGCGCCTAATTGTCCCTGCGCCTAAAGTTGCGGAGCCTAAACGTCCAGGCGCCTAAAAGCGTCCGCGTCTAAAAGCTTCGCGCCTAAAAGCTCGCGCCTAATAATGCCCGCCTAAAGGTGCGCACCTAAACGTCCCTTTCCGCGATAAATTGTAGCTCATTTTTCATATTAACATATGGAGCCCACGGATTGAGTCTAAGTAATTAACAATAATAGTTACTAATATAACATTACCATCAGTTTATTGTTCAAACTGATACATGTGGGAATACGGCTTAGAGTAAATACAGACGAAGCATTTTACGCCGAGTCGTCAGCCGAATGCGGTAAAACACATATGTCGTCTAAAAAATCAACGCGATACAGTTGTACTTACAACTGTTTATGTGAATTTACTGCGTTCATAATTTAGAAACATCTGCATAATGTAGAATAATGTATTCCTTATTGTACAATTTATCGACCGCCGTATTTAATCCTCCTAAAATAATTAATCTGGTTCATATTCATCACGAGGATGTTTGCGTAGTAAAGTATGGAGCATTAGTCAATATTAAATAAACGCACTTTGATATCAGCCCCAATACATCATCTATAACGACATTTTATCCGTGTACTTATGTGTAACTACCTACGTACGTGTGTCAATTGCGAAAATTACCAAATTTTGGAACAAGAGTACGTATCAATGTAAAAATAAACAAATATTAATTGTACATCTTTCCACGAATCATTAGGATTAATTCAGCAGGGTCTTAAAGAAATTTAACAAGGTTTTGCGGTTTACGCATATTCACAGGAATAGCTTTACTATTTTGAATAATTACGTTTGCAAGTGCCTACGCTACATTAAGTACGTCTTGACACAGTAGCTTTAATAAGGAAGGTCTTGCATACTTTCAAAGTTGTTACTTGGAACAATTAAGCTGTATCTAAGGCAACATATGAAGAGAACAACACTGAGGTTAATTAAAGATTTATTAAAAGCGATGGAAATATGTTGATAATTAAATATTTATTATAATGAAGCTTAAAAGGCACTTGTGAGTGAAGGAGTTATTTATTGACACACTCCTTTCTTTAATTAACCACCTTAACGTACGGAAGGGGAGAGATTAACACGTGTCACAAGGTTGGTCTGTTAGATGTAAATATCGTCTTTCAAATAATTACTTAGAACAAAAGTTTGCTACATAAAGGTTAAACATTATTATTATAAACAGAGTAATAAGGAAAGAACTTGGAGATAAACGCTTTGAAAATGCATGAACAAAAAACGTGACAATAAAGAGACATACATTCTCTTTAAATAGTTGAAAGTAAGCTAGTACTACCTAGAGTAAATGTAAAATTACCAAGGCACATTTACAGCACAGATGTAAGTTATTTTTCTAACTTAAATATAAGCGAATTGCGTTCTTAAAAATGTGTGTTGTTTATCAGAATGCAATTTGTATCATTATAAACTAAATATGTGGTAAATATGGTTCTAAACACTAATTATTTTTGATATAAAAGCACAACTTTGAATCTAACTGTTATAAAGAAGAAGGTTAATATTTTGGCAGTAAACTTTTTAGATGTGAGGTCCACCCCTCCACTAATGGGTTGTCTCAATACTTCTGGCCATTTCATGAAATGTTTAGATTTTTAATAAATTTCATGTGAAAATATTTACTTTCTTAAGGTTTCTAGAATACGTAAACGCTTTGCAAGGTAATTTAAGTTTTAAGCAAGATTGTGCAATCTTTTATCTAGGTACACTAATCCTCATCTACTCATATTATAAACTAAGTCTGAAAGATAGGTAATTTTATACATATTCAAAATTAAAAAATTGGTTGTACGTGAACGTTCTGGGCACAATTTTACACAAAATAAAGGTGTCATAATAGTATATTACGTTATTAGGAGCAAAAGTTATACTTTATGTGGCGTGGCTGGACGGTTTATCTGCCTCGCAAGCTCGGCAGATAAGTACAGCCGACCCACATAAAGATACTTTTGCTCCGAGTAACATACAGCATTTTTTCTTCAAACGTTTTTATAAGAAATTATTTACAACTTTGTGAACAAAATTTGAAGAAAATTACTTGTCAGCGGCAGATAATATTATCTGCCGCTGACAAGCGTGTTTTAGATGCCATGGCAATGAAGTGACAGTTTAGCATCATCAATCCAGCAGTATAATGTCACCTTTTACTGCCGATTGAAGAAAAAATGTGTTTACAGGTTTAGTTCTCTTACTATTTTTCAAAAATTTGATAGTATAAACATCAATGGTCTTTTTGAAAGCTATGTTGCCCTTCTACTAGTTCAAGTAGAGTCTGTTATATATAATATAACGAGTGATTTTTACTTAGTTAGATACTGCCGTTTTTCGAAATTTTCAAAATCCAAAACAAGCTATTTTTTGAAAATTAAGTAGAATTTCAACGATTTTTTTTAAATGTGTGTTAGTTTTAGCTAACTGAACAGTTTGAAGTCCAGAAAACAATTATCTTTCTTTATTTGTTATTTTTTCACCTACTTCCGCCTCCTCGGTTCTGTTTTGTGTGTAATACAAGTAGGTTTTATGTTTTTCAACTATTAGTTTTTTTCTTTGTTGATTCTATATCTTCAATCATTTTTTTTATGTAGGTACTGCTCACCTGGTGTTTCTTATGTGATTTATAACATGTTTTCATATTTTTCTGATATTTGTCAATATCTTCTTGTATTGGTATGGTGGTTAATGCTGCCGAGAGTCTTCCTTGTTGTAGCTATCTTATACTTCCGTCATTTAAAGTGTGTATTTTGACCCTTCTTTGCTGGTTGGTTGGAGATGACTAATGAGCTGTAAGGATGGACAAAACTTAGACCTTAATTCCTGTTGATATTTTTCTGGGGCGCAGATGAACCAAAAATGACTGTGGGCGCCAGTAGCCGGGCGCAAGTTGGCTGACACCGTCGCCACGTATCAGTGGATAATGGTTTTTATTTATTATGTATTTATTGTTGCAGCACGTCATAAAAATTGGTGAGTCTTCAGTTCTACCTTTCTCCGGTGCAGAAGAACCAATAACCAGGATAAACAGGTAATAAAAAAAAACATTATTAATGAATGAAATAGTAAAAGAAACAAGGTGCGACACAGAATGTGGGTTTATGCACCCCTTTTTCTCACGACTTGAGTATGGTGGTTCAAAATATTTTGAGAATGTAGAGCCCGCCACCGTACTGTTTCTACATATTTAATACTGAAGGCTTATTAAAGTTCGTTCATGAGGTTGGAACACCCTGTGTATCTATTTCAATTATACAATGTAGATTTTCAGTAATGAAAGTGGAAGATAAACATAGTTGAACGAAAAGTCTAATATAACAGCAAAAAAATGTAATACGAAAATATCACCCACTTTAATTACTTCAAAAAATAATTTTTGGTGCAAAATAGCTACTGTCAATTTCTTCCGGTCAGTCTGGAACGACTCCACCCACTACATTCAAAATGTATAGTCAATGCTATATATCATAGAGCAGGAAGGAAACGAATTTCTGTATAAAGAGGTAGCGTCTTGTTCGATATGTTTTTTCTTCTGTTTTATATTTACAGAAATAGGCCAGTTTTTATATAAATATGGGGGAAAGGCAATATTATGTTGTTTTTAAACAATTCTGGACAAATTTAAATGTTTTTCCAGGTTGTAGACTTTCGTAATACTTAACATCCAACTTTAATTTATTTTGTTTGTTTATTAGGAAACAAACTGCAACAGGTTTTACTTAGAACATCCCTCTGAAGTGAACATTTTTAGAGTAAATAATTTTAAAAAGGAAACTAGGTATAAACATGTCTTCGAGTTCCAAATAATACGCAGCTCCTGCGAATGCAATCTAAACGTTTAGCAATATCTTGCAAGCCCACCGAGCACCTTTCACACCATTACGTTGCAGCTGGCTTAATATTGGCAAGCCGGGCATGGATTTAATTTTCGTGCCGAAGCGTTGTGCCACACGCATTTCAATCAAATCACGCTGCGAAAACTAAATTACATTTTTTACAATAGTAAACCAATGCAGATAATTATTTCACTAAAAATTTCTTCATTTTGTTTTACACATTTTATACCCTGGATGTATACATTTATGTGCAATCGTTTTGAAAATACCTCGATGCTGAAATTTATACAGCACATTCCCCGCTTTGTTTCTAGAAAATCTGTAGCATTTGTTAAAAAATAATTAATTTGATATCGTCTGAAGCTAGAAGAAATAATCTTTCCATTAGTTTAAGAATCATTGAGAAATATTTAAAACTAAGCTAGTAAATGCGATGTATGCATAAAATTCATAAATTTTCAGTAATAAAAAATTCGGAAGATATCTTATTCCGGTTTTTTGCAATAGCAAACAGAACGGAGCTCTCCACATTTAGATCCTCGAGGTAACTGCAGATAGTGTACATTCTTTTTTTTTAAGTTTTATCTTCGAGTGCACATCTTATGATCGAATTTGACTATAATGCGAAGCACAGCCTCGAGCAAATTTTGTTTTCCTTGTATTTGAACTTTTGCGATTTGCGCATTTACGTGGCTCCCAGCCTAAAAAGATCAACATAACGCACTTATTCTTTGTCCCTTTTTGTCTCGTACATTTATTCTGCATCTGTTGGGTTCCGTTTTTGTCAAGGATAAGCTTGCAAATTGTTACTTTTATCTATTTCTCAATTAAAACAAAAGTAAAAATTTTTTTTAAAGATGCTCATTTGTATATATTTGTCTGAAATTTTCTCGGTTTCATGCCAGTTAAATATACTGGGTGCCCCAGTAAGGTCGCCATCAGCTGTATCTCGGTTTCATGCCAGTTAAATATACTGGGTGCCCCAGTAAGGTCGCCATCAGCTGTATCTCGGAAATGGTTTGTCCTACAGCGTTCGGGGAAAAAACTCCAGCTAAAGTGACTTCTGGAAATTAACTAAAAATAGTTTTGGCTCTTAATTCTGTCCACTAGAGGACGTACTTTCAACACAAAATAGGAAATTAATTATCTCTCGAAAAGACTCTGAGGTAGGGTTAGTATATTTCAACTTATTCAGACCGTCCCACAGATGCTCTGTAACTTTAGTGTTCAACACTTTGCTTCATCTCTCAAAATAGGGAAGAAGGTGGAGGGAAATATTAAATTAGAAAAAGCGCGATAGCTCTTGACTGCGTTAACTGATTTGAACGTTGCTGGTTTCTATTTGAAGATCTTTGATAGTATAATCATAATATATGATTAACATTCTACTTTAATTAAAACGCATTTCGCTAGATGGCCCTTTCCGCTTTACTTAGACATTTTCTCTGTTTATAAAAAATAGTTAAATGTAACGCTACGGCTTTTATAGCGCTGTTTTATTGGAATGAAAATTGCGGAGATAATGGTTCAAACCGGATGGCGCTAACTTTTTTCTAATGGAAGTTGTGCATTAGATACTAAGAAACGCACTATTTGTATTTACTAAAGGGTAACCTACTATGTTCAATTAAATAAAAAATCATAATGACAACCATTGCAACCTAACTTGGTACCAGGGCTCAGGACTACAATAAATAATTAGTGTAACGTAAAAGACTGCCACGATTGTTTTGTTGTAATGTATCAACCTAACTATGAGAAATAAAGCATTCAAATACAAGAAATTGACATTTCATGTAGATGTAGGTAATTAGTTATCGGTAATATGTAGTTGTGTTAACTTAAGAAGTTATTTTCGTTCATTCAAGATTTAAGTCAAACTCTTAGGTTTTAAGAACCATGTTTTATACTGTTGCTGAAGCCTTTAATATGCTGGCGTGTTATTTTCAAAATTTTGGAAATGCAGTTATTGCTTCGCGGGGGTACACGTTTAGATATCCGGAGCGTCGGTATTTCTCCAGAAGAGTTTATGTTCGTATTGCGTGAAGAGTGAGAGAAACTGGTCAAGTATTGTCTGCATTGCGTTAAATCAAATTCGTAGGACTAGAAATGAAGACAATGAGGTTTTCGGATACTTTGCGCCCTATCCTTAACGTAGCATAAGAGATTGTGAAAGAGACCTAGCTATCTCACTTTCATCTGTGCAGAGAATGTTAAGAGAACAAAAATTTCACGCTCATCATGTTGAACTTAGCCAAGCACCAACTGATTATGAAGGAAGACTAGATCACTGTCATTGGGAAAACTGCCATTGGGACAACTGCCATTGGATGATAAGAATGATAAGGAAAAATCTTTATTTTTTATCTCGAATTTTATGAACACACGAGGATATTTTCACCAGTACAGGTCAAGTACATTTGCACAATACCCATCAGTGGTTCCAAGATAATCCATGCTGGATGATGGATATTGATCGTCAACATCAATTTAATATGAATGTATGGTGTGTAGTGCTTCGGTTCCACGAGACTGGTCTCGGTCTCGTCTCGAAATTCGAGACCTGTTAAAATTTTCGAGACCGAGACCGAGACTTGAGCGGTCTCGGTCTCGGTCTCGTCGAGAGTCTCGATTTTTTTAACATTTTATTCTTAAAAAAATTACTTATTCTAAGTTATACGGAAAAAGGCAGTTATGTGTACTACTTGCATACCGAGGGCAAGTATTCGCAGGAACGAGAAATACATTAAAAATGCTGCACTGACTTGATTTATAAATCGAATTGGGGGAAGTACCGACTAATGAATCACCTCATTCGCACACAATTATGTCCTATTTTAAGATTTGCGATTAGTAGAACGTCATCTACATCGGAATACAAAGCAAGGTAGAATGTTGTAACGTCAAATTTTACTTTGCATATTAAAATTTGTTAAGACTCTCGTCGATACCGAGACCGAGACCGAGACCTACAAAATTTTTCAAGACCGAGACCGAGACTGAGACTTGGCATTTGAACCGAGATCGAGATCGAGATCACTATAGGTCTCGACTCGTCGATACCGAGACTACCCCAGTCTCGGTCTCGTCTCGACGAGACGAAACACTAATGGTGTGCTATAATCGAAAGCAGAATAGTATTTTTCAACCTAAATCAAACCCTGAATGCAGCAAGGTATCTAGAGTTTTTATAAAACCATCTACCAGGTCTTTTGGAAGATGTTACGTTAGAAATCAGAGCAAATATGTGGTTAAAGCAAGATGGTTGTCCGTCTCATTATGCATCGAATGTAAGGGAATATTCAGGTACCCAACTTCCATGGGCTGATAGGTGGATCGGTAGGGCAAGTTTGTTTCCCTATTCCGTAAGATCATCTAATCTAACGGTTTTGGATTTTTATTTGTGGGCTAAGCTTAAAGAAAGCGTTTACTAAATCTCATCACAAACCCGGGAAGAGATGATTCAGGTAATTGAGTAAGCAATTGAGTTTATTTCTACGGCAGAAATTGGACGTGCTGTGGCTGGAAGTAGAAGAAGAATCGACAAGTGCATTGAAAATGATGGGAGTTACTTTGAGCATTACCTGAATTAATGCACTAAATACTAAAGAGTTGTAGGTAGGTACCCAATAAATGTTAGCGCTATGGGGTAGATTCCTAGAACACCGTTCTAAAGGTTCCGGTTTTACGTTGTAAATGACCGTTTCCTAGGTATAGCAACAAGATTTTCATGCAGAATGTGTTTAACATAAGTTATATTTGCCTTTCACATTAATTATAAATTTTTATTGCGAGTCCTGGTACAAAGTTAGGTTGCGATGGTGGCTTTAGTATTTTCATACATAGTACGTTCCCCCTTTAGAGGGCATAATTCGCTATAAAATAGTTAGCGCCTTCAGGTTTGAACCAGTTTCTATGTAATACTGTCTCCATTAAAACAGTGTTATAAAAATTGTAGCGTTATATTGAACAATTGTTCATAAACGCGTTTTAATTAAAATTGGATGTTAATTAGATATTATGATTCTGCTATCAAAGATCTGCAAAAAGAGACCAAAAACGTTTAAATCGGTGAATGCAGTCAAGTTTTTCTAATTTAATATTGCGCTTCTCCCTCTGCCCTTAATCTAAGAGATGAAGCAGAATGTCAAATAGAAAAGTTACAGAGGTCAAAAGATATCAACGATAACTCAGTATGTTCTTGGGAAATAGTTAATTATTTATTTTATGTATTTCAAGTACGCCCTCTAGCCGACAAAATTGAAAGCCAGAACTCTTTTTAATTAATTCCTCGTGGTTACTTTAGGTGGCGACTTTTTTTTCTGAACGCCGTGGGACACCCCGTGTCCGAGATACAACTAGCATCCGGCCTTAATGGGACACCCGGTATAATGTGTATGCAAAATATCGTCTTCCTCCAACAAATAGATTTCAGTTATACCGCCAACAGGCAGACAGGCAGACATATAGACAGACACACAAAAGGAATTGAGAAAACCTATTTTTTGTCATCGAAGGACCCTGAAAAAATCTTGTGAGGTGATGTTTTCGTGATTACAATACTTCTTTCGTCTTTTAGACTATGGAAGTAAAACGATATCATATCAAAATGGAACATACAGCTATTATCTGTATAGGTAAATGAGCTTTTGTAACTGTTTTCCTGGTTTTCAGACCATCATATGTGCATATAATGAGCGAATATATAATTAGTTGGTAATGTAAACTGTTGCAGCTTATCATTGACATACATTCGATTAATCAGAACTCGGTTTAGGTATATGTGTTTAGTCGGTTCGGGTTACATGTAATATTGAGGTGAAATAAACATATTTAGTGAATAAAGTATCTGTTTGGTATAAATGCACCTGAGGTACACTTAAAGGATTTATTAAGAAAGTGATTTTCTAAAAAAGACCAATTCGTATTATTTGTAGGTAAGTATATTAGAATTAAACACATAGAATTATATAAATATAATATAAAAAATTATTATATAGATATTAGTGTTGGATGCATTGGTGTTATTGAGCGCCTTTTTAATCTAATTTGTTCTCTTTATAAAATACTACATATTTGTTGTATGTACTTAATAAACCCTTACAAGTGTTTTTAATACACTGTTAGGTGGCAGCTATCTAGTTAATGTATACGAAAAGTGTCAAATCATTTGATGACTTTTACAAGGAATCGGGCTGTTTTATCGAGTAGTAAGGAAAAATATTTACTTCGTAAATATTTTATCCAGCACATTTCCTGAGGCTTAAAACGTAGTAAATTTTTAATTAGACTAGTGACTGACAACACTTCCAAATTGAATTACGTTAATTAGTACTTCGCTAAAACGCCAAGTCAAATCACCTACAACATTTATTGAAGAGTGTTATTTCTCTTTTTCTTTTATGCTATTATTCAGTCACAAAGAATATCTTCACGCATTTGTTACAAATGAGAAGACCTCTATTGAAAAATATGACGTTCGGTAAAAACACACACAACAACAGATGTTGATTGTGGACTAAATTTGGTTATTTAAAAATTTTGCTAGCAGTGTGCAATATGTAAAACGCTAGTTCGTGGAATTAGCTATATATGGTTAAAATGGAATAGAGAATTCGTTAACTCCAATGATTTTTTTGCAAACTCTGGTTTAATGAACCAAACCGCCAAAGTAACTTCTGTCTTATGAAAGATCCCGCTGTTCAATTCCGAAAGGCACACTTTTCATTCGATTATGAAAGGCCGAGATGAACTCTAAGTTACTCTATGAAAATTAATTAATTATTCGACTGAAGGAGTCGCGTCATTGCTCTAAAAGAGCCTAGTGGAAGTAGAGATTAATCAATCTTCTCCGTCGAAATGAGATTATTTTAAGATACAGTATTTTCTGATATATTTGATCAGAAGTTACTACAGTCAGCAGCTTTTTTTAGCAAAATTTCTTTACGCTATTTCATATTCACGATTTTAGATAAATTTTTAACTATTCGTAATTTAAAACAGAAATTTTCAACATTGTCGCGTTCTTGCAATAAATTACCTTATAAACAGCAAAACCGGGGTCGGTAGCTCAGTGGTTAAGCATTCTGACTACTGATCTAAGGTCCCGAAGTCGATCCCCGGCCCCGGTGAAGTTTTTAAAAATAAAAAATTCAGATGAAATCCTCTACAGAATGCCATTATTCGGACGTGATGTAAACCCGTGGGTCCCATGTTACTAGGATGTGTAGCATGTAAAATATCCCTTGCTAGAGTTGGAACTCCTTAATCTCGGCAAAATTCTAAGTAGGACTTTGACCATATGACCATAACAGTCGGTGTCTAAGGTACCTGGTACTCTGCATGCTTAGACCTTGTCCATTAACACACAAACAAACAGCAAAACAATATTGGATTTATTCAAAAATTGCTTGCTATCATAGTAACTAACAATTGAGTGACTGAAAATGGGGTTCCAATTAGTTGAAACCCAAGTAATTTCCTTTTTAATAAGGAAACGATACTTGGAGTGTTGTTTTGGATTCGTATTTCCACCAAATACCCATTATATTTTCCAACCCAATTTGAGATACGACAATCAGTAGCAACTACTTCCGAACGACTTTCATTGCCATTTACCTTGACTTAAAGGATACTTCACTTTTATTTTGCCATCGGCGCTCATCCAATTCTCTAAATCTGTCACAATATATACACTCTTTACTTTCTTAGTCGGTAGTTTCTACGAAACCCATCTTTATAAATGGCAATTATTCAGATATGCTGCTGTTCGAGATTTTTATTTTTCAAATATATAGTAGAGCGGTGAATTTCTTTTTCGACAACGTGCCACATTCAGCAGATGTTTTAGCAAAATACTCGTTTGAACCTTTTCATGTTGAAGTATTAGTATAATTTTATGGACGGCAAATTACCGCCAATAACGACTTGATATCGACGTCGCGGAAATGGCAATAGCATTAAAGCAAAGAACGTTTATAAAATGTTTGTATAAAATTGTAGAGACGCTATTTGAGTTTATTATTTAGGAATATCATTAATTATTAAGCGGATTTTAAAATGTTCATAGCACTACAACGTTTAAAAATGTACAAACGCGTTCACTTTGATGCTCACGTAAAGCTTATTGGATGAGTGTTTACGAAACGTCATCTGTAGATGGCATTTATATCAAAAGACTTACTATAACGTTTTAGTGAAGAAATAGAAAATTCCGAAGCTGTGCTTCTTGAATAGATGGGATTATATTTTTCAATATAATACTTTTAATAAATAAATAAAGCAAACATTTTGAATCTGATGTTTTATTTTATCTGTCGAAATATTTTCGTATTGTGAAACTGAATTAGTATCTATTAATTTTCGGACAAAGTTGGCGATAGAAAACAAAAACAGCCTTACATTAGTCAGATACTTATTTTGACAGTTGTCAGACCAATGCACGTTTATGTCTTACTAGTACATTATTGTATCCTAATAACTGGGATACCAGGCATATTATGGGTAATACCCTGGCGGGTATTACGAGTTGCTATGGTACGGAAATGGTTAGAAAGGAGAAGCATCAAATTTCTGACCAATCATGTACCTCGACACGTCAATGCGTTCACAGCAATAGTTCATCATTCAATATAAGCTTTTAATTATAAACTTGTCACCCGCAAGCGGGCATAAAAATCTTTATATTGCTCTTGGTACATAAATAACCATTATTAAATGAATTTTGCACGCTTGAGAGCTTTTATTCGTTTGCCGAATGAGTTTCCAAGCTCAACGATAAGTGATGAGAATTGATAATAAAATTGAGACAAGTGATAGAATCACGAATAAGTGGATAATCAGAAACTACGGCAACAGGACTACTTAGTCAATTTATTAGTTTTATTAAATTTTGACAGTTTAAAATGACATTATTAACTCCATAACAACCTTCATTAACACTCTATGATTCACAAGTGAAATAAAAGCGTTTTAATTCACTAGAGATTTAAAAACGTTTCAATGAAGAACAACATATTTTTATGATTTCTACAAATACTTACATTCAATTATTCTTTCTCTTTGTAGTGTGTAATATATAATTATCTTAATTTGAATAGATTAATGTCATTTATTTCCAATTTTGTATATAGCTGTAAGCAGGTGACAAACGTCACTTTGACGTTTGGCACACAGTAAGTGTGCTGTTTTATTTGTTGTTTGATAAGTGATTTAAGAGCAGCAGGCGCTATAATTTTGAATATTTGTAAATTTAATATTCAAAATTTTATCAAAATTGAATAAAATAAGCCACGTGAATTAAACATTTATTAACTTAAAGATTTGATCTCACTCGCACTGCGTGCTCGTGAGCCCAAAATGTTTTCGTGAATAAACATATGTTTAATTCACTTGGTGTATAAAATTTATTATTTATTGACTGTCCAAAAGACAAACATCATTTTTGACAATTCTACATTGTAATATATTATAGAAATAAGGTCTTAAGCGATTTCAGTCATGCACAAAATACTATGGGAATCGCGAACGGTAAGGTTGACAAGCCTCAGACAATATTGATGAATTTTGATTGCATTTTCAAAATTGGGTATAATAGTAGCTTTAGTTAATCACACTTTAAGCAAGTTAAAAATAACGATCTACGTACAATTTTCGAACATCTTTAAAAACTATACCAAAGGCCGTGTCAGTAATGGCATAGCATTCTTGTTCAATCTTTCAATTGACACGCCGACAGTAAACGGAAAACTGAAACGTTTTGTTATATTTTCTATTACGAAGACAAAAGGGTATTCACTAGGGCTGACAATGTGTGTATGGAGTACTTAATATATGATATCATTTAACCAAACTTGATGTACCTCTTAGACTTTTCGAGATTTCTGTAGTAAGAGCATTATTTATTATGTAGTGTAATGTTCAATGTGGCATCCCATTATGCCAACACATTTTTTCAATCTTCTCTTAGAAAGAATAGTTCTAGAACATATTAAATTAATTAAAAAAATATCAAAGCATTTAATAAGTTTTCTAAATATTCTCTTAGGTATCAAACAGAGTCATTATCAATGGAGAATATCAAAAACTAGATAATTTCAACATAGATATACGGCTTGCACATTTCAATTTTAAATTTTCCTAAGTATGAAACATTTTAATTGCTTTTTTTATCCTGTTATAAACGGTTTATTGCATTCCGCGGCACGGCATTTAAGAGACATCTGTAAAAGACTAAAAGGAGCTCAGAATATAATTCGTTTAATTTTGATTTCCAACCCTGGAAGCTTGTCGGAATTTTTCCAATTAATTTAGAATCGCTGATATATACTCGTACTTAAACAGTATCATTCGCATTATTTCTTAATATCAATTCGTATGATTGACAAAAACTCCAGATTAAGGATTAATGTATTAGTTGAATTCAGCTGATATATTCGCTGATAGCAAAACGGGGTAATCACTTTTGTATTCATGGAAATAATAAATGTACATATAATTCATATCACACGAAGATATAAAAAAAGATTGAACCCTCTGACCACGTAATATAGGTAACTCACTGAACACTCTTGGCCACCACGTTTACAAAACTAAATCTGACGAGTAGCAGTAGCGTGCCACATACTAAAAGAAATAGATATTATAGAAAGCTACTTGCCCCAAACAATTCCAAGGTAACTTAGCACTGAATCGAGCTGCTGTTGATGCAAATGAAATTTTACAAAAGCATAGTGAATGTTCAATACTGCATCACGAACAACAATACTCATAAACGTCAAATCCATGCTGGTATGCATCATTGGAACATTATTTATATGAAAATAACTTTATAGTTAGTTTATCCCTGTAATAATTATTATGGGGACCGAATAGTTACTTTGGTGAAAATTTTTTCTAAATTGCATTGCAGCAGGTTGTGGTCACGTCTCCCTCTCAATAACATATATTGAACTCGTGCAATGACCTAATTAAACGCGCGTGAAGTGAATGTGAAGTGTATCAACCTTAAAAGTTACACGTACACTGGCAAATTTTAATTAAAGTATGTAACCAGAGCAAAATATAAAATTTGCTGGGTAAAGAATTGCATTAGCAAGTTTACTTAAGTTTCCTAATGAACAATGTTATAGCTGCTTTAATTAAAAGAAAATGTTATTACATGGTTAAAAGGTTATAAGAAAACGTATTGCAGAAATTTTATTGGTGTAAGTAAAATTATTTCATATAATCATCAATTCATCTACAGAATAGTCCTATTGACTATGAATATAGCAATGACCGCACACACAACTAAATGGTTTTGGTGCTAATTTCAGGCTTCATATACCCGAAAATTCAGTGCTAGCCAAAACTTTACACGATGCTTTCAACATTTTTTATGCCATACTGTGTAAAGAATATTGTAACAGCTGTGGAAATGTAATTTATTAAATTGATTAATGTGATTCGGTGTGCAAATGTTTATAGTATAGAAAATCATATTTTTAGAATAAATATTTTTTTCTACACCCGTCAAAAAAACGTGACATTTATGCATCGCTATAGATACGCGAAGTTTAACTTTTTTTAACACGTGAAAAAATAATATTTATCTACTAACAACATGATATTGTACATTTTCGTCATAGAAACAAAATATGAAAAGCTACTCATAACTCTCAAGGGACTTGTCAAATTATTTCTCCCTCGAACTCATGGTAACAATGCAACTACAATTAACGTCTTAGCAACCATACAATGAGGCAATCTTTCATGTTACTTACATATTCTAATTTTAAATGTCATTATGACATTTTGAAATTTCATACTATTCTTACGAATATGCTAGTAGATAAAATATTGTATGCACCATGGGAGATATTCATGTTCTTTATCTTCGGTTGACTTACAGACCTCGGGCCAGAGGCCCTCGGTCTGTAACACATGTCAACCTGAGGGAAAAAACATATTCATATCTCCCTTAATGCATAAATATCTATTATGTACGACCGGGCGCAATTGGTCAATTTATAACCTGTTTTTGAGGGCGTAATGTGTCACTTTACAGCCCAAAAGCCATAAAGAACTTTACGGCTCCCGTATTGTTTTGTTTGGTAGTCTGGCGAATAATGACATCGTCAGTTGGGAAAAATTATTAACATCATAAATCTGATGTTAATTGTGAATGTTCAGAATGTTGTAGAGTGTTTATTCCTCTTGTCCTGTTAATTTTCACGCCGCGAGACCTGAATGCCTTCATACGGCATTGTACACAAATAACTATTTCACGATACTAAATGGGCTATTAGGTTTATGAAGGTTTATTGAAACAAATAAATCCAATTAAGCGGTTAAGTCTATGTGCTTAAAGGCAAATAAATATGTTCCATACACTGAGCTAATTTTGCAAAATAATTGAAGTACTTCTTAAAGTACGCTTTTTAACACTATACTAATACTAATGCAGCTAATACATATGAATAAAAAACAAGACCACATTTTGACCAAATCCAAAATTAGTAAAGGCACAAGGGCTCAATAAGCAAGCAGAAGACAAAGTACAAAAAAATGGAAAATAGGGGAATTCGAAGTAGAAGAAGTAAGAAGAAAATACCTAAATGAAATAGAACAAACACTACAAGAACGTAAAGAAGAAAATAGTATAGAAGAAAAATGGAAGTCAAAGATTTCGGCAGTAAAACAATTGGATACGAAAACAACAAAGGAATGAAAAGATAACGAATGTGAACAGCTGATAGGAGAAAAGAAACCAGCAAGGCTAAAATGGCTAAACAATGGAAGTTCCGAAGACAGAGAAAAATATAAAGAAAAAAGGAAAGGGGCAGACAAAATATTACTAAAGAAAAAAGTGATTGGATTGAAAAAGTGATGACAGAAATAGAAGTAGAAAATCAAAGAAATAACACAATGCCTCTGTACAATTATTTAAAACGAAGAAAGAAAAAGACACCAGTTATGGCAGTCGTAGATAGGAAACGGCTGAAACATACAGACTTACATAAAGATGAAGAAATGATAACGGTACGAGACACAGTAAAAGAAAGAGATGCAAAGACAAAAGTGTCAGAAAAGAGCCCAACATATGAAGAAGTAGAAGAAGTAACAGAATGCATAAAAAAATAGAAATCAGAAAAGCAGTGGAAGTGACCAAATATACGGTAAACTTTTAAAACATGGTGGTGAAAAAATCTATGAAAAAATATATAATTTTCTAAAAAATAGTTTGGAAAGGAGAGAAGACTTACACAACATACTGAAAAGATGATAGGGGAATTCCAGTTCGGGTTTAGCAAAGGAAAATAAACCATAGACGAACATAACATAGATCTGCACATTCTTTTTCTAGACTATAAGCAAACATTTGACAAGCTGTACAGAACAAAAATGATACAGGACTTAAAATACATTAAAACACCAGAGAAACTAGTGAATCTGATTAGAAAGACCATGGTAAAGTCAACAACAATAGTAAACAACGGGAAAAGCCAAGATCTTTGAAGTTAACAGAGGAGTCAGGCCAAGAGTCTGTTATACTGTGTATTACGTCATTAGACTGCATAATAAAAGAAATGGAACAGAGAGGGACAATAACTAATAGATCAATACAAGAGGTGGCATATGCGGGTGAACTAGCAATTGTAGCAAGAGATCAGTTTGAAGGAGTGGAAACAGTCAAATCTGTGGGTGGAGGCACGAAGGAACGGCTATCAAGCAAAGAATACAGTTGAAGTTTAAAGCATATTTCGCGAAAAAAAACAGTAACTAAAAGACCAAAAACTAAATCTCTTCAACCCTGGTCTATCCATTATTGGATATAGGTCTCTTCCAGATTCTTCCACTTTTGTCTATCCTGCGCTATTTGAAACCATTTTTTCCTGCCGTTTGTTTGATGTCGTCGATCCGTCGCCTTTGCGGTCTTTTTGCGCTTCTCTTGGATAATTTTAGTCTCCATGAAACGATTTTTGTGTCCAGCAGTTTGGATCTTGACGAGCTACATGCCCAACCCATTGCCATTTCATTCTTAATATTCTTTCGGATATATCGGTCACTTTTGTTTTGCTTCTAATTTCTTCGTGTCTTATTCTGTCCCGAAGACTGGCACCTAACATTGTTCTTTTCCATAGCTCTCTGGGAAGTTCTAAATTTAATCAGACTCTTCTTGGTAAGCGCCATCGTCTCTACACCATATGTCGCAAGTACACAGGTATCATAAACTTTTCTTTTTAGCCATAGAGGGAGATCAGGATTTCTCATTATGTAATTTAGTTTCCCAAAGGCTGCCCAACTCAGGCTTATTCGGCGTGAAACCTCGCCGGTTTGGTTTTCTTTTCCGAGTTTAATTTTGTGTCCCAGATATATGTACTCCTGGAGTATCTCTAGAGTGGTGTTGGCAATGATAATGTCTACTTCCTCTGTACTTAGAATTTTCGATTTTTGGACTCTCATTTTCAAGATGATATGTTCTGCTTCTCTGAATAAGTCGGTTACCATTTGAAAAAAAAACTAAGTAAAAAAACTAAAATAACATTATATATGACAAACATTAAATCTTTGTAACGTATGCCGCCGAAGCAACAAACTTGACATAGAAAGTAGAGGAATAGCTTAACGTTTTAGAAAGATAACTAATCAGAGTAATAATGGAACCTAATAGAGTAAACGAAGAGAAGACAAGCCATTGTTAAACTATGAAATCGATGAACTTCTAAAATGTGAAAACATAGAATAATTAAAGCAAAGGGAATCAACTGGTATGGACACTTAATGAGAAGAGACAAAAAGCGAACCAGGAAGAATTTTAACAGAATGGGTACCAGTAGAGTCAAGACCGAGAGAGAGAGACCGAAAATGAAATTGAAGGAGCAAGTAGAAAATGACTTTAGAACAATGAAGATAAGAAACTGGAGAAAACTAGGCGGTGACAGAAAGCAATGAAGGAAGGTCCTAGAAATGGCAAAAACGGCAATAGAGTTTGAAAATCTTCAAACAGCTACAATTTCTACAGAAATGTATAGCTTGGAATATAATATAGTATGTCACTTTACAGCCCAAGGGCCATAAAGTACTTTACGGTCCCCGTAGTGCCTTGTTTTTCAGTTTGACAAATAATGACATCGTAAGTTGGCAACATTTATGAAAATTATAAATCTGACTTTAATTGCGAATATTCCAGTCTGTACATAGAATGTTGTATCATCTCGTCCTTGACTAGCGTTTATGGCTCTTGTCCTGTTAATTTTCAAGCCGCGCGACATAAATGCCATCGTACGCCGTTGGTACAGAAATAACTATTTCAAGATACTAAATGGCTTATTAGGTTTATGGAGTATGTTGCTTGAAACGAATAAATTCGATTAATCGGTTAAGTCTAGGTACCTAAATGTAAATAAATATTTGCCATACTCTGAACTTATTTTGCAAAATAATTGAATTACTTCTTACAGCACGCTTTTTAATACTACAAAATGCCAATGTAGTTTCCGTTTAAAACTTTTGTAAGAAAGGCTGATGTTAGCAATTCTATTTTAAAATTATTTCAAAATTCACTTTGTGCTGTTATTTGTAATTACTCCTCTGAGCCAAATTAAAATTATATATTTAAGAATAAAGTCGTGATGTGAATAACAAAATGCACTTCGTTCTCCAAATATTGGAGAAAATAAAATATGAACTGTGGTGTAAAACAGTCAACAAGGGACAAAGCTTTGTTTGCATAACAGAATTTTAAAACCAATCCAGCGTGTGAATGAAGTAGAAAGTGCAAATTAATATAATCACTCCTCAATCATGTAAAATGTGAAAAAGATTTCTACAGGTCTCACAGCTTACCAATCAGAGCTTTACAGGACATGGTTTTAATCTAGACTGATCTATTACAAATACATTTTGTAGCGGTTTTCAGAATAACCGATTGTTTTTCCGTAATTGGTCTTCTGACTAATTTTAAATATGGATTACTCTTACCTTTTAGAACGGGACGGTTCAATCACACGAATAATTCTGCTTTTTTCTTTTAAATTAGGCAAAGCAATATTTTTGGTTTTTTAAATAAGCTTTGCCTGTCAATAAGTTCCAACTCCGATTTATTTTAGCTATGGTGAGTCTTTAATCCATTTTGTATTTGCTTGAGTATGTTAGCCGGGAATAATTTTTATCGCAACTTGATAATTATATAATTATCGAATAATTTTCAACAGGCGCAAATTTGTTGGGAATTTCGTTTATAAATAGATAAAACTTAATCATTATTGTCCAGATACTAGGGTTACCATTACATGATTTATACATATATGTGGTAATATTTTATTGGCCGATTGCCGATTAATGAAAGTATACCGTAATAATCATAAATTGTTCTGTATCTGTATTTTTAATTCTGGGCGAAAAAGATTTAGGTTCCAGTATTTTTATGGCTCTAAAATTATACACAGATATATTTTTGTCACTTCTTTAGTTGCTGCTGCTATCACGCGTGTAGATGATACCATACACAGTATTTAGAAGTGATAATACTTTATGGAAAACAACCATTTATTTATTTTAACAAAATTTTATAATGTTTAGACACATATATCCATAAATGTAGAATGATATACACAAATACACATATAAACGCGCCCTGCTGTTTCGACAGGTCTTTGTGAACAGATTCTCTTATTACTGACGCGGACTCGAAGTGTGCTAGACGACTCGTAGACACAGAGTGCCGAATACTGAACCTGACTGAATGCTGGTGTTTTCCTGTCAGTCTTTATATAACATCTCGTCAATTGCGTCAGTGCAATGAGTTTATTGCTTCTCGGTGTCCGACTCCAACTCCCGTCTTTCGGAAAAGTACTATTGTCCATTGCTTATTGCCCTCTTGTTGAAGCCGGACTTCTGCTCAGTGAAAGTGCTACTGCCTTTTGTTTGAGCAGTTTACGTCAGCAAGAGGATTTTTTACGTCTCTTTATGAGCTGAAGATTGGATGCAGGCTTTCGTTGTGGGAGGAGACCCTTTATGAATCATTTTCATAAACTGTAATTTTGTCCCGCGATCTTAATTATGTACCCAAGTCTCATAACCAGCTACTAACCGTATTAGAAAATTTGGATCAGCTTCTAAAAAATACAAAGAATTTTGATAAATTTGCTATCTACGCAACTGTGGCCCGAGATACCACAATATGTGAACACATTGCTATGTAGGGATTTAAAAATTTTCGTACTACGACATGCAAGAACGATGGCTTTCACTTATATTTCAACATTTGTTACTTCTTCAGGTCTTCCACTTCTGGGATCGTCTTTTATGAATTCTCATCCCCAACGAAACTGTTGTGACGAAAATGTAATTGCGAAATACGACGAAGCATCGTCTCTATACACTCATTCGACCCGAATTATTTTCGAATGGTTGATTTATTATGTGAGAAACTTGATTACACTTTTATGCTCCAATATCACAGGACTAACTTACAGACACAGACCACTTCCGAAAATAAATAATAGTGAACGAAACTATGAGAGACCTGCCACTAGTTGGTATTAAAAGCTGATTTGTTTTTGCCATTGCTGCGTAGATAGTTTTACTAGTGTCTCTGGTATTTACGTTGGCATTAAATCAGCGACATAATATTACCTTCCCTTATAATTAGTATTTGCGTCTGCAGGGAATTAACTGTTTTATAATTACAGTTGGGGGCTCTATTTGAGACTTAGTATTTCAAATATTTTATGATACATACAAAGCAGCTTATTATTAATATTAAAATAATTCCAAGCTGCGTATTACTTTTGCTAATAGCATTGTAGATACTTGGCATTTTTTTACTCATTCTTGAGTTGGGTTTCAAAGAGTAAGACTGTGCTGATTTGTGCTTTGTGCATATGTTAGTTTAGGACCCAAATGATAAATTCCATTATGCAGTGCATTTTGTTCAGGCAATTTCATATACTACAACATGATTCAGGCCATACCAGCCCCAAATTCAGCAGACACAAATAATTCGATTGGAATGACACAAATTTCCCAACTTTCTACAATGTTAACAAAACGATATGCTACCGATTTTTCACAAATTCAAATTGCTGCAGTCCAGGAACAAAATTGGAAATCAGTGGAAACTAAAAGACGCTCCAGAAAGGACAGTCCGGAAGATTCCAATAGAATAACAATATAGACAATCCTGAAAGATGACTGGCTAAATCAGTCAGCTACTTCAAATAGGCATGCTAGCCTGAAAAAAATTATGAATAAGAAAACGGGGAAGTTCGAAGAACTATTGGAAAGCTAATCATACCTCCTTGAATCGTTGTTGAGCTTGTTGAATATATTCAGCTACTAAATAAAATGGCTCCATACCAGTACACGGAAAAATGTATAAATAATAACGAAGTGAAAATTCAGTTACCAACAAAAGAAGCATATTCACTTATTTGCTAAGGTCCCCTTGGAAAGGAACGAATTTCATGCGTATCAACTGAAAGAAGACCGTAAGTTCCGCGTGGTTTTAAGGAGTTTGCACTGAACTACAGATTTAGACCTATTGAAAAATGCAATAGACTTCCTGGGACATGAAGTAAAAAACATTTCAGATATCCGCCAACGACATATAAAAATAACTTTGCCACTGTTTAACATTGAATTAAAGACACAAAGCCATATACAGGGTCACCTCACTGCTAAATTCGATTGTCAAATTGGAGCCGCCCCATTCCAAACGCGAACTGTCACAGTGCACGAACTGTCAACAGTACGGACATACGAAAAGGTCTTGTAATCGAAATCCACTCTATGTTAAATGCGTGGGTGT
The DNA here is from genome assembly GCA_940337035.1 of Agriotes lineatus. Classification (NCBI taxonomy): domain Eukaryota; kingdom Metazoa; phylum Arthropoda; class Insecta; order Coleoptera; family Elateridae; genus Agriotes; species Agriotes lineatus. The sequence goes on along the minus strand of OW679195.1, from coordinate 146,652,881 downwards.
TCGTGCAACAGCGCAGTGTTGTAGTAAAACACGAAGTTAAGACGTAAAATGTACCAATTGTGAAAAAATCATCTCAGTAATTATAGAGTAGAGTGTACAAAGAATTGCAAAAACTAGAACTTCCGGGTCTTAGTTTTCAGTCAGAACTACCTACAAGTAACAACCATTGCAGATAACACGGATGTGGGTAACTGTAATTTGAGCTATTTATTGCCCTCCAAAACTATCAAGCAAAGGGAAACAATTTGCAAAAGTTTTACTAGACACTTAATTACCCCATCACAATGGGGATCGCTTTTAACCACTGCGAGAGGATGTCAACTGTATTAGAGAATCACAAACAACAATTTGCAACATTTAACCACTGGCAACCTCACCTACTGGTCGGCAGACAGGAACCTCCCCCGATGCTACATAATAAAATAACTAATTTGGAATTTTTCAGAGCGCAGATTGATGAAAAGTTACTGTCAAACTTACCTGTCGAAACACCAAATGAATAGACATTGCAATTGAACATTTCAACTGTACCATTCAAGAGGGTGAGTAGAGCGCAAGCTCTGGCAACATACAGAAAGCCAATACAATACAGTAACCTACATATATTAGAGATATGATCGAGAAAAAACGCAAAACTAAGGAAAGGTGGTAAATTACCAGAGCACCAGTTGAGAAACGCAACCTTAACAAAGCACTTAAATAGTACTGAACACTAATAACCATCAACCAATGAGTGAATATCTGTCTTGCCTTTCAGCAATCAAAACGAATGACTACCCCTTGTGGAAAACGACACGTAAGATAAAACAACCACAAAATTATGTACTACCCATAAGAAGAAGTTAAGGTACCTGGGCAAGGAATAACGACAAAAAAGACTATACTTGTGTTGATCATCTGATATTTGAGCCATTCCCTTCTCAACTCAGAGTCGAAGAAGAGGAGCAGATTCAGCAGACATATAAAGCTCTATACCAAATAAACCTACCTACGATAGAAAAGTTCCAAGTAAACCAACAAAGGCCCTTCAACTATGTTCTAATAACCGGTAGGATACTAACATGCGGCCAACGTTTCATTACCCCTATTTGCAATTTAATTTTTAGATTGGGGTATGTATCATCACACTCGAAAGTGGCACGAAACGTTTTAACACAGAATCCTGGAAAGCCGGCGGACAGGGCAAGTTCATATCACCCACCTAGCCTTCTTCTAATTGTATCAAAACTATTCGAAAAACTCTTCTTGTGAAGACTACTACCTGTATTTGAAGATAGAAGCATTGTTCTTGTACGAATTTGGTTTAGGCAAAAACATTCCACAGTCGAGCAACTGCATCGAGTAATCAGCAAGATTAGAGAGAACTGGGAAACAGGCAAATATTGTTCAGTAGCATTCTTTGATATCTTTCAAGCTTTTGACAACGTTTGGTACGAAGGTTTGCTGTACAAAATTAAAACACAACTGGCTTCTAACTACTATCAAGTATTTCAATCCCACTTTGCCGACAGGTAATACATGCTAAAATGTCGTGCTGTGCGAACACTATTTTCATTTAAGTGGGGAGTACCAGCCTCTCAATATGAGAACAAGCCTAGTCTATGGCTGAGATAGGTAGATGATACGTTCGTAATATCGCCCCATGAAAGAGAGACGCTGGACGGCTTCCTGTAACATCTCAATAATCAAGCCCGATCAATTAAGTTCACGATGGAAATAGAATCGGAAAACAAACTCCCATTCCTAGACGTACTAGTTCAAAAGAATGGTGACAAGATAAAAACAAAGGTATATCGAAAACCAACCCATACGGGGAGATACCTGCACTACGATTCTAACCACCACAACAGCATGAAACGTGGCGTCGCTAGATGCCCATACCCGAGCCAAGACCATAAGCTCTGAGGAAGAAGATCTTAAACGGGAAATTGAGGTAATTATAGAAATGCTGCAAGCTAATGGATACCCAAAAATAACTCTAAACCGAACACTAGAAGAGATGGACAAAATGCAATACCGGCAGAGGATGAGAAAACGAAACCGACAATTACGGCAGTAATACCATACATCCGAGGAGTTTCCGACAAACTGAGAAGAATCGGAAACAGATTCAACATAAGAACTGCCTTCAAGTCCACAACAACTCTGAGAGGCATGATGACGCATACCAAGCTTCAGAACGAAGATCAGAGTTCAAAGAACTGTATCTACAACGTACCTTGCGAGTGTAGAAGACAATACATAGGGGAAACACAACGACCCCTACGACTGAGATTATCGGAACACCGCAAAGATATTAGGAAGGGCGAAACCACAAATCCAAGATTGCAGAACACGTCTGGAAGGAAGACGAAAACACGTTCCGTAAGAAGCTGAAAGAAGCAGATTGCGGCAGCCAACTAGGACCATAGCAAAAGCAAGGGGACCTTACATGTGGCTGTAATTGTGTTTAACAAACGAAAAATCAATGAACGATAGCGGTAGGTCGTTAGGATCTTTGTAAATACGAGGTGTATATTAGATTTTTAAATTTTTTAAATACAAGTTTGTAACTAAACCATATGGCCCCGCTGGTGGACTAGTGGTAAGAGTGACAGACTCGTAAGCACAGCGATCCGTGGTCCCGGGTTCAAACCCCGAGGTAGGCACCGAGTGTAATTGAAAAAGACGTACAAAAATCAGTCCTCCTCGGGAATAACCAGGAGTTTATTCACCTGAGGACGGAAGTACACCAAAAACTCTCAAAACGTCGTGTGGTAAACACCCGAGACAGTGGAAAAAGTCCGATAAAAGATCTCGTAAATAATTTGGTCTTCAATTTTCTAGAGAGGGAGAGAGAGAGACAGAGAGACCGGTTGATAAGTCCGAAATCCCAGCTAAGTCTAGAAACATGTGTATCTCTGTGGGGTGCAATCCTGGGGGTCCGCAAATAAATTAAACAATGCCGTACTACAAGAAAACAACAGCAGCTGGAATAGGTTGCATAATCCGTAAAATCTTTAGCAAATCTAATAGGTAAGAAAGAATATTGTCACCTGAGATGAGAGAACAACGGACGATTATAGTAGCGTATGGACCAAATGAAGACGACAAAGCGGACACAAAAGATACTATTTGGGAAGAACTGTGTATATAACCGGTGATTTTAATAGTAGAGTAGGTAAAAAGGATAACATTTACAACACCGTGATATGCACACACGGAGAAAAAACACGCAATAACAATAGAAAACGAATGCTTGATTTCTGTATGATAAACAACTCAATAGTGACAAACTTCCAACACAAAGACATTTACTAATACACTAGAGAAGTTAAAAGCAAAGAAGAAACGTCGAAAATCGAGTACATATTAGTGGAAAGAGATAAAAGAAGAATGATTTTAGACACAAGTAAGAAAAGGACCAGAAATAAAAAGCGATCATTACCTACTTGTATCAAAGATTAAGTAAAACCTGAAAAAAGTCATAATTACACCTTAACAAAAAAAAAAGAAGAGCTGAATTAGAAACTATCAGCACATAATAAATAAAAATCAAAGAAATGGCAGAAAGATATGAGCAGACAGCATCCAAAAGCCTAGAAAGTTACACAGAAATGCCAGAAGACACTAATTTAGGGCAATTATGAGAAATCTTTAAGAACGCAATAATAGAAGCAGCTTAAGAAGTATGTGGAGCATGTAAAAAAATAAATAACAGAAAACAAACGGCATGGTGAATAGACAGATTAAAAGAACAGGTAAAAATAAAGAAAAGGAAATGGCGTAATTGTCTAGGAAATAGTATCACCGGAAATTATGAATTACACAAAGAACAAAGAAAGCGAGTAAAAGAACTAGTGGTATCAGAGAAAAAGAATAGTTGGAAAGAGTTTGAAGACAAAATGGAAACAGACAGTAAAGGACTCTTGTATAAAATGTTAAAACCAATAAGAAAAGGTAAAGTAAAAGACGCAGTTAGAAACATAGATACAAATGGGCACTACTGACAGAGGAAAAACAAATAATGAACAGATAGAAAGAATTGTTGCAAGAATAACTAAGATAAGTTGGAAATACTGAAGAAATGTCGAACAAAAAAAATAACAAAAGAAGCCAGCGAAAACAGAATAAAGATTGAAGAACTAAAAGAAGTCATAATGGAATTGAAAAACGGAAAGGTACCGGGGTTGACAAGATTACAACAGAAATGTTAAAAATTATGGAACAAGCAGGAACAAAAGTATCTTTAGAACTATGTAATAGGAGTTGGAAAGAAGAACAAATACCTGAAGAGTGGAAGGTAGCATTAATCTCACCCATACTTAAGAAAGGTGACTAAATAAATGTTGGAAATGACAGGGGCATAACGCTTTTGTGCACGGCAATGAAGGTTTATGAAAAAAGAATTGATAAAAAACGTCTAAAACCCATCACAGACGTTACGCTAAATGACTCACAAAGCCGGTTCAGAAAAAAACTAAGCACACAAGGCCACGCTTTCACGATAAAGCAAATAGTACAGAAATTGGGCGAACAACAAAAGAAAGCATATTTCGCTTTTATTGGTCTCGAAAAAGCGTTTGATAGTTTGTCGCTAGTAAAATTATGGTAGTCATTAACGAGAAGAGGAGTCGATATCAAGATAATAAGAATAATTCAAAACATGTTTCCAGATATAGGGTAAAGTGCCTCTTATAGTGAAGTCTAGTGTATCAAAATTTTTTACTAGTGCAGTACATAATAGTGCGCATGTATACCAAAATTCAAATCGGTATCTTTACATTTGTGGAAATTAACATAAAAATAAAAAATAAAAAAATTCAACTTCAAGGCCCCATAACTTCTTACTGAAGGGACTTTGTACTAAGGTATATTAGGTTTAATCGATTTATTATAGCCTAAGGAATATATGATTAATCGGTGAGGAGGCAGTTCTGGGACCCCCTGTATATGTACGGTTTACAGCTGACGCGCCTTTCCCTTTCTCAACCGATTCCTCCAATCCTCTCTATCTCCCCACTCTCCCTCGGTCAAACCTCTTCTCTCCATGGCCTCGTGCACTTCGTCTGTCCATGACTTTCTGGGTCGACCTCTCTTCTTTAATTTTGTAAATCCATCTATTCGCATTCGTTCTCCTAACATGACCCTACCAAATCAGACGTTTTTCTTCTATGCGTTTCAGGGTACTCTTCTCTACTTCCATTCTTGTTAGAATCTCCGCATTTGTAACTCGGTCCATTCTAGTAAGTCCACAACATCTTCGCCAAAATTGCATCTCACTGTAATTTTACCCTCATTTATTTTATTTAATATCCAGTTTTCAGCTCCGTACGTCATAATGCTTCGTATCATAGTATTGTATATTTTTCATTTTGTGGTTTTGGTGATGTGTCGGTCCCACAGGATCGAGTTTAATTGCTGTATGCATGATCTAGTCTGGCCCAGTATGTTTTGTATTTCTTCTTTTGTTGTGATGCTTTTTGATATTGTGAAGCCAATATATTTGAATTTTTTGCTTCTCTTTATTCGTGTGTGCTCATCAATTCAGCATCTCACATTTAATTAGGTCAAAGCCAGGAGCTTTTCTTGGAGTTAGCTTTTTGTGGATTATATGCAGCACTTCTTTAGGAGAGAAAGCAGTGGTTGGTGGAGACATCTGATGAGGGGCTTCCAGAAATTGGCGAAGTCGTTCATACTATCGGGTGGGATGCGATGTAAACACTTTGGATAGGGAATTAGCAAACACTCGAGCGTTGTTAAGTATGTTCTTGTCTCGTTGGTTTCTCGTCATTAACCAAATTTTCCGAAGTTTCCTGTTCTTTGCAATTAGATGTTGTATATTCGGGGGTATATACGATTCTTTTTCTGTCATTTGTAGATTATTTGTAGCATTTGAAGCTTGCGATTTGTATATTTCGATTGAGTGACTCTACTGCTAGACATAGATCTCTCTCGGTTTTCAGTGGGATTTGAGTAGTAGTAAAATATTCCCAGTCAGTATACTGGCTATATAGAGACTGTGGTCTTTGAATCTTAAGCAATACAGTGCTTATTGTTATAAGTACGGGAGAATGGTCTGAAGATAGATCGAAGCATGTTTCTGCTTTGCTGTATCCTTGAGCTATTCTTTTCGTAACACAGAAGTCGAGCAGATCGGGAATTTTATTCCTGTCTGTTGGGCAATAGGTGGGATAATCGTTTGTAATTTGGTTGAGATTGTTATCCGTCGTGACTTTATAAAGTGCTCTTCCTTTAGGGTTTATAAGTCTGGAACGCCAGTATAAATGTTTCGAATTGTGGTCACCACCAGCGATGAATCTGGATCCAAGATCATTGAAGAATTCTGTGAACTGGTCGCTTGGTATTGAATGTCTCGTTGGGCAGTATACTGCTGATAGTGTTAATGGTCCACACCAGTCCTCAATTGCAATACTTGTCGCCTGGAGATAGGTTTTGTGATACTTATTTAATTCATGGTGTTTTATCGTGCTTTTTATAATTACAGCAGTACTCCAGTGGGTAGTACCATCTGGATGTGGGGTATCGTAAATTTGGTAACCAGAAATTCTTATAAAGCTTCGATTGGTAAAATGTGTTTCAGAGATTAGTAAAAGATCTATGCTACGTTCTTCGTTGTGTTGGAATAGTCCGTTAGCATTCCATAACACTATTTTGTATGTATTAGCCATTGATTCAGTTTACTAACGATTGTTGTAAGTAAATTTAACATAGTGCGAAAGTCTTCCGCAAATTTTGATTGCATTTCTGCTTGTTTTGTTAAAAGTTGTTCCAATCTCTCAAACGGTTGCTGGTGTGGTTTTGGTTATTGCCAAGCTCAATTGTTCATGTTAGATGGACTATTTTCTGATATAATTTGTGCGTATGCAAGACCTGGTATTGTATTCTATTTGGTTGCTGTTGTGGTGAAATTATAGTTGTGTGTGTGTGTGGCTGGGTACTTTTGAGTAGGAACTCTTCTTTCTGTCAGAGGTGGGAATCTAATTTTATGTAGCTCTCGGTATTTCGGACAACCTTTGTAGTTTGCCGTATGATCTTCCTTACATAGGGCACATGCGGGTTTGGTTGTTGCATGATGATGTTGGGTGTTCTTGTCCACACTTGACACATCTAAACGGTCTGTGGCAATACTTTTTTGTATGACCAAGGTTCTGGCAACGTGCACATTCTACAATTACCTTGTTTATGTGTAAGAGTTTAAAGATTACGCGGCGGTTAAGTAAACTCTTAACATTATAGATTTTCTTGTTATTTGTTTTTGGTTCCAGATCTACGTAGAACATGGATAGTGGTTCTTTATTGACTCTGCTTTTCATGTTATAAATGTTTCTGACAGTGTGTCCTTCTTTTTCAATGGCTTCCTTGATATCTTGTGGTGTTGTAAAGTAATGAATATTTTTAAGTACTACTCAAAAGCAAGCTCTTGTTTTTCTTCATTTGATATGTGTTAAAGCATGTTTTGTTTATTTCTAGGCATTTCATAGTGTTTCGGTATGCATCTATTGTTTTGGCTGATACTTTCAACGTGTTTTTACCTATTAATTTGCAGTCGCTTTTACGACTACATCCATGATTGGTTTTATAACTTGCACATCGCGGATATTTAGTGGTGGTGGTTTTGTTTCCTTGGCTACTTCATTCTTGTCTTCATATTCTTGCGTTTCCACTACTTGGATTTCTTGGTAAGCTAATACTTGGAATTTATTTTGCGTAGAAATTACTTGTTGGTTACCACGTTTTGCTTGATGAGGACTACTGTTGAGATTATCTTGCCTTTTATTATTTTTTGATGTACATGATATCCATTGGTATGTATTGTATGTATTATCTGTAACCTCATTTACCTTGCGGTGTAGAGGCTGGTACTTTATGCGCTGGCATCTGGCGGTACAATGCTCAACTTGCCCCGGATTCGGGATACAGAGTTGGAGCACGCCTTTGGTGCTTGCGCAGCAACTACTGTGTGAGGTGTGTGTCTTGGTGATGTGTTGACTTTGTTACTTTATCTCTTAGGTCTGTGGTTCTGAATAGAGCACAGTTAATTTAGTGCCCAACTGTGAATGGTATCACCGAGCCCGATTCCAATCGCCAAGGCTGCGGAAAAATTCCGACCCCCACGGGATTCGAACTGAGGACTTGCATAATGCAAGCCTGGCGCTTACCCAACTGCGCCACGCGGCTTCTATGATCTCCATTCGTATTGTGGATTATTTAAAGTAATTGGTGAAAATTGACTTAGATATTGTGGTTGTTGATACTGTTGTGGGGAGTATTGATATTCGTTATTAAATTGTGGTGGCAATTGTTGATACATTGATATTTGTGGCGGTTGAACTACTTGTTGTTGCCCGCGCGTGCCGCGATAGCAGATACGTGCGAGCTCGCAGATTGCACTTGTAACGAAACTAGATGATAACAGAGCAATGCACTTCACAACCGGTCAGCTTCGCTGCTCAAAGCAGAATGGGGAAAAACATGGACAAGCAAAAATTAGAGCCAGAGATAAGAAAGTTGGACAAAATGTGTGCAAGCTTTACAAAATAATTAAATGCTCATCCAGAGCCTAAAATTAAAATTTTAGTTGAATACTGTTGTGTAACTTCACTTATTGTTATCTGCTGAACAGATCAAGAAAGACAACAAAAACATTGAATAGAAAAACTAAAGAGTTGCTGTAAAAACGGGAAAAGTAAACTATTAAAAAATTAGCTTCATTGTAAATGTAAATTTTACAATATTTACCGCTTAATAAAGTAAGGATTTATATGAAATATACAATACTTATTAACGTTTCTACTTTTTTGGAGAAAGGGGAGCTGTGGAGTTACTTGCCATAGTTAAAATATTCCTAGATATTTAAAGGTCATTGGCTGCAATTACTCTTCTGTGGTATTTTATTCTGGTGCAATTTCATTTGCGACGTAAATTTTTTCAAGTGGTTCCTATAAGTATCTTTCCAGATCGTCGAGGACTACAAGAAGATGTACAGTAAGACGGTGAGCACTTGACTGCTCCACCAATAAGGTCGATGATCTTTGGAAATAATGACCAGTGAAAGAGGTGTATCCAGCAAATCAAAAAATTACTCGTATCATACTGGGCATTTCTGGGGGAAAAAGTCTAACTGGATACTCCCTGCTAAGTAAATAATAAGGAAAGGTGATGAGTTGTTTGCCAAGAGCAGCATAATTGGTACAAATTTTAATAGGATTCGCTTCTCCGAAAAAGGTTGTATGAATGAAATTGTTTTGAAATCGGGAATGTTTATTAATAGAACACATTCTTTACTCGAATATCTTCCCAAAATATCTTTCACAACTCATTTCGGCGGCATGCACCGATTATTTTGCAGATCCGAACAGCCCACAACAAAATATACCTCAATTGAAATATCTTAAATAAATATACCGAAATGAAATTTACCTTTATTAATACGCATTCAGCTGGTGCATCTAACCTTAATTTGCTGATCTGGCATTTCAAGAACTTAATTAGCCTGGCACAGTTCGTCCTTTTAACCTTCCTAAATCCACTGCTGGACATAGGCCTTTTCTAATTTTGTCCATACATCCTTCTTCTGAGCATTGAGGATCCAAACCGCCCAGTTATACATGCATTGTTAATCCTACAGCTTGGAAGGCATAGTCTAGTTCACGTAACATTCCCTTCAGTTCACCCGTGCTTTCCCTGAATAATACTACTGGGAGATCATGAATAAACTTGATCGCGGGAGCCATTGAAAACAATCAAACTTGCCTATCTTGTTTGTTTGTTTGTTTGTAATGGACAAGGTCTAGGCATGTGGAGTACCGGCACCTTAGACACCAACTGCTTTGGTCATATGGTCAAAATCCTACTTAGAATTTTGCCGAGATTAAGGAGTTCCAACCCTAGCAAGGGATCTTTTACATGCTACACATCGTAGTAACATAGAACACTCGGCTTTACATCACTTCCTAATAATGGCATTCCGCAGATATTTTCATTCGCATTTTTTTATTTTTAAAAACCTCACTGGGATGGGGGGAACGAACTCTCTATCCTTAGATCTGTAGCCAGAATGCTTATCCACTGTACTACGGAAACCGGTTTTGCCTATTTTAGCATGCTTTTTGTTCACATGTAAACATTTGTAGCAGTACAAAGTTTAGCTACTTAAAGGTAATACATTTCAATAATCACAAAAATCTGATAGTTAGGCAACTTAAAGCACTTAAGAGCAATACAGGTTGCAGATTCATCATATAGTCATTTTTGAATTGAGTTAGGTGGCTAGTTGAAATATTTTGATATTAATAATAAAAGAGAAACCACTTTCTGTTTTGAATAAATAAAACAGATTGAGGCTTTAGAGCGGCAGCAGAAAAAGCAAAGCTAAGAACTGAAGCCCAGCATAGACGGATAAACTTTGCAATTGTAAGATTTTACTTAGTATAATTCTATAGTATATTAAGAAATAATAATTTTTCAGGCAAATAGGATTGGTTCATTGGGCAGTTTCTCACTAGAAAAGCGGTTATTAGTTAACTGGTATGTAAAGAAATAGGGAAATTCATACATATCTTAATTGAGAGTATCTTTGGTTTAGCTTTTTGGCCTCCCCTCTAATCCTTGTCCATTAAAAGCAACGAGCCATTATGATAGGATCGAATAGAATCCTCCAAGGTCGTAGCGAAACCTTTCGGAATGGCATAACCGGAAAAGGAGGACCATGTTAGACCTGTGTTAATTATTAATAGAGAAACCTCACCAGAGAACGACCTCATTGGTGTGGCGATGGGGGTCGTTCCAGTTACATAAAGTTTAACTCGATGGGCAAGGCATCAATTGCTGGCACCATGGATTGTTTTTTTATAACTAGGTTAGTCCTAAAACTTTAGGAATATATATATAAACTGTTCAATTAATTCATAACATAAAATATGTCAAGTTACTACCAAAAAAAGCATATGCTATATTATCAACAGTCAATGACTCTATAATAACGTAATAAGACAATTAATTGCCTTCTTGGTTGCCATGCTAAACAAACCAGGTAATAATTTTATAAACGTCAAATAATAGGGGTTGAATGTTATAATGCAGACATCTATCAAATAATGGGCATTTCTTATACTTTAGAAATGTGAATTGAGTAAAACGTGAAACCCATTAATAATATTAATTAAAACTATAAATAGGTTAAGAGGGTATAAAGAGCTCTTTAGAGTTATCTTACCTGAAAGTGTTGAATGTCCGTAAAATATAAAAAACCTTCTATAAAACTATAAGTTGATTAATCAATAGAAATCAAAATAATAGTAACTTTAATTCAATACTTCAGTATAAAGTGAACTGTAGAAATTGCCATACTAATTAACCATTTATTATGTTAAATTCCCATTTGACATAAATATGAACCCTGAATTATAAGATTGAATGTAAACTAATATCAAAGAAAAAATTCACAATTTCAATAAAATTGTTGGCGCCCAACACTTCTTGTTTAATGAACTAAAACCTTTTTTGACAAATGAACCAATGAAAAACGGCAAAATGCATAGTTACGCATCTACTAACTTTTGATAATATACATAGCAAATGATAATCACATACCTTCCTGATTAATAGGTGAGAATCACACGCCTTCACAACCATTACGTTACCTGCTGTCAGTACAATTGTCATAATAACCACATTAACTGTACTTTTAATATTTAAAATACACTATTCAAACGTTGTTTATTGATTCGTGATATAATCTAGCCGAATGCAACTCGTGTCTTCTTGATTATCAACAATATATCTCGTGTAAACAGCAATGATAATTTGATAATCAAGAACCCACACTTCTTATGCCCATATCGCAGCCGAGGATTGAGCTAGTCGGAGATGTATGAGCCTTCTAAAGAAGGTTACAATAGTTGGTACACATTTTTTTAAGTTTAAAATTCATTTTTAGCACCTTTTTCAGCTTATCCCATTGTTATTTTAAAGTTATCTATCAACGTAATCAATACATTTGCTTTAAATTACAAATTTTTGCTTATATGTGTAGCTTATTACACTGTGTTAAAAGCGCACATAAATCACACAAGTAGCAACATTCATGCTAAATGTTGGCAAAACAACGAGTCCCAACCTAAGGTTACTAAATCATATCTTTGTCCCAACCTAGAGTCCCTGTATACAGGGTGTTATGGAAATGAGTTCTATTACTGGTTAAAATATTTGCACTCATTTTCATAACACCTTTTATACAAGAGTTGGGACATGTAGGGTGACTTGTTTTGAATCCACAAACCATGGAGTACCTGATTTTTGCCGATTTTAAACTTAATGCATACTTCTTTCGACTAAAACAAATGAAATATATCTTTTTTGCATCGCATGGTCCTTGATTTGTGGATCCCATTGCTCAACTCTTAAGTACGTATATGAACTCTATCTCAATCTAAGGTTACTAAATCACCTTAGCTAACCTAATTTAGTGACCTTATCCCAACCTACAGTTCCTGCATATTAATAATAAGATAATTTTATTATTATACAGGAACTTTAGACCAACCTTGATGTGATAAAGTAGTGGCACCATCTGTTGTAAATATCGGAAAGTAACTCCCAGGAGCCGTTCAAGGTCATTCAAATCGGAATTTTGACATCAAAGGAACCGATGGTGAGTGCCTCTACTTGTTGAATTTATGTACGCTGGTGTTAAAGCCACATGAACTAATATTACAGTTAATTGTAGTTCAAATGTAGTTCTATAAAGTTCCGTGTAGACGGTGATCATATTTTTCATAAGCTCCCGCGATAAATTTTGTTTTTGAGCGCACTGTATATCGTCCGCGAAGTGGGGTAAACGTCTGTCGTCGATGTTGACACCCTTGTCTTGCCAAGATAATGAATACATCATCAAGCGTAAGGATGAGCAGTTTCGGCGAGATTGTTTCCAAAAAGCTTGATAACGTTACTTGCATCGTAAATTACCATTCTGAAACCTACTACTTGTTCGAACTTAGGGCTGATCTACACGAGCGTAAATGACGCTGAGTTACTGGCGCCGCGTATATTTCGTCGAAATACGATGCGTTATGTATATCGGTGCGACTTGACAAGCCACTTCAGCGTCAACGTTTTTAATGCAGCATATTGTGTTTAATGCGCCCGACGTACGAAATGCCGATAATGCAAATCTTTGTTTAGTGCTGTGTTTGCTACATAAGCGTGAATTGCATTTAGTACATTAGAGTAAAAGTTTTTTGCCGCTGAAAAATGTATATACGAAGTCGAAAAGCATCCAGGTTTGTAGAACCTGAAAAGCAATGAATACAGCTTATCTCATGTTCAGAGAATTTTAAATGGAATTAGCCGGTGGGAATCTAATTTCTTATTACAAGATACACCCACCAGTGGCGAAGTACTAATGTTCTCATTTTTATTTAAAAAAAAATATATAATTCCGCAACGGGAGTGATGTATACAAAATCAATTTTTGTAATTATACTCACACAACTTACACTTTTCCTAAAAATGATCAAGAACGGTATAAAATAGACTGTACGTGGCGTAAAAACGCGTATAAATACAGTTACTTAATAAAATTCGACGCGCAATATACTCGGCGTCATCTACGCTCGTGTAGTGCATCCCTTAGCGCTTAGCGGTAAGTCGGTTGCTCAATGTCTTTGTTAACATTCTATAACAAATTGGTAACAGGCAAATAGGTCGGTAATTTTGTATATTTTTATATAGCAGTATCACTTCAACGACTCAGGTATTTGTCAGTCGACGAGACATCTATTCATTAGCGTAGCTATTGCTTTTTTTATCCTCCAACTTTGAGCATTTCTGTAATTATTCGGTCTTTCCCTGGAGCTTTACGAGTTTTAATTTGTTTGATCGCTGCTCTTATTCTTCGGCGTCTATCTCTAGTAGATCTTCAGATCCTAAATTCGTAATTGGCCTCTGCTGCTTTGAGTCTCCTGTAATTAATTTTGAATGTGTCTGTTGATTGTACAATCTACGACAAATATATTTAACAACATTTACGATCTCTTCCTTGCCAGTTACAATAACTCCTTAATCTTTGTCAACTTTGACATAACTAAACTTTCTCCTAATTCTTCTAGATCTTAGGACTTTTATATTTATGTACTTCTTTATTAACTCTTCAGCTATAGGAGTATTGTATATTCGCAGGTCTTTGTAGATGGCCTTTTTCTCCTTCTTGTTTATTGTTTTATAATGGAGTGACTCTTTGACTGTAGCTCTCCGCTTGGTTATAAATAAGGAAGTTTCAGCACGCATTTTCATATCTTCCCTAAATATTTGTTTCACAACAACCTGTATGGTACTTGTTATTGTGGCAACAATTTCTACAAGTTTCAGTTTCTGTTCGACTATAGGGTTATACTTTCGGTCTTCTCTTTTGAGGTCTGTCATTGAGGGCCAAATATTTTCTTCAACTAGCATTTTTTTGTCTAAATATATGTCTATGACTTTTCTTGCTCTAATGAATTTATGGTTACCGCCAGTATCGAAACGATTAATAACAGTGACATTCTCGCAAGTACTCTTTCTCTCTCTAGTCATTACTCAATCTCTTTGATTGGTTTGATACGACACAGTGGTTTTCCATGCTGTTCTGACGGCTGCTAGTCCCTTTAAATCGATATAATTATTGCATTGTAAGTATTCCATGATCTGTGATACTTATTTCATATTTGGACGTCCTGGTGTCCTTTTTCGTTCTACTTTTCCTTCAATTATTGCTCTTATTTGTCCTTCAAGTCTTAGAATGTGCTTCATTGAAGTATCTCTTCTCTTTTATATATCGTTTATCAGAGTTCGACTTTCTCTAATCTTTTCCAACACCTATATGTTTGAAATCGTGTTCATTCAACATTTATCATACATCGGTAGTACCAGAGCTCAAAAGCCTTTAGCCTCTTCTTTTTATTTGTGGCTATCGTCCAGGTGTCACATCCATATAATGCTGGGGTATAGCCTATACGTAAGTTTCTAGGAGGAGTTTTGTCTTACCGATTGAGAGTCAATTTGGAATTAGTAATTTCTTTTTCTTGACGAATGCACATGCTGCTCTTTAGTTATTTTGGCTCCAAAATAACCAAGTTATTCAAATTCTTCCACTTTCTTACTGCATACAACAATTTTAGTTTTCCTTGCATTAACAGATTATGTTCTTTTAAAATTATATTCATTTTTGTGTTACACTTCCTTCTAGGTCTTGTTCATTATCTGCTAATAGGGCTGTCTCGTCCGCATTTCTTAGCATCATTATTCTTTCTCTCTGTTGGTGACAGTGAACACCCTTGTCTCAGACATTTCTCAATTTTTGCATATTCAGTTGCTTCTCCTATGTTTATTACTGCCTCTTGTTCTTCGTACCGTATTTTAATATATGCGCCTGTCCCTGTATTTTAGTGCTATGTTTTTAATGCTTTAAAGAGCTGTGTCCGCTTAATATTGTCGAATGCATTTCCCATGTTAACGACAGCGATATATATTGGTTTGCTCTTCGTAATTTTTTTCTCTATTATTATTCTGAACGCAAATAGTGCTTCTCGTGTTTCACATTTTCTTTTAAATCCGAACTAATCTTCCGTTAAGTTTTTCTATTCTTCGGTAAATAGTCCATTCAAATGGTGCTCAAAAAGGGCAAATAATAATAATAATAATAATAATAATAATAATAATAATAATAATCTCCCTTTATTAAGCCTATATACATATACCAGTGAAAAAAAATGTATATAGCATTTATAAAATTATGTACGATAAATCTACTAATTAATTATACGTTATTTCTAACAATTTTCTTAAGAAAATATTAGTTTCCTAAAGAAAAAAAAATACATTCTAAAATGCTTAACGTGGAGAGTGAAGAAAAGAGGTAGGTATTTCTATGTATATTAATACAAATAGTTGGTTTTTCTTTTTTATGCCACAAGCTGTAAAACAACTGTGTGTGGCTTAGCAAAATATTCATGAAATTGATATTCCCGAAAAAATTATAATAGAAAATAATATATTTTAAGTTTATTTTTACTGAATGTATATGTCGCACCCACCCCATGAAGCGGATCCAGCCCATGAAGTGCATATTCAGCTCAAGAGTTTGTGTATTAGATTAAATGCATATTATTTCTAAGTATTTTGCCTGATAAAAATGGCGACCCCCAGAAACCGAACCCACCCCATCCAGTGGGGGCGACACACACACTCACACTCTCACAATATTCTGTGCTACAGTAGAGTAGAAAAAAAATATGATATAGCAAATTTATTAATATTAACCCACTTGAATCGTGTTCTTTACAAATAGTTTCGATATTTTGAGAAAATTTCTGTCATGTAGTGCAATATTACGATTAAGTATAAATGTTTGAAATAAGTTATACGTATGGGGTATGTAGTACGTGCAAGACCTCTGACCAGTGCTTTTTTTGATCGATGTGGGACAGCATCATTTCTATTTCTAGTATAATACTGGTGTTGATGTGTGGGAATAGAACTAGGAAATTTTTTAATGTGTTTTAAGATTTCTAGATAATGTAATTGCGTTAGAGAAAGGACATTTGATTCACGATATAATTTTTCAGAGGGATATAATCGAGGTTTATGTAAAATCGTTTTCAAAATCATATTCTGCACTATTTGAATTCTCCTTCTATAGTAACAAGCTGTCCCACCCCAACCTATAATTCCATACGAAATTATTGACTGCACCAACCCATAATAAAACGAAAGCAGTTGCTTGGTAGTCAAAATTTGTTTCAATTTTTTGAATATGTACAAAGTTTTTCTCAATTTTTTTGCACACATTAACAGTGTGTTTATCCCACCTCATGAACTGGTCAACAATTACCCCCAAATAGTTAATTTAATTTAGGCAGTTTTTCAAATTTACTCTCATTTATTTTAATCAGGGTTTGGATGGAAGATCAGAGGGGTGGGTTATCCTACTACCAGCTGAATCCCGCCTTGTGGTTACCCGTTTGAGTTGATAGTGCTTTTCCTCTGTTATTTCTCTTTTTTGTGTATTTGCTCAAGGGTAATAAAGAAAATTATTATTATTATTAAAAAAAATACTTCACTGATGACGATTTATTTATTTTTACACTGCAAGTACAATCATCATCCCCGATGCATCCTCTTTCATGTATTAGTAGGTCTGTAAAATTTGGTTGTTTGTTTTCGTGTATAGAAAAGGTTGTAAATGCACTTTTTGTAGCGTTAAGAGACAAAATGTTACAATTCAGCCAATTTTTGACAGTACGCAAGTCCCGCTGTGCCGCTTCCCTGACCTCATTCCAATTATTTCCTTCAATGATTAGCAGTGTATCATCCGCATAAGATATTATTGATCCACACAATTTTGTATTCTCCAAAAGGTCATTGATATACACCAAAAATAGAATCGGGCCAAGTATGGTACCTTGGGGTACACCACAAGATATAAGTTCAGGTTGACTTTTGCTATTCTCTAATTTAACTATCTGCTTTCTATTTGTCAGATAACTTTTAAACAGCTCCAGTGGGGTTCCCCTAATACCACACCTCTCCAACTTCCTAAGTAGTATACCGTGATTCACAGTGTCAAAGGCTTTGGCAAGGTCAAGGAATACGGCAAGGCAAGACTTTGATTTATCAAGTGCAGAATATATTGTAGTACTTAATAGCGATATTGCATCAGCGGTACTTCTTTTTTGGGTAAATCCAAACTGTTTTCTAGATAAAATTTTAAATTGGTTCAAAAAAGCTACTAATCTGACTTTAATTAAGTTTTCAAGAATTTTTGCAAGATTCGATACCAGCGATATTGGGCGATAATTGCTGACCAGGTCAGGTGCACCACCTTTATGTGTAATAGGGGAAGGTTTTGGTGGAGTTTTGATAATTAGTTCCTATATGTTTTTGTTGGGTCGTTGTACACGAATATCAGGTTTTTCAACAAAAATTTTGACCGGAAACACGTTTCTTTAAGCAAAAACGGTGTAAAAAACGATATTTTTTTTAGTTTTCTAAAATTACTCGAAAACTATCAAATTTCGTAAATGTTGAACATATATCAAATGAAAGAGGATAAAATTTCCTACATTTTATGTAGGTGAGGTTTTTTTCGTCGATCAATTGTTCAGCCGCGAAAGCGCCGCGAAATTATAGTCCAGTCAAATGGTAGAAAATAAGAAAAAGTTTTGGAGGTTTGATATTTGGTTTCTAATGTTTCTTGGGTCGCTGTACGCGAATATCAGGTTTTCCAACATTTCGTTTATGAAGATTTATTTCATATATCAATTACGAAAAATTGATAGTTTTCGAGTTACTTTGAAATAAACTGGAATAATTCCCTTTTTTTGCTTTTAACACCTAACTTCGCGGCGCTCTCGCGCATAAACGATTGATATGAGAAAAAAACGTCGTGTACATAAAATGTAGGAAATTTTATCTTCTTTCATTTCGTATAGGCTCAAAAAATGGAGAGATTTCGTTTAATTTTTAGAAAAACTAAAAAAATCGGGTTTTACACAGTTTTTGCTTAAAAAACATGTTTCCGGTCAAAATTTTTGTTGGAAAACCTGATATTCGTGTACAGCAACCCTAAAAACATATATGAACCAAATATCAAAACTCCACCAAAGCTTTCCCCTATTTTCTACCATTTGACACGACTAAAATTATTCTGGTTAATATTTTAGACGCATTCTCTAACAGCGCTGCTGACCTATAGTTTTCACATTTATCGGTTATTTTTCTTAAGTATAGGGACAATATTTGTATTGAAATCTTTTTCATACATCTGGAATACAAATTTTGTGTAGTATTGTATCATCTCTTTCCTCAATGTTCTTTATGATTTCTGCTAGTATTTGGCTCATTCCCGGAGCTTTATTGGTTTTCAGATCTTGTATTTCTTTGTTGTATTCATATCAGGTTATGACATCTACTCTTTTATCCTCGGCTACTTGTTATTCTTCCTCCAAATAAAGTTCATATCTACTTTCGTTTATGTACCATTCCTCAATGCATGTTTTCCATTTCTTAGTCATCTCATTTTGGAATGGGGACATTTTTTTATTAGTTTTCTTCTATTTTCGCCGTTCTTCTTGTATGCATCGAAAATGGCTTTAATTGTCTTATATGCCAGTTCGATTCTTTCTTCTTTAAGAAGAATATCTAATTCTTCACATTTTTCTTCAATATACATCTCGTTTGCTCGGATAGTGTCCATCCGTAATTTCTCGTATTTTCTTTCCACTTCTGACGTTTTGACGGTTTTCTATTTTTGTTGTCCGTAATTCAGGGGTTTCGTTTCTCACCTTTTTGTGTGTATATTATTATCTTGTCCGTAGTTTGAGATATTGCCTTTTCCATGTTATTCTGCTTGTGTTCTACGTAGTTTTCTCTTATTTCTTTTGCTTCTTCAACTTTTTTATAGAATCTGTTTTCGACAATATTTCTTATGTTCTCTTGTCTTATTTTATCTGTCTGCCACTTATTTTTATTATTCTTTTTCGGGGTCTTAAATTTTAGATCGCATGGTATCATCACTAAATTATGATATATGCCCACTTTAGCCCATAGGTAGCTTCTACTATTTTTATTTTTTGATGTTTGATTCGCTGTTTGAATGTGGTGTTCGTGATAGGTTATATAATTTAGCACAAAATTGTAGGAAAGGGTTTTCCCTGTCGTTTATTTTTTCTAAACTACATCTCCCAACTATTCGTTCTTCCCGGTCCTCGCCCACTACGGCATTCCAATTTACCATTAGAACTAGGTTCTTATCTTCTCTTTATGCTTCTTCTATTTCCTGAGAAACTGTTTCTATGTCGTCGTCCTTGTGGTCAGAGGTAAGAGTGTAAGCATCTACCACAATGTTATCATTTGGTATGCCCAATAATCGTAATCAGTAACTCACTCTGAAAGAAATAGCCCTTGACTTTCTGCCTTATCTCTCTCTTCATGGTAATTCCAACACCGGTTTGTCCATCAACTGAAGCTGTATTTTTTATTCGACTATAATGTACTGTTTAGGATAGCCGAAATCTAATCAACCTTATTTTGCATTCTATCATCTTTGGCCTAGTCCACGTTCGTCAAGGAGGTTTTTCAAAAAAGCCGTTCATGCAATAGAGGTTTTCTTTGCACAAGAAGTCGATCATCAGTATCATCTTTGACTTAGTTCTCCTGATTCGAAGCTATTGATGTTCTATGGATCTGACACCGTTCTAGGCCCCATTTTAGCTTTAGGCCTTCTATGGCAGTTTCATACTTGGTATTTTACGCACTTAACACTTAAGATTGTTATAAAAATTGTCATTCTCTTACTCAGTTAATGTGCTTCTAGGAGCATAGGCTGGAACTATTTGCACGTGTTGTCTTTTGTTCAGTCATAAATGTTTGCTACTTTACTCATGAGGTGCTTCATCTTGTTGTGGACTGTTATGGCTACTCCACCGATATGATAATTTTTGTAGTTATTTCATTGATAAAGCATGTAACAAGGCTTCTACTACGCCGCTAGTTACGTTCCTCTGTTTATAATTATAGTCTACTGTGCACACATCACAGCTCTGACATACCAAATACACAGCTGCACTTCAACGACGTCTTTGTGCTGACAGCCTACTGCGTATATGCTAAATTGTAGTACACGCTAAACGCTAGAAAGCGCTTGCATACGCACTTTGATGCGCAACGAATTACTTACTTTTTGCTTCTGCTGCAATAACCGCTTCTAATGTGGTTTGTTAATTCAGTCGATTTATGAAGCTCTTCCGTTTTTTATAACTAAGCTGCAAGGATCAGCAAATGCAGGCCTTAATTATAAAATTTGCTTGGCGCATGCCATGCTGCCAATGGTCAATAGAAGTCGCCTTGAGTATTATTCTGAAGTTTTCCGTTCATGAACTGTGTTTCGCTGTCAAATCACGCCACGTTTTAATAAATTTGTTTTCAATCCAGGCTGCAATCCGATACGTGTTGACGGCTAATTGTCAAACGTTTCCCAAAAAATGTTATTACCCAACGATTGTGGGTGGCCAAAAATGCCAAATCAACCCGCTTAAGGTTACCGCGTGCAAAGCAGTTAGCAGCGACAGTTAAAGCAATTCAGATGTGTGAATGCTACAGCCTCGGGTGCGAAGATTACATGCGTGTACGTGTTGTGCCATTAAGGACCCGACAATTTGAATTCTTTTGAGCCTGGACTTCTCGAAAGAGCTTTTAAATCAGTTTGTGGTGAACTGTTGTAGTGGCTTTCGCCTTTCGTTGTTCCCACTGTAGTTTTCGGTTGCCGTTAGCCCCTAAACTAACATTGAACGGAGCATGGAGCAATCTTAATTTGTGCCAGTTATACTGTTATTTTTCTGGGAAACAAACATTCCGGTGTGTTGCGTAAAGATATTCTATAGGGAATGTCTGTTTAAAGATCGCTAAAATAATCCCGTTAAGGAAAGGTGGCAGATGTGTGTTTCTTGCCGTCGCTTATGCGAATATGACAGATAGTTCGCAGCTCCCTTGCAGCGTTTGTATAACCAACATCGAACCTGCATCGTGTGCTGACAACGGCCAAAGCTAACCCTGTTAAAGGCAATTTGTTTTAAGCACAAGATATTTAGATGTATCTTAGCTGGTATGGTGTTTCGTTGAATTGCAATCTGCCAGTGTGTTTTATCCAAAGAAATGTTTAATTGATTGACAACAAACTTTTGCTTAACGTCACTGGATGTTGCTTTTTTTTAAATTTCAATGTAGTATGGTAGTAAATATAAGATGTATGTGTTATATTTTAGTCAATGTTTACTGATGTTGAATATAAGGCAGCTCAAGGTGGTACACTCGAGGTTTAATGTTTTGAGTTGGGCATTCGAGGTTTACTATGTTAAGTCGATTTATTTTCCCGTTGTTTACAGGGATCCGTCATTATTATTTGCTATGTGTTTTACCGAATTGTTTATTATTATTTTGGGTTTTGGAAATTGCCTGCTTCTTCGTTAGTAATTAGTTCTCCAGAAAATTAAGTAACGCTCGGCTTCAATTGACGGTCGGGCGAACCTTCTCAAACTTACTCACCGTAGTTCACTTTTTCCCACGAATCAAATCACACCTCACTCGCAGACAACCAAGCAACTTTGCAAAACCCGTTCGTTTCTGGTTTCCGGTGCAAATGCACATTTTGGTGCGAATCCAGAAACACATTGGTACACGTACGTATAAAACTTCTAATAACACACAGCAAACAACAAAGAACACACATATATAAATCGACTGTATATTAAAAATGCTTTCATGGACACACTCAGGCGAACCAGGTTAAGCCGGTTGCAAGCAAGTGTCTGCGTTTTAGTAATTTTTTATTATTCGTTTTGTGCTATTGCGGTTCTGCAATTCCGCGAAAGCTTCTTATTCTTATTTTGTTGTTCTTTTGACCTCTTCCGTAATAAAATTTAAATTGCAGCATCGGTCTCTTTCAAAACTTTAGGGGAGTCCACAATAATTCTTTAACATCGTTTTCTTCTGTACTGACAGTCAGTTTATACAATTTTGCATAAAAATTGCAATATTTTCAATCACTCAGATAGATCTAAGCAACATTCTTCGAAAAATAATAAATTGAATGGTGGTAGATATATTTTTGTACGATACGCATTTTGCCATACTTTTGGCTCAGCGCAATACTACTATTCCAGTAAAGTACAGCTGTCAGTACTAAGAAACTATTTAATAATATGTATCATGTATCATTCACAGTGATTTATTTTTCAAATTCTGTGCTAGTTGAATTATCCATGGCTTTTTAAATTTGAAATAGAAGGAATCATTTTGTGCAATCAATAACTTCCCACATTCCATTAAAGCATAATCAGTACATCAAACACAGAAACACGTGGATTCGAGTGTCTTAATAATGAGACGACCCTTATCAGTGTCAGTTATTGGAATTGAACGTATAGGAATTGAGGTTCAAAACAGGTTTATTGATCTGCAATTAATCAATCACTATTGGCTGAGTTGCTTATGTTAATATGCAAAGTGAACTTTGACTACAGTGATTGGAAGTCTATTATACATACCCTTAGGTTCGCTGCTTAATTCTAAATACATAAGCAGGCGTACGGGTTTCTCATTTCTAGATTAGGCATTTATTCTGTGGAATTATATATGCATTACAATATGTTGTAATCTACTAGCGCATGCATTAATCAATGCATAAAGAAGTATACGTGACTTATTTAAAGCAGCTTTGTATAACCTGGTAATGTTAGAAAAGTCACTAGTTGGTAATCCCGGTACTGTGATTTATTAATTTAAATAATTACTTTATAGTTAATCACAGTTGCATGTTTTTTCAAAAAAATTTATTCTTAACTTTTAATTAACCGTTTTATATCGAAACATACAAAATAGATTAGAGTGAAGTAAAATGTTCATCAAACTCTGCATTCACAATCTATAGTATAATTAAATATTATTTTTTTATTATATTTCATCTAGTATGTATTATACTACTCTTTCTGTAGGAGTTTTTATGTATAATAAAAACTAGTGATATCTACCCTGTTTGCTTAATTCACAGAAGTAAGATCAATACTGATATATATAATTCTCACTTACCTTGTTGCTTTCAACTAAATCATATATTGACATATCTCATACTTTCATAATTGACTTTGAAATTATGTCATGTTTAAATATACCTCGGCTAGCCAGCTTATTTAGCAATTGATACTCTCTCTACTTCCCAGCTGAATGAGTTAATGTCAAATATAACTGTATTAATGAATTGTACCTTGAATAACCAAATAAATATCAATTTGATTATTTAAATCACACTCTTAGTACTTGAGTTTGAATCTAATTAACTGTTATAGTGTATTAAACGTTTGAATTGACATTACAAATTAATAGTCAGATTAAAGTTGTCAAAATTATTTAATTAAATGAAAGTTCCAATAAATGAGGTTAAATACTTTTCCAAAAATAACTAAACCCAAAATGATAAATTTCTAATTATAAAGATCGAAACCGTCGAGTACTCAAATCACCATTAATTTAGAAAACTTAATATTCTAAGATTCTCTAAATCTAAATACACTTTTTAAATTCTAAATTTGCCGTATCCAAACTGTTACTAGAATACACTAACCTTCAACAGCCAAACTCGTACTTGGGATGTTGCTCTAATATCAGTTTCACACTGATCGAAGTCGTCAAACACCTACTTGAAGATGATGATGACCCATAAAAGCTCGTTGTAGACAGACTTGACCGTTTAATATTTTCTTAAAACGGTATTGCAGCATGCCACACACACAAACACTCACTAAACTGATGGCTTGTACACCAATGACCACTTGAAATGGATTCTATAAATCTCCAACTCACTATGTGAAGAATAATATTGACCCCTTGGTCAGTATTTGATCGTGCAGAAGGCTATTCTTACTAACACGTATCAAATTGAATTATATCCTCACAATTAAAGGTATTATTCGACCTTTAATGTGAATATTTTGACTGATAATCTTTAAATTATAGAAACTTTTTCAACACTTGTCAACAACCTCCTGGTTGCTAATATTTACTGCCACCCGTTATTCTCTTACACTTGTTATCACATGATAACCTTTTGATATCTTGATATTAACTGAAAATAATTAAGCATTCTCACAGCATGCTACATTACAGTTTATTCCCCCCAATTTTTTCATTTAAAAGATCTCTAACGAGCTTTTATGTAAAAATTGATATTTGTCTATTTTAAATTATTTACAATTAACCTTAACTCATTTCAAAAATATTAAAATTCTAAAATTAACCTTGTTAACCAAGTTACTCTGTATTTACATCATTATTAAGGTAACCCCATGACATAACTTCTTTCCAATTAACATTTTTATCTACATTATTGTGATATACTATAACCTGATTTACTACATTATTGATATTATTCTCATGATAATACTTCTTTAAATTATAAGCATTTTGGGTATACTTATACCTATTTTCCCCAGGATAATTTAGAACATAGGCATTTTCCCCTACTTCCTTGACCACTTCATATGGACCTTCATATAGTGAAAAGAACTTCTTAATCGTTTTTTCTATTACTGACGATTGTAAGTGATTTCGAACTAATACTAAATCGCCTCTCATGAATTTTATAGGACGTTCCACATTCTTATCATGTCTTCGTTTTCTTCTTTGAGCCTTTGATAAAAAAACTTCTTGTGCTAACTGTATTTTTAGATCTGTAGTTGTGTCAATTCTTTCAGGAAATCTGATTAAATTTTCTATGATTCTAGTCGGTTTATGACCTTTCATTAATTCATAAGGTGTTGATCCTGTAGTATCACTTTCCACACAATTTAACCAATCTTCTATATTTTGTACATAACTTGGCCAACTTGTATGCTTCATATTACAATAACACCTAAACATTCTGCCTAATTCTCTCATGATCCTTTCTACTGGATTTGATTGTGGGTGATAAATAGCAGAATACCTGTACTGTATCCCCTGTTCATTAAGTTTTTCTTTCCATAATCTGCTTGTAAATTGTGATCCATGATCTGATAAAATTATAACTGGCTTACCTACATTAATTATAAAATCATTTAAAATTCTATTTAATAATGATTTAGTATTTGGTTTCTTGATTGTATATAGTTTAACAAATTTTGTAAATATATCTCTCATTACAAATATACAAGTAACTCCATACTTTCCTCTAGGTAAAGGACCAAACAAATCTACAGATACTATTTGTAATGGTTGTAATGCTTCAATGTTCTTCATGAGAGTTTTCTGACTTTTGTTGCTTACTTTAGTTCTTTGACATAAATCACAGTATTTTAATATTTTCTGAACCTTACGTTCTATATTTGTAATATAACAAGTTTCTTTTAATAGTGCAGTACATTTCTTGATACCAAAATGTCCATACATTTGATGATACTCATTTATCAATTCTCTTTCTAACTTTTCTGGAATACATAGTAACCACCATTCTTCACTTCTCTTGCTTCTTCTAAACAATATATTTTCATGAATCTTATAATTTAATTTCAATTCATCACTCTTTCCCTGTTCATTCGTTACCATTTCATTCTTTATCCAAAATATATTTTGATCCGTGTTCTGATCATTTTCTATATTGTTAAGTAAGTTAGGTAATTGTGTTCTTGGAATTACTTCTCTTGTCAAAGCTACTAGTAATGGATTCAATTTCTTTTCATCACCGTACACATATCTAGATAAGAAATCAGCTACTAAATTATCCTTACTCTTGCAATATTGTATTTTGAGTTTATATTCTTGCAAATACATACTCCATCGCATCAAACGTGCACTCAAAGCTTTACAGCTACTTAAAAATTCTAAAGCTTTATGATCCGTTAAAATTATAGTTTCATATCCCAAAATATAAGTTCTAAATTTTTTGCAAGCAAACACTATGGCTAATAGTTCTAACTCAGTGGTCATATAATTTTTTTCAGCTTCTAGCAATGCTCTACTAGCAAAAATAACATTTTCTGTTGAACCATCTTCGTTTATTTGAAACAAATGTGCTCCTAATGCACAACCCGATGCATCAGTTGCAATATAAAATGTTTTGTTGAAATCTGGATGTGAAAGAGTTACTATCTTAATAAATCTTTCTTTTATTTGTTGAAAAGCTTCTTGCTCCTCCATTCCCCATTTCCACTTATTATTCTTCTTTAATAGATGAGTAAGTTTAACTACAGACGAAGCATAGTTGCAGACAAACTTTCTATAAAAATTACATATTCCCAAAAATGATTGTAATTCTTTTTTGCTTTTAGGTGGCTTAAAATCTTGAATGGTCTTTATTTTATCAGGATCCACGTTAATACCTTGAGGACTAATTACATATCCTAAAAATTTTATGTGATCCATCAATAGATCTGTTTTATCAGCATTAACTGTCATACCTGCTAATCTAAGTTTCTCCAAAACCAAAGCTAATTGACTTCTATGTTCACCTAATGTTTTCGAGGCTAAAAGGATATCATCGACGTACACCGTTGCAAACGATAATACTTCTGGACCCAAAACATGATCTAAACATTTACTGAATACAGCAATTGATACATTCAATCCAAAAGGTAAAACTTTAAATTGATAACTCCGACCATTTACTAAGAATGCTGTATATTTTCGAGACGTTTCATGCAATCTGATTTGCCAATAACCACAAGTTAAATCCAAAGATGATAAAAATTTAACACCATTAAATTTCTGTAGTAATTCATCTATTGATGGTGGTGATTCTCGATCTTCTACTAATATTGTATTCAACCTTCTAGCATCCAAACAAATTCGTACCGACCCATTCTTTTTTGTAACTACGACTATGGGATTAGAATAAGGTGAATCTGAATGTTCAATGATACCAAAATCTAACATTCTTTTTATCTCTTTTTCAACTGCTGTTCTTTTTGCAAAAGGAATTGGATAAGATTTTTGTACAAATACCGTTTCATCCTTAATGTTTAATTTACAAATAAAACGATTACATAAGCCTGGCTTATCAGAAAAGATTACATTATATTCTTCTAATATATCTTGTATCGGGTATAATTTCTCCTTATTAAATTGTTTATTTAATTGATGTATTGTTAAAGTTGGTTCTGTTTCAAACTCCACTTCTTCAACATTCATGTATTGCGTTTCATTATTTGTTTCTTTTAGATCCTTCAAAACTAAATTCAAATCTTTTTGTAATTGTAATGATTCCCTTAACTCATTGTTGTTTTCAAATAGTATCTCCTTTATCTCAAACCTTGTTTCATCTTGTATATTTAAATTAACTGTTGATATTAACTTCAATTCATTCGATACAATTTTATCTTGGTTAGAATTATTTTTAAAATAAACTTCATAACCTTGTCCTGCATCTACAAATTTCATTATCTTACTGTTAAAATTCAAATTAGTTTTAACCTTGTACATCCAATCCATGCCTAAAATGGATGTAGTATTTAATTGATTAATAATTAAAAATACTATTTTATGTTTTGAACTTCCCATATTTACCAACATTAATGCCTGCTTTTTGACTTTTCTAATTCCCCCAGTGACACCTTGAATTGTTAAACCCACTGATGGTAAGATAGGTATTTTATTATTTTGTTCTAATATTCTTACGAACATTTCTTCCGACATCACACTCACCGAACTACCCGTATCTATTAACAAGTCTTGCTTAATACCTTCAATCTCTACATTTAAATAAGGTAAATCCTGATTTACTAATTCTTTTTCTTTTTCCGAAACATCACATGCCAAATCAACTACATTATGAACTTTTTGAATTTTGTTATATTGTTGAAAATAATTTTTCACAAAATTTATATGCTCTTGTTGCTCCTTTGAAACCCGAATTTTAACAATTGGAGCTAATTGTACCGGGTCCTTTAGTTTTCCTGGTTTTGCGATGTATTGGGTGATCTATCCCTAGCATTAAATGACACTGGTGAATCACCCCTTGTTTGAATCGTATAGCTATTCCTATTATTTTCCCTTCCACTAATATTATTGTCAAATCTTAACATTTTATTTTGATTTTGGTCGTAATTGTTTGGGTTCATCCTATTTCTTGTTTCAAACTGGTTTGCATTGCGATTCCCAAATTTTGACGGATATGAAGTTTGAAAATTTGACGTTTTTTCTCTTACGTCAAATTTTGAATTGGTTTGTCTATTTTCCAAACCCTCCAAAACCTTTAGCATTCCTTCTACGTTTTGCACTTGCGAAGCTACTAATGCTGTTTGTACGTCTATTGGAAAATGTTTGCTAAGAGCTTCTACCAGAATCTCGTCAGGTATCTTTGGTTCTAAATACTGCACTCTCGCAATCCAATACCACACGTGTTTCGTAAAACTTCCAAATCTACCGTTATACATTCTTGCCATATAAATTACAGCCCTAGCTTTTTCCTGGATATTTCTCGACCAAAACTTGTTAATAAAATCAACTTTAAAAGATTCATAGCTGTCCCATTCAGTACAGTGACTTTCAGCCCAAATGTTTACCTCATGTTCTAAACATTCTATTGCTACTTGTAACTTTTTACTACTTACAATCTTCATAGTATCAAAATAATTTTCCAATTTCTTTAGAAACTTAATAGGGTGTAATACCTGCCTATTCCCGTTAAACTTTGGTCTCTCATGACTTGCTTGCATAACAATACCACCATTAAAACTGATATTCCCCCTATTTGAGCTATTTTGTAAACAGTTTGTGATATCTTTCACCTCGGTATTCAATGACTGAATTTGATTTTTGACGTTACCTTGATAACTGTCAAATTTGTTTTCAAAATTTTTAATATTATCCTTGTTCAGTTCTACTTGTGACCTAATGGTATCTACTTCCTTTTCGATAGGTGTTACCTTCTGTACCAATTGTCGTTCTAATTGTACCCTTAACTTATTTATAAGATTTCCATTTTCTGTTTGGAACGTCTTTAATTTTTCTTCAATTGTATCGATTTTTTCTGACATTGCAGTTTCCACCTCAATCACCTTATTTACAATCTCTTGATTGCTGTCTTCAACTACAGATCTAATTTCCTGGTTATTATTCGACATTGTGTTTTCTACTGCAGATACTTTATGTAAAAGTTCCTGGTTATTATTCGACATTGTGTTTTCTACTGCAGATACTTTATTTAAAAGTTCCTGGTTATTATTCGACATTGTGTTTTCTACTGTAGATACTTTATTTAAAATTTCTTGCATCATTCGCATCATGTTGCTGTCATTTGATGCACTGACTAATGTACTAGCTTCTTGCATTTGACGTCCTTCCGTATTTACTACGTTATCACCCTGTTCTAATTGAAGTCCATCCATTTTCTTTAACTTCCTTGTTGGTTTTCTAAAACCCGACCGCAAATTCATATACGTATCCTCTCTTCTAAATGCCTCGAACCCTCACGTTGATCGATACCAATTATTTTACAATCTTATTTGTTTATCTTTCGCGCCTCACTTTGTGGAGCTAAATTTATTACACCTTCCTTTCGGGCCTCACGTTGCGCGACAATTTTATTATACTACTCTTTCTGTAGGAGTTTTTATGTATAATAAAAACTAGTGATATCTACCCTGTTTGCTTAATTCACAGAAGTAAGATCAATACTGATATATATAATTCTCACTTACCTTGTTGCTTTCAACTAAATCATATATTGACATATCTCATACTTTCATAATTGACTTTGAAATTATGTCATGTTTAAATATACCTCGGCTAGCCAGCTTATTTAGCAATTGATACTCTCTCTACTTCCCAGCTGAATGAGTTAATGTCAAATATAACTGTATTAATGAATTGTACCTTGAATAACCAAATAAATATCAATTTGATTATTTAAATCACACTCTTAGTACTTGAGTTTGAATCTAATTAACTGTTATAGTGTATTAAACGTTTGAATTGACATTACAAATTAATAGTCAGATTAAAGTTGTCAAAATTATTTAATTAAATGAAAGTTCCAATAAATGAGGTTAAATACTTTTCCAAAAATAACTAAACCCAAAATGATAAATTTCTAATTATAAAGATCGAAACCGTCGAGTACTCAAATCACCATTAATTTAGAAAACTTAATATTCTAAGATTCTCTAAATCTAAATACACTTTTTAAATTCTAAATTTGCCGTATCCAAACTGTTACTAGAATACACTAACCTTCAACAGCCAAACTCGTACTTGGGATGTTGCTCTAATATCAGTTTCACACTGATCGAAGTCGTCAAACACCTACTTGAAGATGATGAGGACCCATAAAAGCTCGTTGTAGACAGACTTGACCGTTTAATATTTTCTTAAAACGGTATTGCAGCATGCCACACACACAAACACTCACTAAACTGATGGCTTGTACACCAATGACCACTTGAAATGGATTCTATAAATCTCCAACTCACTATGTGAAGAATAATATTGACCCCTTGGTCAGTATTTGATCGTGCAGAAGGCTATTCTTACTAACACGTATCAAATTGAATTATATCCTCACAATTAAAGGTATTATTCGACCTTTAATGTGAATATTTTGACTGATAATCTTTAAATTATAGAAACTTTTTCAACACTTGTCAACAACCTCCTGGTTGCTAATATTTACTGCCACCCGTTATTCTCTTACACTTGTTATCACATGATAACCTTTTGATATCTTGATATTAACTGAAAATAATTAAGCATTCTCACAGCATGCTACATTACATATGGCAACTACAACTCGCTTAAAAATCAAATGTCGAGTTTGACATTTAATTATAAACTTAAATTCATAAATTAGGAACTATTCCATAGCCATACTTGATGAAAATAATTTTTGATCATACTTTATTCAAATCTACAAATCCAAGGTATGACTTTGTCATGCTTCTCAATGTGTTTCGTATTATTTTTTTTATTGCCAAGGTATTGTCATCACCATTTTGCTGAATCTGCTCTACTGCTACCGCTGCACTTAATAGAGTTATTCCTCTGTAATTATTACAGTTTCTTGGATCCGCGTTTCATGTATTCGTATTACCACTCCTGGTTGACAGTCTTTTGGTACTCATACACCCTTCAGAGCTCTATAACACACTCTTAACAGTTCTTTTCCTTCATCTCCGATATATTTCAGCATTTATTCTGTTATGTCCTGAAGCCTTTTCGTTTTTTAGCGATTTAATTTCCTTTAACTAATACTTCATCAGGTGTTACCATTTATATTTCTTTCTCATCTATGTCTTCCTTTGCTACATACATCTCTGTTTTCTTCTGTATTGGGATATATTTCTGGCTTTACAAACAGTAATTCTTGAAAATAATGTCGCCATCGCCATTATTTGTTGCTTTTTTGTTATTATGTCCTTTTTATTACTTCTTACTGTTGCTATTTGAATTAGTTTTCCCGTCTTTGATTTTTCACTTTATTTCTTTGTTCTTAAATGCTTCATATCTGCTTCCTGTTCTGTTTCTTCGATGCTCCTTCCATATGTCCTTCTTTATTTTTGTTTCATCTTTCATATATTTACTCTAGTATGCTGTATGTTTTTTCTTGTTGTTTACTTTCAGTGTGCCACATGTTTATTTTGCTGTTGCTATATCGATTTTCTGTATATTTTTCATAACCTTTTTACTCGTGAATTTTCTTTTCTTCCATTTCCATTTTGTTTTTTATTATATGTTTATGTTTTTGTCCTGTTTCTCTATTTCTTAATGTGTAAGATTTTTGTTTTCATATTCTTTCTATAGGTGTTTCCTTTTATATTATTTGATATGTTCTTTTCTTTGTTAACTTTTGCTATTAGTATATAATTATACATTCCTGGTTTCGCATAGCTGTTATATTTCCCATTCAATTTCCTATCTCATGCTGTTACCTATAGAGTTTGTACTTTGTCTTGCGTATTTATTAATTTCCTTATGCTGAGAGAAAGTGTTTGTAACCAGTATATTATTTATAAGGCATTTATAATCTTATAATTGTTATTTCTTTTATTTTCTTTGTGTCTACCTATCGCTTCCTCTGCTGGTGTTCGTCTTTCTGGCATCACTTCGCTGTATATCAATATATGTCCATCTTCTAATAATTGCTTTCCTCGTCCCTTTCTTTTTGTTTCAGTTAATGTCAAGATGTCTGAGTTTGCTTTCTTAAATTCGTAATATGGTTCTTGATCTTTGCTGTTTCTGTTGTAAGAGAGAGTCTTACATTCCATGTTGCCAGCTTCCATATCTTATTTAGCATTCCTTTTTATGCATGTTCCCTGTACTAGTTTAGTTCTTTCCTATTGATCCGTTCTATTTATACTTGCTTCTAATATTTTCCCGTTTTTTTGTACTCCTTGCATCCTTTCTTCTTGTAGTTTATCTTCTGCCATATTTGCATTGATTTATTCCCAGTCATTATTCATTTCTGACATACTTTCTGGTATACTTTTGTCCAAGTTCTTGTGTTCCAGCTATTTATGTTATTTTTTATATTGTTCTTTCTTAATCTGTCTCTCTAATCTCATTGTGTTAGCATTGTCATTGCCTAGTCTTAATTTTACCTTACAAAGTCACGTAATCATCTAGACGTAATTTTACATTCAATGAAAATTAGAGATCAGATTTAAACCGCATCATAAGCTATTTCGTGGCTAAGGTACTTTTACATTATTGCGTCAACAATTACAAAAATACCTTTGTATGTCGGTAAAAATAATAATATGGAACTATTTATGATATTTTGAATTTGCAAATTCTTTCAAAACATTTACAAAATCACAAACGTATTGATAAGTAAACCATGCTGTATGTGACCTATTATCTTTTCTAATATGAACATTATTAACGTGCCGAAATTATAACCAATAATAGATAAATACAGAGAAGGGTTTTTGTATTGTTTCTAGGTTCTTGTCATTTATTTTGATTAAGCGTGCGCTTCATGAGTTTGAAGACGACTAGTTGCTACTAACACTGAAAAGCGAATTTAATTGCAGCAATTCATTATTAATTCATTGTGCCCAACCGCTGGTTGTTTTGCATGTAGTGGAATCAGTTACGTTATCGGGTGTACAAATAGTACTTATTTGTCGGATTTCCTCAAAGGAAAAAGTAAAACAAACGATTTGGGTGAATACGCATATATCAAATCCTACGATATTAAGGGAGTAATTATGTGTGTGTGATTTATGAGCACTGTGAAAATATTGAACGCAATAGCTATGTTTACACGGTATGATAAATTCAACAACATATGCTGCGGTTATTGACTGCAATGTACGCACTTGAAGAGTTGTTGCGACATTAAAGCTCGATTGTGTGGTTTATAAGGTAATTTGTATATTCGGAAAAAGTAACTATGCAGTAACGCTTAGCAGGGCCCCCGCAAGGGCTACTGGCGCCTGTGTGCAAAAAAGGATTTTGGCGCCCCTTAAGGCATTTTGGATCATGTTTTTTTTTTTTTTTTTTTTTGAAAGTAGGTAGGTAGAAATAAAGCAAAAAACTGAACTTTAGAAGTCATATTTATTTGTAGACTAAAATATCAAAATGAAACAAACAGAATGAAATAATAACAAAATAAATTAAAATAAATTCTTGTTCACACTCATTTTAAAGCATTTACTAACTAATGGGGTACAGACACGTTGTTCATAAATAGTAGAAAATAACATTTTTTTAGGAACAAATAACAGAAATATTGCCTAATGTCTACATATATATAAGTACTACTTTCTACTTATAGGTACTTAGATATTTTAAAAAATATGCAGATACTTCTGATAACAAATACCTAGGTAACTTCGTTATAAAATCAAAAATGATAGCTAGGTACAATAGAAAAATAAAAAATAGCTATTGTAGTAGCGATATTTTCCGAGATTTTGCTGTTGCAAATTCATTAATTACATCGCTAAAATTTATACCATCAAAAATTTCTTGTTCAATTGCTAATATTGCTAGCCCAGACAATCTTTCTTGAAGCATTGTCTATATCAAATAATTTTTAATGATTTTTAACTTTGAAAAACATCGCTCGCCAGATGCTACAGATACAGGCAATGTCAGAAGAATTCTTAGTGAAATGCTTACGTTTGGAAGGGTGGAGATTAAATTGTTTTCAAATATATATTGTAAAATACTTAAGGGGTCAGTATCATCAAGTAATGAAGACAACTTTAACGCTTTAATTTCATTAAACAGATCATTGGAGTCTATATCCTTATTATCCTACAGCCGTTCTTCAAGAACAGAACAACGTTTTAAAAGATCGCTGTCACTTAATTTGAATACGTCGCTAAAAAATCCGAAAATATTATCATACTCATTTAATAAGTCAAATCGGTTTTTTAGAGAGCGTAAAGTTTGATCTATAATTTTTAAGAAAAAACTAATTTTAAAGGCGCTTTTTGGATCATGAGGGGTCTCATCTCGGTGTTCATAGTCAAACAGTTTTAGTTTAAATTTCCTCCCGACCGTTGGTAACGGTGGAAAGTCTTCTTCAATTTCGAGAGAGAGTGCTACTTTTTTCGCTTGTACAAGAATTTCTTGAAATGATTCGTCAGATCTATATTGCTGGAAGTGATCAACTAATTTTTTTAGGTAGGTTTGGCATACTTTAATATTAATTGTAGCGTCATTTACTGTTAAGTTCAAAGTATGAGCCGCACAAGGTACAAAAAGGGCTCTCGGATTCGCATCAAGAATGCGTTTTTGAAGCCCAACATGCTTTCCCTTCATGTTTTTTGTCCCCTAATATTTTTTATATCTAAATTTAATTTTTTAAAAATTTCTGTCACAAATGTATATATCCCTTCCCCTGTAGAGTCCAGTATTGGATTAAACGCAATAAAACTTTCCTTAACTTCAACCTTTTTGAAGTGGTGTTAAGGACAACATACCTCAGAACAATACTAATTTGCTCAGTATGACTAGTGTTTGGTGTACAATCTAATATTATTGAAAAATATTTTGAACTGCGAACCATTTCTAAAATATTATTTCTTACTTTAGACGACAATAATTCAATTATTTCATTCTGTATTTGCACGCCTAAGTAATGGGTCATTGTAACAGATTTTTTTTTGAGTTACACACTCGGCTAACGTGCTGTCTCATCACTGAATCAAAAGAGGCAATCATCTCAACAGCTTTTAGAAAATTTCCATTATCATGTTCGAAAAATAATTTAGAAGAACCTTGAAATGCCAAGCATTGTGTAGATAAATACTTAACAATCGCAATAATTCTTTCCAACACGTCGCGCCAATATTTTTTTTTCGTTTCTAAAATCCGCAGGTGATGAGCATTAACAGTCGTAGATGTCTCTAAATTTTTTTTTAAATTTACCCCAGTGTTCATATAACTGTTGTGTAAAATTGACGTTTCGTGTCTCTTTATTAGCAAAGACAAGTGTTGCCAATCAGATACTCCATTTGTATCACAAAAAGTGTTAGGAGTTTTACAAAATAACTTACAACAAAAACAAAATACAGAATCTTTAGAAATAGAGTAAATAAGCCAAGTCATTTCGACTTTTTCTCTATTTGCTAGACTTCTTAAAAAGTATTTGCACGAAAACTTTTTCCTATATTTATTATTAGGAAAGCTAAAACTGATGTCTATCAAGGGCGGACCACGTTTAACCAATATTCTAGCTATCTCATTGGTGATTCTTTCGGGCCACAAACCGGGGTCGGACGGAATTATATCGACACTAGCCTCATTAAAGCCTTCATCGGAAGTGTCACTTGCAGCAGGTATTTCGGTAGCTGACATTACCGAACTTCTTACACAAGCTGAATAACCTGAAGTGGATTGTTCAAGCGCTGTAGACGAGGATGGTGTCATCGCTTCATCGGGCTCTGCATCAGTAGCAGCTGTTTTGTTGCTACAACCGCCGCCACTTGTTGCAGGACCTGATGTTACTGTGGTAGCCTCTGTTGAAATTTCAGATGGTCCACTTACGGTTACTGATATTACGGATTTAGAATCTTGAGATTCGGTCGCATCGATAGTCTCCGTGGAATCTTGATTGTTTTGCAAGAAGTGCTTGAAAGATCCAGCCATTTTCCCTTTCTTGTAGTCTCAGTTTATTTTGCTCGCGAAACTTCGCACCTGAAGGTCTCTTTCTATTATCCTGAAAAAACAAATAAATAATTAGTACTCATGGGAATTAGGAATTAACTTCTAAAGTAAGCACAATAGTAAGCACCAAGTTTGCATATTTGAGTAAAAAGCAATTTGTTCGAGCCCTTTCAGCTTAAACCCATTCAAAAATAAAGGCAGAAAAAATATTAAACTAATTTGATTTTATAGCCCTTAAAAACCCTACAAAATGGTTTTTTAAAAAGATCGATAGCATAAAAACTAAGCGAGTTATGGATAAAAAACCAATTACTTTTTTAAACTCGTACATGACATTTCAATTAATAAAAAGATATTTGGGTAAAAAAAATAATCATAACCAGTATCCTATAAAGGGTTAATGTTGATAGTATAAAGTAGGGAACACTTACCATTTTATAAAAAATCAAACCTTTGAAATTGCAGTCAGCAAGTATTCAGCACTTAACTTTTTAGAAAAAAAAGTAGTAAACAAAATATTATACAACACAAAATAAAAATAACTTTAAATGTAAAAATTAATAGGATTACTTGTCTTTATGCACTTGTTGCACGGTACAGTGAACTAACCGGTTTAAAAACGCCTCTGGCGATACATCGCTTTTATAGCGCTCCAGGAATTATTCATGTCTGAACAGGAAAAATCAAGAAACTACCGCCTGACATGTTCTGGCAACATAGGAATCGGCAGTAACTGGATGATATACTAATAAAATTTCGTGTGTATTTATACCTAATCCTATTTAATTTCTCAACTTTTATTTTAAAATTAATTTTTGTTTTTTGTTTTTTTTGCAAATTTTTTTGCAATTTTTTTTTAGACCCTGGGTTTTGGCGCCCCTAAAGGATGGTCCCCGTGTGCATTGCACACTTTGCACATATGGTAGCGGGGGCCCGGACGCGTAGAAGAACTACAAACATTGATAGCTAATATTTTTCCTTCGCGACAAAACATGAACTTCATTTCTAAACAATTTATTTCGTTAATTACCATTTTAAAAGTACATACTGTACACTAAGTAGAACCTGTGAAATAAAACGCAAATAAAGTTCTGACACATTTAACACTTTTTAAATATTTTATGTTTTACTCAGCTCACTCCCGCAGCAATTGTAGATTCACAAAAAATGAATTCCAGATATAAATACTTTCTCCTTGTTATGATCCCAGTATTAAAGGACATAATAATATTTTCATACATGTCTTCTTTAATCGTTATACAGGGTGTCGGTAAAATAATGGGTCACCGATTAGTCATAGATTCCTTGCGTCATAATAAGTCGATTAAACCTAATATACCTTTGTACAAAGTCCCTTCAGTAAGAAGTTATAGAGCCTTGAAGTTCAATTTTTTATTTTTTATTTTTTTGTTAACTTCCACAAATGTAGAGATACATGCTTACTATTTTGTAGTGCACTAATAGGAAAAATGTCATAAACTAGACTTGACTGTAAGGGGTACTTTACCTATCTTTCAAAACTTTATTAGCTCTAACTTCGTTATCTGTAACATTTTCTGAAATTTTAGGTTATTGTCTGGAAGAGAATTAAAATTCACAAAAATAATGTACTCTTGGTTCATACGCGGAAGCGCAACCGTTTATCTTAAAATGCCTATAAAAGGTTTTTAATTGTCGTTAAGACGTGCAATTATCAAATAGCCATGATCACAAAAACAATGGGTAATGATTGTAATCAAGTAAACAACAACAAGAAATCAATTAATGACGTTGGTGACATAAGTTTTTTGTCTTTTGTGCTTACGAAAATGCTGCGACATAACGAACCTTTCAGCATTCGAGAATTCGTTATGTGGCGGCATTTTCTTAGACATAAAAGAACAAATTCTTATGTCACTAATGTCATTAATTGATTTATCATTGCTTTTTACTAGATGACCATTGTTTTTGTGATCATAGCTACTTGATAATTGCACGTCTTAATGACAATTAAAAACCTTTCATAGGCATTTTAAGATAAAGGGTTGCCCTTACGCTTATGAACTAAGAGTACATTATTTTTGTGCATTTTAATTCTCTTTAAGGTAATAACCTAAAATTTGAAAAAATGTTACAGATAACGAAGTTAGAGTTAAAAAAGTTTTCAAAGATAGGTAAAGTGCCTCTTACAGTCAAGTTTAATTTATGAAAAAAAATTGTTAGTGCAGTACATAATAGTAAGCACGTATACCAAAATTCAGATCGATATCTCTACATTTGTGGAAATTAACAAAAAAATACAAAATAAAAAATTGAACTTCAAGGCCCTATAAATTCTTACTGAAGGGACTTTGTACTAAGGTATATTAGGTTTAATCGATTTATTATGACGTAAGGAATCTATGATTAATCGGTGTCCCATTATTTTATGGACACCCTGTATGTATTCTTACGAATGTATTAAAATGTATACCCCAATTTGAAGACGTTTAGTCTTGAGCCCTTACAGCAGACATAGGCAGGTGCATAGATTGTTTTCATTGTTGTTCATCTGTAGGGTATGAACGAATTTGCATAGTTTTCTAATAAATTTATTCGTATATGCATGAAGTTTCATGAATATTCCCTTCCCCTTTTAGAATTGCATCTACTTGTGACGAGCCACCTGCAATTTGATCTGACATTTTCTTATTGCTTTCCATACCCAATATCTTCGAATTTAATGGCGTATGTTTTTTTGTATTTATTTTGAGAAGTGTACTAATTTGGTAAACGTTTTTTGCATATAAGATTGCTAGAGGTAATTTTAATAGTAATCGAATTAAATCTGCCGTTGCGTGTAAGTAAACTCCAGATTGTGCTATTTTATTTTCTTAAAGTGGCTCCATCATTCTCGTTGGTAATGGTATTTTTGGAAGAGCTTATAATTGAAAACTAATGTGTGTCTTACACACAACAGTCCAATTTTTTGTTTACTCTGATTTTAAGCTACAATAGAGAAGGAAAAATAGTTTTTATTACATAATAAGACATATAACCCGTGATGAACGAACCATAAGTGACAAAAATATAGAAATCAGCACACCGAAAAGGCACTTTAGGACAACAAAGCAACTAAGTAGCCATTAAGAGCAAATCATAAATACTGACATTTAGATATATAATATGATATAAATGTTTTGAATAAATGTTTACTAAGGTTTAGTTTTGTCGTTTCTTGTAAAAATTAAGTGTGTATTCACTTATAATCTCATAAGAGCATTAATCCTTGCCGGTAATTTTTTGTGTGCACAGAAACAACGCATTGATCGGCACGAGAGGTACGCCAGTTTTGACGCGAGACTGGCGCCAAACCTAACCTAATAACCTCGAATTTGACATAGACTTATTAATAGTGCCACCAACATATTAACAACAATGAATGTCAAACAATTATCGCCTATTAATTTCAATTAGGTTGGTCAACTTAAAAAAGAATATTAAGAATTTTCTTTGTTGGCTTGAAAACCATACTAAAATTAATTTTTCGACTGGTTCTTAATTAGTGTCTTTGATTTTCGGTAATATCAAACAGGACGTCTAGGGTGGAGTTTGTCGTGGACTGTATGTTTTATTTTTGAGT
This sequence comes from Agriotes lineatus, assembly GCA_940337035.1. Classification (NCBI taxonomy): domain Eukaryota; kingdom Metazoa; phylum Arthropoda; class Insecta; order Coleoptera; family Elateridae; genus Agriotes; species Agriotes lineatus. The sequence continues at coordinate 146,612,659 of OW679195.1, read as the reverse complement.
GACTTAGGCAGTTACAGGATATATCTTTGGAGTGAAGGAATGTAAAAGGATGATGTGCCCACAGCCTTATGTAGTCTCACATAAGAGGGATAGTAAAGACTTGGTCACGTTTGGCAGAGATTTGTGAACACAGAACGATATCTAACTGCTAATTTTCTATGTATACACTTAATTTATGACGTAAATTCTAAAGCTTAAGCACATAGATCCAGTTTAATTTATAATTCTACCTAGCGTGTTACATTTCATATTATAATATTATCGTCAGCACTTTCAGCATAATTGTGTATATTTCCTAGGTCAGTCAAGAAGGGTTGACTACTTGTAATGTATTTTCGACGTATTTACGTCTGCAAACAGTTACTTAATAAAAATTAAAAATTATGTCTTGGTTTCTACACGCAGGAGATTTATTAATGTAAAATAATTAGACAAAAATGTTAGAAAAGTCACCGTAAGATACCAAAAATAATAAAGCAGCCAATTAATTATAATAATCATAAATGTTTCCAGAAATTTAGAAAACACTGTTCCAATTAAAGTGTGATAATATCGACCGAGTCATATATTAGGGCTGTTATAATAAAATCTGTATTAAGTAACTAAAACCTGCGATGAAGGCGATACCAAGATTTTATCGTACATCTTAATTAATTTAAAGTGTCTAATCAATGACTTATTTGTACTTGTAGATGAGATGTCATTAATATTATACTTTATAAAACAAGAAATTGACAATTAAATCGGCTTCCCCTGGCTTACGTTGTAAAACGAACAGACAGACAGACAAACAGACAGACAGACAGACAGACAGACAAACAGAGAAGCAGACTCTTAAGCTCATTTTGTCGTTTTACATGCAATAGTTGAAATAATTAATTAGATTTCGCAATTGGCATATATTTCGTGAAAATACAATAATTTTCCTAAATGGTTAGGCAACCCTATTAACATCGTTCTCACATTTGAATAAGGAATAACTCTGTCTTTATCAGTTTAAAGCACACTATGCATTCCTCAGTTTTTCTGTTGGCCCACTTTCAAATTTTTGGAACTTTGATAAGCTGAATTAGGCTGATTTTAGGCCATTTTCGGCCATTTTCTGGCAAGTTTTGTGTCGTGTAAGTTGGATCGCTCCTTATGCGGCTCCCTGTCTCACGGTTTTGGTAGCCAACTTCATTTTTGAAGGATTGAGAGGCTTCGCAACCCCTTTTGAATGTCCTAGTGTTTTGGGCTAAATCGCCGGCATTCGGTTCGTCATTGACGGATTTGGCTGGACGCCCCTTCTTCGCACGCTTGGCTGAAACGATTTGACTTTATTATACCTTAAGGTTAGTAGTTGGTAGTTGCCTACGGTTTCCATCCTTTAACGCCGTAATCTATCTGAAAAATTTGTATTTTTAGCCTTTTCTATGATACCCTGGAAATGAGTGTTTTACCTGGATTGGTTCTGTTCGTATTGGTGTGATTTCTTCTGCCTGGTACATGTGGTGCATCTGCGAGCCGGCGTGCTGCCGTTCCCCTGCAATCGCCGTGTGTACCTGAGGTTTTGCTGTGTTTTAGTTGGTACTGTATGTTAATTTGAATTGTTCAGTATGACCTTTTGAACTGCTATTTTAGTATTTTCGATTTCGATTTTTGGTGCCTATTTGAGTTATTAGATATTGGATTAAGTGATTTACTTACCCATGTGTAATCACTTTAATTGAAGGTAACATCGTGTATTGCATTAACCTCGCTGTTAATTGGGTTTTGCTATTTTAGAGTTGTCAAAACTGCCGTGGCTATGGTGCCGTTTACGGGACTTTTGCTGAGTTTATCTAGCTGCCCGTTTTTGCATTTTCTTAGTTAAGTTTAGGGTTTAGAATTTTCGAAAGTAGTACTTAGAGCTTCAGAGAACACCCTATGAATTTCTTATAGGACCTAGCATCCCTGTGAGATCTCATAACCTGCTGGTACCGCCTCGTCTAAATTTTGTGAGCCGTAAAGTTAATTTATTAAGCCAACCATCGGGGTTGAATGTTGGTTTTACACTTTTTGCTTGAGCTATTCGCACCCTTTGTTTTGCACTCCGCTTAACCGAGTATAGTTGAGAACTTAAAAGCTTTCTTTGGTTTTGATTGTAGGTTAATGTAGTCATGCCATGTGTCGTGTCGATCCCCGCTTCACAGTGACCGTCACTGGATTTATGTTTAGACATGCTACTGCGTATAATTGATTGGCATAAGTTTTGAGCACTATATGGTAGGTGATTACGATATACCTAGCGCCCTTCAGGCTGGTTTAGTTTTATATGGCACCATTAGTTGGTTTTTAGGTCGACTGTGATATTTACTTGTGATTTTTGGTTGTGATATTTGTTGGTGCCATTTATACACTTACTGTGATAGATTTTATTGATTGTTGACTTGTTTTACTATGTATATTGGTGGTATGTGTTTTGTGTGATTTTTTTGCTATTGATTGTTTGCACTATAGAACTAATCGTTGAAATAAAGATTGTTACTAGTCATTGGTTCTGCTGTTATTTTGATTTGCTTGGTATATCTCTGACCTTGGGGAGATCCGACTCAAGGATTTGTCTGCGTCGAGGACCTGGCGCCCTCTCCCATAGATTTGTTGCAGCTTTGCTGGAACCCCGACCCTTTCGACTAGTTAGCCAACCTAGGCCGATATTTACCAGCTGGAAAAATACCTAATACAACTTTCGCCAACAGGTAAGGGCCGCCCTAAAGATATGGTCCGTGGCTCGTTTAAAGCATTTCGAAAAAAATTTAACCTAGTGCAAGTTGATATAGTTGCTGTGATACAGGTTCCTTTAGTAAATAATGGAAGTAGAATGGCGGGTAATTTATTTGAGTTTTTATTGAAGATGAAAAAGTCTTTGGTACACCCAACAGTGATTATCATACTATGCTGTAAGGTGGTTTTCTAAGTAGAATTGTTCGAATGACTCAAACTTAAAATCTAAAATGGAACTCTGAAAAATCTTGAAGTCATTCTGATTTCTGGTCGAAAATACACGTAACTGTTGTATGAAAGTAAACACTGGAACCTGATTTATTGCTGTAATAGACAAATAACAAATAAAACATTAACAAGAAACAGCCATGTAATATTCAATCAGCCATTTGTAACGATAACAAGAAAGAACTATAATTGATATGCATAAGCATTATACCAATCAATAAAACTGAAAGCCGTTTATTTAAAAAGAAATTACTAAAGTTATCCTCAAATTACTAATCAAATAAATATTTTATATAAAAATATTTAGATAGCACCTCTCTGGGAGCCGCATTTACTTCAATCAACATTTAAATATTTAATGTTTTCAAAGCGTGCCATGCAATAATGACTTTGGTAGCTAGGAAACAATTATAATAGTACGTGTTTATTTGTTTGTTATACCATCTTGCTTTCCCTTGGTAAAATCATATAAATAAAGGAGAACGATCTAAACGTGTGTGTCACGACAATTGCAGACGCGATGTCCCCCATTTGCGTTTGCATTCATTTCGCCGTCGCCTCGATTTCGTGACCGGAGCGGACCCCGAGCGCCCCTTGGAGAGGGGCAAAGCCCCGAGGGCCCCCTTGAAGAGGGGCGGAGCCCCGACAGTTCCTTTGGAGAGGGGCGGAGCCCCGACAGCTCCTTTGGAGGGGAGCTGAGCCCCGGGGGCCCCCTTGGAGGGGTCGGAGCTCCAAGGGCCCCCTTGGAGAGTCGCGGAGCCCCGTGAGCCCCTTAAAGAGGGGCGGAGCCCCGATAGCCCCCTTGGAGAGGGGCGAAGCCCTGAGGGCCCCCTTGAAAAGGGGCGGAACCCCGACAGCCCCCTTGGAAAGGGGCGAAGCCCCGGAAGCCCCCTTACAGGGGGCGGAGCTCCAAGGGCCCCCTTGGAGAGGGGCGAAGCCCCGATAGCCCCCTTGGAGAGGGGCGAAGCCCTAAGGGCCCCCTTTAAAAGGGGAGAAGCCCTGAAAGCCCCCTTGGAGAGGAGCGGATCCCCGGGGGCCCCCTTAGAGAGGGGCGGAGCCCTGAGGGCCTCCTTGAAGAGGGACAGAGCCCCGTGAGCCCCCTTGGAGAGGGGCGGATTCCCGAGGGCCCCATTTTAAGCAATTATTTTCTTTTCAAATGATAACAGATCTCCTTTAGATGGTTAACATCAATTAAAACTTGCACGGGTGTTTATCTACAAATAGCTTCTGTTTTATTAAAAAACTGTTTTAAAACGGTGATACTGAAACTAACAATAATGGTTTTCAGTTGAAAACGTCTGAAATATTACTGAAATATGACTACAAATACATGTGTAAACTGCAGGAGTCGTCTGTACCGCATTCACTCCATTTGTTACACTGTGACAGAATTTTCATGTGCATTTTTTTAACGGTGTCAGTGACATTTAGAAAACAAAATATTACTAAAGTCAAAATTATTGCTTGGTTAAAGTTTATTTTTCATTCGTATTTACTTTATTTTTGTGTATAAAACACAAGTGTAAATCAATGATGATACAATATTTATTTTGATGCTTAGGCCGTGTTCAGTAACTGAGCTACTTTAGATAATTTATAAAATGTCAAAGTCTTATTTTGACATTAGTAACTTTTTGTAACTAAATATGCTTACACTGCTAAAAATATTCAGTAGGACATTGAAACGACTCTTAAAGGCGGATTTTAAAACAAGCAATCAGAAACAGTACCAAAATTGACCACACTGTCATTAATATAGGCACTGGACTGTGTACCTGTCAACACGTTAGTTCGTGGTGTGTATTTTTGCGATATTTGTGTGGTGTATTTCGTGTGATCTGCTGTCATCCATGTTGTCTCGAGATGCCAACCATTGTTCCTTTTTCGCCTTCTGTTGGCATGAAACCGGTGACACCAATAACTCGGCAGAAGCGATGAGATTAAGAATCGAAAAATCGATGTAAGATCGATAATCGAACTGATCTAGAAAATTGGCGAAACTGGCGAAATGTTTAGCAGAGATTTTTCAAATTTGGCATCTCGATGCACATACGATGACGTGCTGATCGTATGGGACTTTTTTGACGTGTTTTTTTAGATCATGTCGACAATTAGTAGTGCGATAGCTCCTCTTGGAGCCTTTCAACGGTTAAGTGAAAGCAGTGAGCTTCCACCTCACCACCTCCTCTTGGTTTAGAGGACGGGTATTTCCCTATTTCTTCCTCCACAAAAGAACCCTCTGCTTCATATCATGCGAAATGTGTTTTCTGAGATTGTGTAACAAGTGTGTAACAGAACGGAATGGCCTTACGTAATAGGCCTAAAAATGGTGGTAAATTGAATAGGATAGACCGCGCAATAGCGCGCGCAGCCCCGTTTATATTGTAATAGTTGCAGATCATGACTGCCAATTTATTATTAATAAATTAATGACCAAACAGAATAGCAGTTTCGAGAGAAAAGCTATCAAATAAAAAAGTACAAAGTAAAAAATTTAAACAAGATAAAAGTCAGTATGAAATAATATGAAATTCATGAGGTGAAGTCATATTAGAATAAATTAATTGTATTTTGTAAGATTAATTAATAAAACATACTGTATATAGTTAAAATAATCCAGAAGGTTAATTTTAAAACATTTAGATTAAAATTAGAAATTACTACAGCAAAAAAATAATTATAAAAAACAATGAAATTTTGTTCAAACAGTATAACATGTTTTATAGTACAAATGAATTTTTAAGAATAAAAACCTTTTAATTAAATGTTATTTATAGACTGGTTGGTGTATTAAAAAGTATATTTAACTAAAATCATAAAAGGAACAAATAACATTAATTTTAAAACATAATGAAGAATAAAATGGTTAATAAACGACTTGTAGTAGCTAAATATAAGTCAATATTGGGTATCCTTTTGATTTGGAATTTTGTGTCAGTTGCTGTCAAGTTGATACATCTGAAATTGAGCTGGAATTGGGTGTATACTGCATCTGGTTGAATTTGACTTATGCGGCATCATTGTTCTTGTGTCACATCTGAAGTAATATGTAATAATTGAATTGGATTAAGAGGGAGAACAGTTTTTGGATAGCTACTGGCTTAGTAGCTGTTACAAGTAGATTGGAATTGCTGGTTCGAATCCATACAAGGTATATTTAAAGCGAGGACATCTGGGTTCTAGTGTGAGACCTTAGCGGTGTTCAGCCTGTACTTGCACCGTGGATTCTAGTGAAAGTGAGATTTCTGTTGAGGATCCAAATACATGTGACAAGGTGGTTCGGATGCATTTGTGCTGTTTCTGCAGGGAGGATGTATTCACTCTACGTAAGGCAAGAACGTCGGGTATATGTCAATAAAATAAACATTAATTAAAATTTTTACAGTAGAATATTTAGTTATACACATAAAAACTTACTTTCGTTAACATGTTAGAAATGATGTGTGTTGATTAAAAATGAGCTCAGTGTTGAAAATGTCATATTAATAATTTGAAAGTGACAATCTGAAAGATCAAAAATAATTCGTTATTGATCAAAGTATTTGATAATGGTTCTAATGCAAGACCTTACCTGAGATTTGCGATCATCATATTAATTGAGCTAGCCAAAGAAATAAATTATTTGATAAATAAAAATTTGAATTAGGGCAAATATTTTATTAGGAGTATTTTAGCACTTAACTAACTAATGTGTATATATTGGCTTGCTAAGAAGAGTCAATATTATAACAATATATATACTTACTAGATATATTTGGTTGAAAAAATTGTAATGTGTCACATAAACTCAAAGATGCGAACTGGTTGCCTACATACAATAGGAGACTGCTGCAAGCAGCTTGTTGCTTCATGAAGATATATCGTGATAGATGTTCTACTTATTTGTATGCAATAATTGTTTTTAGGTCGATTTCAGTTAATGTTAATATCAATTTGAATCTTCGCCCTACATACCTTCTCACTATAGCTGTCCATAGAACTGAAAAATATCAATCTTGTTAACTTATCAAATGTCTGAAGTAATTAACTCGCTTGAACCTGAATTCTTTTATTAAGCTTTGTGGAATTCAAGAGAAAATATAGAATGTATCTCCTTTCTCTGCAAAATATAAGTTGATTCCTGATTCTATTTTCCTTAGTCTGCCGAGACAACATAACCGGACCTTTTTGTAGGTTTTTGTAATTTTTGTGTTTGTTGATATTACGAAACATCTTAAGCTATGTAATCAAATTTACTTTGTCTAAGGTTGGCTGGTAGAGCAGCGTTTGCAAAACCTCACCTTCGATTCAGGCATCTGTATTACGTAACTGTTAAGGGGTTTGGCTAGAAATCAATATCCCTTAGAAAGGGCAGGTTAGAATCCTACCAACTGCGATGTCTTTTTCTTTGCAAATTAATATACTATGCATTATTAAGTGCTTTGTTTGACTGTTTCAATCTTCTTAAAGACGTTAAAAAGACTTTCTTCTGTAATTTATCTACTTACAATTCTATTTGAAAATGCCAAAAATTTCTTTAATTAGAATGGGGCCACCAATGTAATGAACTGAAAACAGCTAGCCTTTCTGATATAAAGACATAAGACTCAGTTCATCGGAAAGTACAGAAGGAAAAGCTAGAAGCTAATAAAGAAATGTTCAAAATTAGGCAATTAGACAAATAATTATTAACATAGTTCTTTTGGGAGAAACTAGTATACACATAAAGAGTGGACAGCTCGTACTATGATATACTACGCAGAATGACCCAGAAGTAAGCGCTAAATAAAACCTCATAAAAGGAGCCAGTGAGTTAACACAATGTCTGAAATAGTTGTAAAAGTTAGCTTATGCATTGCTAACTTAAAATTCTGTAAAGGAGTTTACAGGGAACTTCCCTCACTGGAATTACTTCAATTTGAAAAAAAATGTAGTTCGTTGGGATTCGAATTCTCAGACGAGTATTTCGAGCCCAGTTTCTAGTTCACCGCTCGCGTCCGCCGTTTGAACAACAGTGCTAGAAATGTACGAGTTTCTGCTGCGTTATCAAGACACCATACTATTTTCTCCTGAGTTATGTGCAAATTACTACTTTTATCTATTTCACAGTTAAACAAAAATAAAGAGAATTTACATAATTTCTTTGAACTGATAACCCTTGATGTATTTCGCCAAAATTTTCGTCGTTTCATGCCAGCTCGACATATAATTCGCATGAAAAATATCGTGTTCTTCCAAGAAATAGTTTTTCAGTTATACAGCCAATAGACAGACACACAGACAGATAGATAGACAGATAGACAGACAGACCGACAGACAGACAGACAGACAGACAACAGACAGACAGACAGACAGACAGACAGACAGACAGACAGACAGACAGACAGACAGACAGACAGACAGACAGACAGACAGACAGACAGACAGACATACATACAGACAGACAAACAGACAGATAAATAAACGGAATTGATCAACCTGTTTTTGTGTCATCTAAGGACCCTGAAAAGTGAAGATCTAAAGAAATCTCGGAAAGTGATTTTTTCGCGATTACAATACTTCTTTCGTCTTTTAGACGATGAAAGTAAAAATGATTAACGTTTTACGTAAAAATGCAGTGGGCTAATGCCTTTTACTTTACTGTTGTTGACCTATTATTATTTGTTGATAACTATAGCAATATTATAAAAATCTTCTCACATTTGAAAGTATAGTATGATCAAAAATTATTTTCATGGAGTACGACCATGGAATACTTCCTAATTTATGAATGGAACTATAACTCACTTACAAAGAAAATTGTCAAATTTTGACATTAAGTAGAAACGTAGTCGTATTCATAAATTGGGAACTATTTCCTGACATACTAGATGAAAATAATTTTTGATCATACTTTACTTTCTTAGCAACTATATCTTTTCGAAAGCCGTTTCGTTTAGATCGGATGAGGGGTTTTTAAGAGAAATTTTAAAATTCTCAAAATAGAAGATTTTAAATCTTTTTGGGTAAGCCTTATCTTCAGGAAGCTGTAGCTTTTTTGTGCATTTATTTCTGGAACACTGTTTACATATTTGTGTAAGTAACATATGAGCAAATGAAAATGAAATGAAGCTTGGCTTTGAAAAAGTTAAGTAATGTGCTCTATTACTTCTGATATTTTCAATTTAAATATTACAGTTATTACAATAGTAGAAGAGTCAAGTTGTTTGAATTATCAAATTTTAAATAACAAATATTTAATCAAGAACAAAAAGCTTTTATAATCGAAATTATTGATGTAACACATGTAACATTGTTTAAGTGTTGGCTTTTATGTTAATATTCAAATACAATTTTGACATGACAGTCGGTGACAGTTATGCAATAATTTAGGTTATGTATGTGTATTTCATTCTAGAAAATCAACATAATGAGAATTAATAATCGACATATGTTTCAATTTGCAAATGTTCACATGTTAGTTAAAGTACCTTATCTCTAATTATCGCTATTTTACTATGATATATAGCAATTAAGCAAACGTTCATTTAAGTCTATATTTAGAGAATGTTTCAAGTTTTGCCTTATAAAATTGTTGAGTTATATCACATTTTGCATGTCTTTTAAAAAGTGTAGACTTGTTTTTACACAGTGGGTAACTCAAAAGCTGATTGTTATACTGTTCAAAATAATTGATTTTCATAATAGCTCGACATACACAATATATACATTATATCTATTTGAATGGTTCGAGTAGAACACTCCAATTTTACCTTTAAGTGGATGTTTCAATCCGCTAATGTATGCTTTTACCACACAAATTTGACAATAACGATTAAAAAGTAATTTTTATGCATACATCTACTTGTTTTTACGCAACATTGATTACTTTAATATTGATTTTACTTCGTCGAGGCTAAACTTAATTTATATACATAACATTTTCTGGGTCCTTTTAGTGGAAAATATTATGCATGCCGTTTCCTAACAAGTTAATTTGTTTGAGCACAAACACTAGTCTTTTCATACATTTTATATTGGGTTGAGCTTGAATCATCGCATACCAGGGGTGGCCTAGATTAATAATAAATTGAGTCGGCTGTAAAATATTTTCAAATAGTAGCCAATGAAGCAATGGCGTAGAATATGATAACGATAATAAAATTAACTAGATAAGATACTTTAGATATCACTGATTATGACAAATATTTTGGTAAGACAATCACATACGAAAGCACGTTGCTCAAATCCAAATGCCAGATAGATATCGATATATCGGTTTGCCTCAAATTGTATGGAACATTGATCATAAGTGTGCTAGACAGTAATTGACATATAGTTTACTTGTTTTCTAGCTTTCAAAATAATTATTGCATTTTCCATTTCGGTTAATCTTATGGAAAATAGTATGTGAACCTTTTCCAACTCATATAATTGCCATGTTTTCTACAACTTGGGGCAAGTTGTATTTGTAATGTAGCAGAAAGAAAACCGCTAATATAAACCAATAGCAGAGGTAACAAACTAATATAATTAGTCCATTTACTAAAGGAAAAACGTTCTAACTTCGTTGACTTAAAACCGATTTTGAACATTTTTTTTTATTATTTCGGAAAAAGTCTATAGAAAAATTCCCCATAGGTGAGAAGGTGTGCTTTTTATTTTTTCAATTGTTATTAACAAATAAGTGTTTTTTAATATATTCTTAATTAAAAAAAATATAACTTCTTTATTTATTTAAACCATTGCCTGACATTTGATAACATAAGGTTTTTGAGTTCACAGATTACGAATCTGGCCTCAAAATTGGTCTAAAAACAAAAATGGCGTCCACAAAATGGCGTCGAAGGTCTAATTTTTTATTTTCTTTTTTTAATTTTTATTAGATGCCTAGGGGTTTTTGGGGTCGCTGATTACGAATTTAACATTAAAACTCAACCAAAATAAAGAATGGCGAATCCAAAATGGCGAAAAAGCTTAATTTTTTTTTATTCGGACTTTAGTTTTTAGCTATGCTATAGGGTTTTTTGGGTCGCTGATTTCAAATTTTATGCTAAAATATATCAAAAATAAAAAATAACTCCTTTAAAGCACCAAAATAGCTTCATTTCTGAATTCCGCACGTTGCCTTATATATAGGGATTTTGGACACAGTCATTATAAATATAGCATTAAAAGGTTCATTTTTATTGTGTACGATTATTATTATTATTATTATTTCATAAACATTATATACAACTAACATTCTAAATTGTTAAATTAACTCAAATTTAAATAGATTAAATACATTTAAATATATCATACGAATACATATACATTCCAACGCCTAAAAATGTGTTTTCTACGACCTCTTTGTACAATTTCCAAAAGATATTTCTGAATTAAAATCTTTTTCTGTTTGTGACCGACGCGACGGAGGAATGTTATTACATAAAAACAAATGGCAACTTGTTCAACAGTATGGTGCAATTTTAGATATATTAATTTTATTGTACGTAATTATGGAAAAAAACAAGTGTTTTTGTCGATTATCAGAAACATAGAATAAAATCTGCTGAAAGAGACCGACGTCTAAAAACGAAAACTGCACCAGATATTCGATTTGAAAGAGACAGGATTTTAAAGTTGTATTAAGAAAAAATTCTGGCAAATGTCGTTCATGTCGTTTTATTAATTTTTTAAAAGAAACTTTAGCTGCAAATAATATCCTTGATCTCAAGCTGAAAGTGATGCTGATCAGTTAATAGTTACAACAGCTCTCAATGCATCAAATAAAAACATAGTCGTAGTATCAGAGAGTATAGACGTATTACTTATATTAGCAGCTTTAGTTTCATGCTGATAAATATATATTTTTTTAAAACCTGCCAAAAATAAAGAAAATAAAAAAATACCTTCTTCTAAAAGCCTGAAATTTGAGCATCTCAATAAATTGTAGTGAGCATGTTCTTTCTGTACATGCTTTAAGTGGATGTAACACTTCATCATGTTTTAACAGAAGAAAGAAAGATTCTTCTTCTTCTTGTTCAGGTGCTTATCATATTTCGTATGTTTGCCATTAACACGGCTATCTTCACTTTATTGGTTGCAATCCTACATAACTCATTGGATGATTTCCCATACCACGCCCTTAGGTTTTGCAACCAAGATATTCTTCCGCGTCCTGGTCCACGTTTGCCATATATCTTGCCTTGTATAATAGATTGTAGTAGGATGTACTTATTCTCATTCCTCATTATATGTCCGAGGTATTGGAGTTTGCGTATCTTGGTGTTGTCCATGATCTCTTTACTTTTTTTTCATTCTCTCCAGAACTTTAATATTTATTACATGGTCTTTCCATAATATCCGCAATATTCTCCGGTATAACCACATTTCAAAGGCTTCGATTTTTTTTGTGATTGTTTCGTTAAGTGCCCAGGACTCGACCCCATAGAGCATGCGAGTTTTGGTGTCAAGGTGCAGATTATGGCTTTTGAATATAGTTTAATATATTGAAGATGTATAAGGATGAACAAGACGAATAGGACCGGCACCTTATTAAAGATCCACATGGATAAGTCCTAGTAAATGAAGCAATGGTTATGTTCAGGAAAGAATAAATTTGTCAAAATATTTGAAAATAGCAGTAATTTGCAACAGACTGCAAAAATTTATATTAAAAAATTTTGGTATTAAATGTATGCTTGCAATGTATGGTGCAAAGAAAGGTAACTGCTTAAACTCTTACAGAAATGTTTAAGTGATTGAAAGTTTTTTATTATTCATATACCGCAAGGTAAATGAGGTTACAGACAATACAATACATATATTTTTTAAATAAAAACATTTTGAATTTTGGGTTTGATTCTTTTATTAAGGCGTCTACTAAAAAAGTAGCGTTAATTTAGTAGAATTGTGCCCTACGATGGATCCAGCAGAACAACATTTAAAACACGTGTATTTGCAAACACAGTTGTGGCTGGGAAACCAAGATATTTCAAGGGAAGATTGGGGTTGGAAATATGATACAGGAAAGTGTTTTCCAATCCTAATGACACAAGAACCAGATCCACAAAACATCTTAAAAATTATTTTTTTGCAACTACAACACTAGTTGCGGGCCAGCTTGTGGGTATAGGAAAAGTGGCCTTTAGGCTCAGCGGCTTGCGGTGAATGTGGAGGAAATAGTTGCCTTAATTCACGACCGGCAGTGTCAATGGAAAAAGTAGAGGAAGAAGAAAATAAAGGTAAATAATTTTGTTTTTTGTTTTTAAATGCATCTTGGGTTAATTTTAGTAAATCAATTAAATTATAATATCTTGAATATTCATTTAACTCTTCTATCATTTGTTTCCACCATTTTTCAGACACCGTTTTTCATTTTTGATAAATTTTAACATAAAATTTGGGATGAGCGACCCAAAAAACTTCTAGGTATAGGTATAAGAAATTAAAAAAATACCCCTTACCGCCATTTTGGATCCGCCATTTTTTGTTTTAGTTAAGTTTTAATGTCAAATTCGTAATCAGCAACCCCAAACCCCCCAGATTACTAATAAAAATTTAAAAAAAATAAAATAAAAAATTAGACCTTCGACGCCATTTTGTTTTTAGACCTATTTTGAGGCCAGATTCGTAATCTGCGACCCCAAAAACCTTATGTTATCAAATTTCAAGCAATTGTTTAAATAAATCAAATAGTTATACATTTTTTAATTAAGAGTATATTAAAAAACACTTATTTGTTAATAACAATTGAAAAAGGAAAAAGCACACTTTCTTACCTATGGGGAACTTTTTTATAAACTTTTACCGAAATAATAAAAAAAAAATGTTCAAAATCGGTTTTGAGTCAACGAAGTTAGAACTTTGGAGAGTTTTTAGCGTTTAGAAAATGGACTAAATAGAAAGTAATAGAAAGAGTGACGTGAACTACATGTAAAGTAGCAACTATATATATCAATGGGCCATTATCAATTAGTAATAACAAAATTACTTGCAAAATTTAAAACCATCATATAAACCAAATCATTGTCCAGTGAGCGGCATACCAAATTATAGATTTAGTTATCTAAAGCAACAACATAGTTTCATACGTGATTACCTTAAATAATAGTTTGTTCTTTACATATAAAATTCATATCATTTCCATTAACATAAAATAAGATACTTCTAGAATATTTAAAGTTGACGTTATTGAAACATACTATACAGGATGACATTGTTTTTATATTTCTAGCTGGGAGGGCAGAAATTGCTGTACCATATCAGGACATAAAAAACTGATAGTGCTTATATGCTACTAGAAATTTTACTAGGTCATAAACTACACGCAATGAACAGGTGATAGACTTGTTCAGATAGGCGTAGCCATGAAAATAAAATCGTATTTGCAATGACAGAGTAAAATAATATTCCTGGACATAGGCAGGTCATCTTTTTTGAAGACCCAAGTATGTAGGAGACATAGGTTTAAAAATAGCGGATTCTGAAGGGTATTGAACATACATACGAATCCAGTAGAGTTAACAGAGTTAAAATGAAACACTACTTTAATAGAAAATATTTTTGAAATAGTAGGAAAAGGTAAAGATGTTGAGCTATTAATAGCAGCAATGTATGTTCAAGTGGGTTTGATTCACTAAATTTCTCTAAATCATGGATGAACAAATATCACTATGAGAGAATAAAATCGACTATAGTAACAAATTACTGCCCCAACATAATAGCAAACGAAAAGAAATCATATATTTTACACATTTTACAATCGGGCTAGGTGTTGATTCTGTAAATATCACAAAAACTCAAAGCAATTTTTTGCGCGATGTGAATTTAACATCTAATTCGATGTAGAATGCAGTCATTTTCGAACAACGGCTGAAAGAATAATATTTCTTCTATGGTACGAAGGAATTATTTTTCGCACGCTACATTAAATATCCAATCATCAGTTAAACTTATCGCTGCTCAGCTTTAACGTTTGTAAGCGATTCTATCTTAGTGCGAATAATGGTTTTTTTTCTGAGTTTTCCAAAGTCAATGCTGAAGTGGAGACGAATAAATTGTACACGTAAATTCCTTGCAAAAAGGAAACTTTTTGGTGTAACATTTTTGTTTTTGTTTTATGAGATGCATCAATATAAAGCTACAAGGAAATATCGCGAAATAAAATTGTAAAAAGTTTGAAGCAGATCGTTGGGTTGATTCAAAGCTAAATATGTATAAGTGCTGTGATAAACGCTTAATACGAGTATACTCGTATTACTTATAATTACAAAAATAGGTTACATTGATCATGTGAAATTTAAAGAATGTAGCGACTGCTGGATTCTACAGCGACTACTCGTTCATATTTTTTAGGCAAGTAAACATTTAGCGATTAGATTCATGCTGTTTATTATTTAGTTTATTATACAAAATGTTAAATTTCGTGTTCTAAACTACTAGCTAGTTTTCATAAATGTGGATCTTGATTTAAATAAACTGCTCAACTACAGGTCTAAAGAGTAGCTTCAGCACTGCGAAAACATTAAGTATTATAGTGCACCCAGAATGTGTAGTTCAAAACGTGACCACCGAACTTCTGTAGATGGCGCCAAGTGGACAAGCCGCCACTGTGCTAAAATGCTTGGAAATTTTGCAAAGTGGAAAATCGCCACCTTTCGCCAAAACCAAATAGCGCATGAAGGTGCTCGGGACCTTAGCAACAACTTTGCCCTCTTCCAAAATTTCGATATCTGTAGCCGTTCGAAAGTTACAGACGATCCAGACAGACGGACGGACGGACAGACGGACGGACGGACGGACGGACAAAACGTTCGCATAAGTACGCTGAAGCTACTAATAATTAGAAAAACGTATGAGCTTAATTCGAGTTTCAGAAAATTGTAATAGCCCTGCCGTTAAAACCAATACTTTAAATAAATACGTCTCGTACGCTTTAGTATTTTAATAATTATTTGCCCTTGCTTATTCAGCTAGCTAGCTTAGTATACATAAAACTCTTTTACTACTCCAATCGTAGTTACAAACGATTACGATATGCAAAAAATGGAAATCTGGTCTGCATGTCTGCACCTGTAGAGTGGAAGATGTTTCTAAAACTATGAGAGTTAAGTAAATATCGTGTATATAAGAGTTGTAGATACTAATGTGGTGCACATTACCGAAATAGTTTTTATTATACAGGGTGGCTCAAAAAGGTGAGGCGAATAAAACCTACTCTGTTTCTAATAGAATGCCCTATATTTGCGCAGCTTAAAAGTTTTGCACTGATACTAATAACTTCGATATACAGTTGTATGGGTCTAACGTCAATTGTCTTGTAAATATTCACAATTTTATGCAAAAAAAATGCTGAACTTTAGGCAGCTGCTGTAAGTAACAGAAAACTATTGTATGAAAGAAGATATTACCAAAAAAAATTATGTTTGTCGTGAACTGCATTTCGAGTGTAAAATGGTGATTTTGGGAATTATAATGCTCAACATTTGCAAATTTAATTATCTATATTATTTTTTCAAATAGAACGCCCTGTATGTTGTAAATTTGCAATCTTGGTTCCGCGTTGGACAACTCGAAAGAAAGTATTTTCGGAAGGCGTTTGACAATCTGGAAAGCTTTCAGAATACATACGACTTGCACGTGCAGCGCTTTCTTCAGCAACTCCATACACAATAATCATATCTACATATCCTTCGTTACTATAGTTGTATAGTTAGTCATTTAAGTTGCATTAAACACTTACTAACTGATGTATCTTAATTTTGACGTTTAAATGAATCAACATTCAAACAAATTTCTACTGCTACTTGTTTTTTAGTTATTATTAAATAGTCAGCGGTTCTCCATCAGTGAACCACCAATTTTTAAGCATTTGAACGAGAAATTTAAATAGCCGTAAGAGTTATGTTATCTATTTTTTATTATTTCTTTTTCACTCAACATTGTTTAGCTAACTCTCACATATCCCCTGCTTGAACTTAAAACGTAAATTACTACCTCAGTTTGTAAAGAATTCTCATTGGTTTATTCAACTTTAACTTACTGCTACCTTCTGGGTGTTGGGTTTTGGTCAGAAGTTTATTAAGAAAATAACTTTATTTTGGTTCCCTCTAGCTACCCTTTCAGTCTCCTCCGTGTGTTATGAAACACCCTGTATATAATACATTCCCGGTGTCTAATCACGTGAGTTAGGTAATTTCCACTGTATTTAAAAAAAGTGTACATAGTTTCTATTCAGATAAAATGTACTACTTCTTTCTGGAAAGCTCAAAGGTATAAAAGGTTTGCTTTTTTAACCGTAGAGTTTACCTTTATAGAAATCAGGATATTACTTTAAAATGTTATAGGAACTATGAAATTCAAGTAAATTGTATATGAAAAACATAGAAGTAAACAAAATAGGTCGGTAAATCTCTAAAAGTTAATATTAAAAGAGAGAAAAATTTATATCAGGTTTATTATATATAAAAGCATTAATGCAAGGAGAATAATTGACGTATTTTAATCCAACGGCCAGTATAGACACGAAGGAGTTTCGTGCTGGTACTCTTTCTTTAATTTTTAGATAATAATAATAATAATCTTTATTTAGTTATAAACTATTTTAAGATTTACAGTTGTTTACATATTTACTTAACTAATAATTTTTCTTAACATAATCGCTTAGTTTTTTTTTAAACTCATAGATATTTTTAGTTCCTTTAACTTCAATTGGAAGGTTATTATAAATTTTGAAGCCTTTATAAAAGAAACAATTTTGGGAACTGCTTTTTGTAAATTTGGGTAATCTAACATTCTGCTTATTTCTAGTACTATAATTATGAATATCACAACCATAAACTAAGTGTTGGGTCATATATTCAGGTAACAGGTTATTGACTGCTTTAAAAACTAACAACAAAGAATTGAAATAAATACGTTGCTTCATACTTAGCCATTGTAAACAATCTAGCATCGCAGAAATTCTTGTATATTTCGAACAGCGTAATATGATACGCATGACTCTGTTCTGCTGTTTTTGCATTCTAGCCAATTCTTGTTCATGACATAAAAATAATATACTAGAGCAGTAATCGAAATGCGGTGCGATGATTGTTTTGTAAATCATAATTTTAGACTGTATACTAAGCTTATTAGAAATTCTACTGAATAAGCCTATTTTCTTAACTACCTTTTTAATTACATAATCTACGTGTGCTTTGAAGTTTAATTTATCATCTATAATTACTCCTAAATATTTAACTTGAGATACCTTCTCTATTTCTAAGTTATCAATTTTTATTTTATTAACCGATTCTGCATTAGTACCTGATAAAATTATTGCTATTAGAGACGAAATGATTTGAATTTTTAATTACGTATGTAAATATTTCTATATAGAAAATGTCGTGTTGGCAGGTTCTGCGCTTTCATATCAAAGCCGTGAATACAATTAATAGGTAGGCAGAAATATGTGAAACATTATGTAACAGTTGAAACGGGAATTTGGTTCGTTTGTCTAGATGGTTTATTTTCACATTTGTAGATATGACCAGTTTTTAGATGCATTCGTTTTTATTGTTAATTAGGCTAACATGTTGTAAGTTACCATAAGATAAAGTGCGAGTCCGACCCTCTAGTCTGTCCATAAATGCGTGTGGGTGTCACTCTCAGCCCGTGTAAAAGTAACCACGTTTATGCCTATGCATAGAAGTAACGCATTTACCTTGTCTGTCAAGTCACATAAGTTTCCACTTTTATGACGTTTGAAAATAAAAATATTTAGTGGCAGCATTTTTAAGTATAATTTTAAAGCTATTGCCAGAGTTTTCATATTTCACACAGACCGAATTAATTTAGTCTCCATATAAACATCTCCTGTATGCAACTGTTGTGAAGTTATTTTGAATTTTACTTGCTAATGTTTATACTCCAACACTACATACAGCCCGTCAAGCGAAGAAGTTAAGCCAAAAAGCTTTTTTGAATTCACAGAGCATATTAGATGATTGATGAATTAGTTATCACACTGATGTTTTTGTAGTCTTAGTGTCAAGGTATCACGAATGGTTCTGGGAAAAGAATTGATAAATACATAGGTTGACGATATTTTATTGAAGTAGTGACAGGGGTATGCAATTTTATTCATTACATAAAAGGAACGCAATCCACATTTAAATTTATTCAATGTATTATCATTATTCCAGTATTAGCTTATTTCATACATTTCCGTAACATTTACAGAATGTTTATTATTATAACTTAAACTGTTACGTAATTTTGGAGTAAATAAAAGTTTTTACAACTCGTGTATGTTATAAACCAAAAATAATTCTACTAAAACTGGTATTTGGGTAATTCAACTAGTATACTGGCGATTTGGTATTGCTTACATTCTTTTAGTATGTTTATTTTTAAAAACAGTACTGAATGTATCTAAGCTCTAATGATATTTACATAATAACATGTTACTATACAGCTAAATTACTTTTTTTCTATTGCAAATGTTAAAGTGTGCTTTAGTCGACTCAAAACAAAAGGTGAAGTGTTACTTTAACAGCAAGGGTAGATAAAGTAGCACTTTAACATCAAGGGTAGATAAAGTAATTTAATTTTCTAACTTTTATTTACTTTCATTAGATTCTTTTGAAATTGTTAAAGTTCTTGCTATAGAAAAGAATTTGTATTTTACACGACGATAAAGTTATTACTATCCACTCTTGAATCATTAAACGGTTCACTCGTGGATAAAATTTAACTTTATCGTCTTGTATAATAAATTACTATTATTTGAAATCGGCATTAAAGTACCTCGAAATCGCCATTAAAATACGATAAATAGGCAATAAAGTAAGTAATTAATCGTTTTACGATTTTTTTGTATGTGGAGAGGCGACAGATAAACGTCAACCGACGTTAACATAACCTACAAATGTTGGTTAAAATGTTGTAATTTCACGATTTCTCGATTTCAAATAAAACATAATCCACTCCTCGTCACTGAAGTTCCTTTTATCCCTCATGTGGTTTATTTGCCTTGCCCTACGGGCCTCGGCAACTAAATCCACATTCGTGATAAAAAGGTAAACTTCAGTACTTTGATATACAAACTACTATTTCTGCCTAACACCTCCTTATTATAACGCTATAATTGCCGATTTCAGTTGAATTATATTCCTCATAAACCACACGTAGCTCTATCTCTAGGTGAGTTTTTTAGGTGTTACAAGGCGATATCTTTGAAAATTGTGTAACACGTTTTCATGAATTTTTAGGGAGCTAATGGGGGTTGGGGGGGGGGAGGGCGGGGGGTCCGCTTTGACTGCTTAGTAGTGACACCTGAAATGTTAGAACGGGTACAAAACTCATTTAGAAAGAGTTAGAAAGTGTTTTGGAAGTTGGAGGGGGACATTTCGAAAAACTTTTCAAGCATGACAGAAGATAAATAAAAATAGAATTAAATGGTAAATATATTAAAATTCGACCGTTACCCCTTACCTTTCAAAACAGCGAGAGAGGGGGTAAATATTAAAAATATGTTTAAATATGTCCATCCATCTCCCAATTACATCACCAAAATGTTATGACAATATTTTAAACCGTTTTCGAGATATCGTCTTGTAACGCTTTAAAAGCCTCACCTAGTGTGTACAATAACTCACATGACGTCATTTTTACTTTCAATTTTCAGTGCTACTAAAAATAATTCATTCGAAAAGGACTCCCGTCATTGTAATATAACTAGGCTCCGGGCAGATCTCATAATATCACAATAAATTTACAAAACTGCAATAGTTGTCCAAAGCAAACTTTGATTTAAAAAGCATAATATATATATAAACTTACAACAGTTTTATAAAATTTTAACATGCTTGCAGAATTTTCGGAAACATTTGCAGCTGTACAGTTGGTGAGGAACGCGTGACTATCTTTGTATAGTATTAGAGCAATCATGCCATAACTTGACCCGCTGCACCACATGTAGTTATGCTGAATTTTTACACTAAGATAATAATTAATAACCCCACTCGTAGTTTTATTATCCATTTAGGGGTTTCACGAAAATAAATGTAAATTGTAGTATAGTGAGAGAGGAATAATTATTCAATTACTTATGCACTATTAACGGTTACACACAAGCAACTTCGAACTATTTTATAATTATTTAAAAAAACACAGAAATATTTTAGATATAAAGCAATAGGGCAGAAATATTTATTACAATCATTCAATACATTGAAAAGTCAAAGAACAGTTGATGCTACTGACGGCAATCTTTACTAAATTTTGATTTTCTCAAAAATATTCAGCTTGCATCATTGAATAGTTGTTTGAAACTGCTTAGCATTAAATCTGCCCGGACCATAAATATAACACTTTTCCACTAAATAACTATTATCTTGCAACAGAGGCGAATTACATTGTATGAAACAGATCCCTTGTTGTCTAAGAATGCTTATCTTACAACCTTGAAGAACAAGGAAGCTATTGTTTAAAGTGCTGACTCTGTAACCTTGTATGCACCCTGTCACGTGTGCATCCTCGGACGATAAGCTTATCTTAGTTGATTAGAAATATATAAGCTAGTGCATAATATTTTATCTTTAGTTCTTAGATTACAAGTGTACTAATGACTAGCTCCTAGTTACCTAGTTCCTAGTTCACATGTTAGATGTAAGAAATTGTCTGACTGTGTCTTTGTGCTCCAACGTGTAGGATTGCCGTTGTAAAATAAGCGTTTTTTAATAAAGTCGTTTCGACGGCCTTTTTATTTAACTGGGGGTTGACATACTTTATGTAACCGTTTTCAGTAACTTAAAAAAAGCTTTTATTCACAAGTGACTAACCATTAGAATGAAATTCACATCAATTAAATGGTGATGCAATGTGTATTTTTACTTGACTTATTCTCCATTGCTAGTACCGTTTTCGTACTTTCCTATAAAGTAAAACGTCGTATATCATACGCTGGTGAGAATTACCACATTTGTGCATACTCAAACGGTAAAAAGAAAACTTAGTAATGCAAATTATATCAATTTTCAAAGAAAGAGACACAATGTAGCTGGTGGGATTTGAACTATACACTCAGAAACTTATTTATAGGCATACACCTTCCGCGCTACAGTAAATTGCGCTGCCTGACCTATTTGCTTATCGGTACGTTATAAATGACACGCTGACGACAGGACCGATGACTGACGAACTGGGTCCGATTGGCGCCGATGAAAAGACGAAGCAGACAGGGACGCAGGGAGAGACGCAGGCACATCACACGTTCAATGGATTAACATAATATACTATTACTTGACTATTTGAATAGTCAGCGTTGCGTGGGACAAAATTTAGTTGATCCAATAACTATATCTTCACGAGCAAAGTACTCTTAAACTTGGTTACAGAGGTGTCGTTATCTTAAGAGGGCGTTTTGCGAAAATTTTTAATTATCTATATCTATTTCGATATATCATGGTCTGTTAAGCAAACAACCTGTGACTTTTATTGTTTATCTGTGCAGCCATCTGATATTAGTTTATTTAAACTTAAAAAACTTTAACTACTATAAGGTGTTGAAAATAAATATTGTAACGAACCCTGTAGACCCTTCTTCTATGGTAGATACATTTGTCATCCGTAAAAATCTAAGGATGCTCCGCTAACACCGTGACTGAAATTACTTTTTGTATTTTTATCGTTTCTTCAAGAGACCAGGCCACTATTTTATAAAACAACTTTGCAACTTTTCACTTTGCAGTTTTTAAATTATAAAATTAAAGGATTCTGTATTTAATGAAATATAACTTTGCTGGTTTTCAGCTGTTCACTTGCACTTTGCATAATCCTGATGAAACCTTACTTTTCAAGTTTTTAAAAATATTTTTATGTAGTAGAAATTCAAAATTGCAAAGTGCAAAGTGAAAAGTTGCAAAGTTGTTTTAGGAAATGGGGCCCAGATTTTAGAAATGGAAATACGTGTATCTAAACACGCTGTTTGACCCACGTTTATACGGCTTGTTATTTCAATCGTCCATTGTTGCTAGTTAGAGAACATTTTGCCAAAATCAATTTGTTGTTGTTTTATGTTTTCGTTGTAAATGCAACTGGGTTTGTGTTTTAATAATTTGCAATATTACCTTCTTATATGGCGAGAACTGAATCATTTGGCTTCGATTTCTATGCCTATATAAAATAGCTAAAATTGAAGTCAAGCTGTATTCTGACCAACAATCGATCACGGGCTGATACCATTATATGCTTTTAATTAAAGCAGACGAAATTAATTAACTATTCCATCGAAACACCCTTCGATGTTGTTGTTGTGGTGCTAAAGTATGGTGTCGTTACACAGGTCATTCCTTCGCGCCTGCCTATCCACATATATTTTATTTGACGGGCATTGTGGCGTCACAACTCAACTTGCTAACATACAACAGCAATAATGTAACAAAATTGAAAACACATTTTTGAGTAAAATTCTGTTCAAAGCTCATGGCAACAAGTTCAGTTTTAAATATAAGTTCTGTTGGTAGCAAATTCAATAATATGAGCTAAAAATAAGATAAAAATGCATGTAGGCTGAAAGATATTATCGAAAACTTCGCAAACGGTTTTTCATATATCCTCGATTCATTTTCAGGCATTGTCTAAATTAAATAAAATTGTATTGGAAAACTGCTGACTTCGAAATATTGTACAAACATTCTGCGTGTGACGTGTAGAGCCTTGAACTAATTGAAATTTTATTATGGTGGCTCTCGTTTAGGTCCTATGGGAAATAATAAATGAAATTCGCCAACTTTCTTATTAACTGATCGATTTATATAAATTACGCTACTGAAAACGTTACAATCGAAAGAATAAGAAAGGGCGCAAAGTGCGTAACAATGAAACCTATAGTTTCCCTTGGCTATGTGATGCTGAAGCCTTTGAATGGTGAACTATAAAACGAATTAACCATTGTTCTAATTAAGTTTGGGCCTTTCACGTGAATTTAAAGGAATCAGCATGGGGTTTAAACGGAAAATCGAAACCTTCGAAACTCTGTGAACCCTGCGGATATCCTCTCAAATCCCCGATGGGAAAATTTATTATGCTAAAGCTCCCGGAAATCACTAACTCTCAGAAATCAGTTATTTTTGAAGTGACATTTTTCAAAGGCCCGTACATTTCGAGATTAATTCTGGCGAACAATGAGTAAAGCGTTCAGTTGTTTGTATGTCTGTTGTTAGGGCAAGATTAATGATTAGAGATTCCAACTTTCTAATTATTATATTTCTTTAGAGCTTTCGAAGTGATTAAATAAATTCATTGTTTAAATTGAATTGCTCTTTGAGATCGATGCCGCTTGACCTGAAATGTGAATTTGCTAACCCCTCATTTTGTATGTACTATCGTTGCCAATAAAAAGTGGAGCAGGGAATATTGTTTGTTGTATTATTTTCCATAAAAATAGCATTCCTTAATCAATAGTATTATTTATTGTAATTCTCTAAGCATTTGCCAATTTGAACAGAGGAAATATGAAACAAGTAAAAAACAAATAGCATAATTAAGACTCCCTCTATTTTAGCTATCGCAGAAACCGTACGTACAGTCGTGTTCAAATAAATCTGGGACAATGTTTTTTTCATTTGTAGATTGAGTTAAGAACTGAAGGATATCTCCATGGATTTCCTGCTGTCAGAAAGAGTTATATTAAACTTTGACAGGTAAATGAGATCTGTACTCTTTCTGATAGCAGAAAATTCATGGAGATATTCTTCTATTCTTAACTCAACCTACATATGAAAAAGCATTGTCCCAGATTTATTTGAACACTACTGTACATGGTGGAAAACCTGAGTTTTGTATGGTAACATTCAACAGTTACGTGCTATATATATACTAGGGATGCTAA
The DNA here is from genome assembly GCA_940337035.1 of Agriotes lineatus. NCBI lineage: Eukaryota > Metazoa > Arthropoda > Insecta > Coleoptera > Elateridae > Agriotes > Agriotes lineatus. The sequence goes on along the minus strand of OW679195.1, from coordinate 146,587,869 downwards.
TGCTTTACTTTATTATATTGCAACCATGTCGAATATACAAAATTAAATGCATTTTGATGTAGGAAAATCTAGCTATATAATTTTTGGAAAACTTTTTAAATATTTAGTAGGTAGGTATACACTTTCGATACATTAGTTGTTGAGGTGCACATATTAAGTGACCGGTGCAGATTAGTTGCTTCTGTATCCCAATTAATCCTTTAATAAGTAAATTCTAGGAAATCTGAAGATGTATCGCAGATGTCCCGAACTTCACTCTGTAGATCCTTAATTCATCACAACGCCACATCTCGGATTGAACTTGCCTAATGAGTGAGGAAACGCAGCTTCGCTTAAATCGGATTTATTACTAAAGTTAGGTTCCAGTTGGAGTTACTGTTGGCAGTTCAACCGAGATATTTACACAAGTAATATTTTGCTTAGAAACAACTAGCGGTTATTTTCATGAAGCGGATGTGTTTTGCCGTTTCATTTCTATGCTAGTACGACTTGAGGTAAATATTTTGCTTGAAATAATAGTATTTTAGCTATCCGGCTTACGTGGAGCAACCAGCATGAAAAGTTAAATTTAAATTAATGTAGTTAAACGATTTACTTGCTTGTTTTTATATGAAGCCGAGGCGAAACAATTGCAAGGAATAGCATAGGTGAAGTTATATTTAAAGTATTATCAATAAGAACCATTCTGTAATCATTACTAAAGCGCTTTTAACTCAAAACACATCCTTGAGGACACAATTTACGTATAAATATCATTTTTGCAAGTAATTACAAGCAGTATATTAGAGATTAGTCTTTCATAAATTTGGTGCTAAATGTATTTATCTTAAATTTGATGAATATAATTATTTGTTGGTAATACGTAGTACACAAAATTTCTGTAATTTAATAAAACAAAGTTTTGTACAACTATTTTTATTACTATGTTTCAAAATATTCGTCCTTAAACTCAATAAATTTACGCATTCGATAAAACGAATTTTCAAAATATAAACTTGAAGTATTGTCATTTTGCAGAACAATCTCACTCCTTGAGAGCCGTAAGCGAGCATTTTGAATAACGTTTTGCAGACGTACTGTTGTGTACAATTCTGCGGTAACCGTACGTTTATTTTCAAGAACGGCAGTTGTGATAGGTCCTGATTTAGAAAAAGGCGGGCAATCATTTTCTTACCAACCCTGTGAGGTCACCTCACTTTAATTGGATTAGGATCTGCTGTGCAGACTTCTGCTTAGATTCGGGTTCAAATGCATATATCCGGTTTGGTCGCCAGTTATTTGTCAACTGCTTTAGACTTACCTTCATCATATTTCTTAAGAGCATTGTTACACTATTCCACGTTGCTGTTTTTGTGCTTCTGTTAAACTGTGTGGTATCCAGCGATAACAGGCTTTTCTTACATCAAAATGATTTTGTAAATTCATATTTATTTCAGTCATCTTAATACCCAAGGTGTTTTTAACAATTTTATATGTCACTCAATTGTCCTCCTGAATAATTCTTCGCACGGCGTCTATGTTTGTTTCAGCAACTGTTGTTGGTCTTTCTTTTCGAAAACCGTCTCTGAGTGAAACTCATTCAATTTTAAATTTATTAAACTAGCTATAAACAGTCCTCTGTGAAGGTGCTTGGTCACCACATGCAGCACGAAGTCGCCCAAAGATTTTTTCGAAGAATGGAAAATTTTAAGGTCATAGTAAATCATGGCTCTAAAATTTTTTCTGGTTAAATTCATTTTTGTTGTACGGCAATTATTTCAAAATTAACTTGTATAATAATTGTTGCAATTATCAAAACTAAATATGCATATTTTATATACAAAAAGTAGTTATTTCTTAAAAAGAAATTCCAAATTCGTTTCCATTTATTTCATCAAAATGAACTGTAAGTAATAAAAGCTACTCTGTGTATGATGTGGTAAAATAATAGTAAAGGCAGTAGAAGATATAAAGTCAACAAAATTTAATAAAATGCAAGTCTTAAACTTTAGTAATTATTTCAAGCAACATATTTCTTAAAACACTAATATGTACGATTGAATACATATATGATATTAAACGTTTAATAGCATCTATACTACTATATTTATGGCAGTTAATTTGGTTGAATTAAAGACATTTATAAGATTTCTAGAAGTAGTTGTATTAATTCTGATAAAAATATTTGAAGAATAAAATTTAAAAATAAAAAATTGTGACAATTAAGATAAAGCTAGAATACGCACATATGTTGATGAAAACCCCTACAAAATTTCATCATTTGGAAGTGATGTAGAGCCGTCGCGTCGGTTCGATGTTACTACTATGTGTACAACTGAGTCTCTGGATAACTTAAAAGTCAGCACCGTAAACCTCCACCATGCAATCCTGACCTAGCATCTTCTGAATTCTTTATATTTTAAAATGCATGAAATTATACTCTCATCATCAGATGAAGTAGTAGACCATTATCAAAAACTGGTTTCTGAAGTAGGTACCTCAGAAATAGTACTGGTTTCATCGACTGAAAAGCTCTGATGGCATCAAAGGAGAATGAAAACAATAAAACATTTGTTATTATACATTTTCTAAAAATTTGCGGTGTCGCCCCTGTATTTCAACCTGAATAATAGCTAACAATATGGCGTATAAGAGATATATCAAACAAATTACCTTTACAATACTGGTTGACTTACTATTTAAATTTAATTTGTTTTTGTCTGTGAACTGTTTCCTATTTTTAAAATTTAACTTAATTACATCAGCAATCAGAATTACAAATATTATGATTAATTAATTGTCTTGAAGAGACTAGCATCCAACAGCGTTGCCTCGCAATCACCTCCACCTAGCGGCCGAGGATATTGGATTCATATTGGTGGTTCCTTATTATTCTGACAGATCGCAGGGTCATTTCTGTTTCAATCGCCGAAAGTTTGGCTGTTGCGTTAGTGGTGCTGTTGTATCGTTTGGATGGCCTATAAGCCTACCATGATGGCTGACCGCTCGGTTTTTAATAACGTCACGCACATATGGGGTGTTGGAGTCCGTATGAAGGGTACGATTTGACACACACCAAGGAGCATCCATAAGAGTTATTAATGTTTTGGACTGAAACCTTTGTATGATGTCTACATTAGAGTAGCTAGAGCAACCCCATAACTCGCATCCATACGTCCAAACAGGGCGTATTATGGTCTTATATAGAAGTAACTTGTTTTCTGTTGCTAGAGGGGACTTCCGGCCTATAAGCCAGTACATTTTTAAAATTTTTAGATCCATCTCCTTTCGTTTTTTTTTTTGTATGTGTTGTCTCCAAGTTAGTCTTTTGTTCATATGTAGACCCAGATATTGAACTTGATCTGACTGTGGTATTGGAACATTATTGATGGTAACAGGAGGACATAGTGCCCGTCGGGGTATAAATGTAATATGTACGGACTTTGCTTCGATGACCTTGATTCTCCATTTCTCTAGCCATTTTTCGAGTAAATGTATGTGGTCTTGCAAAAGGTTTGTTGCAGTTTGGGGATCTTCGTTGCACGCGAGGACGGTAGTATCGTCTGCGAATGTTCCCATTTCAGTGTGCTACTATGTCAGCAGTGAAAAGAAGTACAGCATAGAACCCGAAACACTACCTTGGAGAACCCCAGCTCTAATTGGTTTGAAGTTTGGCTTTCGAATTTTGTTTGAAAATAACGGTTAGAAAGGTAGGATTTAAAGAAAAGATAATACTGATGTGGAAATAATGCTTTGATTTTGAATAGCAACCCCTTGTGCCACACCTTGTCAAAAGCTTGTCGAACGTCCAAAAAGGCTGCTGTGCAGTATATTTTATTTTTAAGTGAGTTTTGGATTATGTTAGTTATACGGTGGCACTGCTGGATGGTCGAATGGTTTCGCCTATAACCAAACTAATGTTTTGGGATCCACTTCTTTAATGATACCGGCTTTATATGTATAAGCTTTTCTATCAGTTTAGATACTATTGATAGTAGACTAATTGGACGATATGACTGGACTTCGTTTGGTGGCTTTCCAGGCTTTAGTATTGCAATAATATGCGGAAATTTTAATTGTGGGGGCCAATATGTTAAACGTATGATTGCGTTGAATAATGCTAGTAATAGTTTTTCCCCTCTCTCTGGAAGCTGTTTAAGAATAGGACCAGTTATCAGGTCGTAGCCTGGTGCTTTCCTGTTGTTCAATGCTTTTATCTCGTTTCGTAGCTCACTAATTGTAAGATCTCATATTGGAGGTGACAGTTGCAATGGAGCTTCAAGGAACGTGTCAACGCTTATATCTATTGTTTCAGAATTCGGCGTAAATACTTCTGCAAGATGTTGCGCAAATAGGTCAGCCTTTTCTTGTTCTGATCTAGCCCACAAACCAGCTGGGTCGCGTATTGGAGGTACTCGTATATGCGGTCTCCTGAGGCCCTTTGTAGCTTTTCAAATACTGTAATCATCCCTGGAAGGGGTAGATACCTAATGGTAAAATGTTTCATTCCTTGCTTCATTTAATTTTCATCTTAGCTCGTTTTACCGTTATAATTGGGTGTACGTTGCCAAATTTCCCTGGCTTTTCTTTTTTCCCTGACCAGCTCCATCACCTCTCTAGGAATATTCTGAGAGTTAGGCTTTTGCTTTTCCATTTGAGTTGTAGCATTTCATGCTGCGTTTTATATAGTAGTTATGAATTTGTTAACTCCACTGTCTAACTCTTCTGAAGATTTTAGTCTCACATTAGTAACAATATGTTCGTCTACATATTCTTTGAACTTGTCCCAGTTTGTCGTCCTGTTACATAATCTTGGTTGGACTTCTTTCTTTATTATTGTAGAACTGACAGTAGCTATAATCAGCGTGTGGTCGGAGGTTAAATCGTAACTGGATATAATGTCGACATAGTTTGGTGAAACTCCCTTAACTATGAAGAAGTTTCGTAAATCTGGTATTTTGTTAATGTCCGTTGGCCAGTATGTTGGGCTTCCCGTGGTAAAGTATACGTAATTATTATCCGTTATCAGTTTATTGAATTCTCTGCCCTTTGTGGTTATCAGTCTAGACCCCCACCGGGTATGCTTCGCATTGAAGTCCCCGCCAACTATAAATCTAGGTCCTAGTGAGTCAGAGAATGGCTGTAACATGATTTTGGTTATGTTGTGTCGAGGGGGGCAATAGACTGCTGCAATTACGATTGGGCTTGGTAGTTTATTTACTTCAATCACGGTAGCTTGCAGAAAGTTTTCTTCATACTTAGGAAGTTCGTGGTGCATTACTGATTCCCGAATGATAACGGCTGTACCACCATGTGCTGTACCATCCGATGTTCTGTATGGTAGATGAGATAATGCGATATTTTTATATGGGTTCTAGTGGTATAGTGGGTTTCTGATATCAATGTTATTGAGATTGAGAAAAACTTAACTTCATGTCTTTTTGGAGTACTCGTTTTACTTTTGAAGAGTAAAGACATATCGGATGCCGCTCTAGCAGTGATATCTAATACGAAACCGCGAGTACGTGCAAAACGAAGCGAAGTGTGATAAGGAACTTTGCCGAGATAGTGCAACCGCTGAAGAATGCGATTGTACTCCGCCCGGTAAGACAAGCTAATCATTTTGCAGCAGTGCAATTATGCACACAGCAACAGAATGAACGACCTCATGCCAATGCAACGACCTCCAACACCAGCTGAGGCTTCATTATCTCAGCAAAATCTGATTCTCGTCCAGGAGAACCAATTAAAAACTCAAAATGAGATTAATTTATGGAATGCTTGGCAACAATCCCTTGCAACTATTGAAACTCTGAAAGGGAACATCAACCAACTAATGCTAAGGGTAAATAGCCTCGAGAAACCAGTGGCGTCACCAAATGCCAAGAAGGAAATCAGTTTCATCCCCTGAAACCTCTCCGCAACAGCAACCATCGACTTCTAAACAGCCAGACAATAAGTCGAAAGAGAAGAAAGTACCTTTACCACCACCAATAAATCTGGTTAATATTAAAAATTATGAAACCGTCTATGAATTAGTACAAGCAGCAAATATTGATTATAGGGTAACTGCCCTGAATAACGATGTCTATAAAATCAACGTACCAGACGAAACGCAATACCGTAATTTAATTGCAACTTTACGTGCTAATAACATTGAGTATTATACCTATGAAGACAAACAGAACAGACCTATAAAAGTCATGGCCAGAGGCATGCACCCGACATGCCCAATAAATATGATAATGGAAAACTTGAAAGAAATTTTTTTTTTAAATATTAAGTGTCACTAACATTATGAAGAAAGTGAAAAATGAAGATGGAATCACCACGAAACCATTGCCATTACATATGTTGGCTTTTGACAAATCAGAAGCTATTAAAGATATCTACGCAATTAGTATAATTGCAGGATTGAAGGTTAAAATAGAACCACTACGTAAAAAAAACAACCCTCATCCCACAATGCAAGAAGTGTCAAGCGTATGGGCACACCCAATCCTTCTGCAATAAAGAAGCGAGGTGTGTAAAATGCGCAGGACGTCATCCTACTAAAGACTGCAAGTTAGCCAAACTTGAAAAAGCAAAATGCGCTAACTGTGGAGAAGCACATCCAGCAAACTACAGAGGCTGTATAGTTGCAAAGGAACTCCAGAAGAGGAGAGAAAAAACTCTACAAGAAAGAAAACGTAACAACCCAAGTACAACTAAAGTTCAAGAAACAAGAATAGTAGAGAAAACTCAACAGAATTTCCCTACCCTACCAAAGATTGTTCCAGTAAAACAAAGCAACGCAACAGGTGGTAGCAGCTACGCGCAAATGGTAAAGAACAAGCCGCAACATGGCACGACAGAAAAAACGAAACTGGATGCAATAAATAACATGTTGCAGACAATTTTAGGCAAAGTCAACAAACAAGACGAGTCCATCAAAACTATATTAAACAGAGTTGCAAAACTTGAAACCAGCAATAAGGCAGCAGCCAAAAGCAAGAAATAAAAATGGCGACTATCAGAATAGCTGCTTGGAATGCAAATGGGCTTTTACAACACGCCCATGAACTAGAAGTATTCCTTTGGGATCAAAAAATAGACATTTGGCTAATTTCGGAAACACACTTTACCAAAGAGAACTACCTAAAAATAAAAGGTTACAAATTATACCACACCATCCATCCAAACAACACAGCTAGGGGAGGAGCGGCGGTAATAATAAAGGACAATATCAAGCACTATGAAGGTTCTAAATATGAAACCAGTGAGATACAAGCAACAGCTGTACAAGTCTTTACAAAATCCAAGGATTATACTGTTGTTGCAATATACTGTCCACCTAGATATGCGTTAGAAAAAGAGGATTACCTCAGACTCTTCCAGACATTAGGAGATCACTTCATAATTGGAGGCGATTTTAATGCTAAGCATACCTTCTGGGGGTCGAGACTCATCACTACCAAGGGCAAGCAACTGTACGAGGCAATCAAGCAAGCTAAATGTATATGCCAATCTACTGGCAAGCCAACATATTGGCCATCAGATGGCAATAAAATACCAGATCTAATTGACTTCTTTGTACTGAAGAGCATATCAACTAATTACATCAGTATTGAAGACAATTACGATCTGTCATCAGATCACTCACCAATTATCTTGACGTTAAGTGAGACGATCATCAATAAATCACAGCTACCATCGCTAACGAACAAAGGGACAGATTGGGACGTATTCAGAACAGAAGTAGAAGGACGTATCCAGTTAAATGTACCATTAAAAACAACTGATCAAGTAGACACAGAAGCAGAATTATTCGTAGTTAATCTACAACAAGCAGCATGGAACAGTACTCCGGCGCCAAAACAGAAAACAACTGGGCTAAACTACCCAAAAGAAGTTAGAGATCTCGTATCAGCGAAACGTAAAGCACGGAAAAAATGGCAACAAAGCAGGGCACCAGCAGATAAAACAGTGCTAAATCGACTAAGCCAACAACTTAAACAAGAAATCCGTACCGTTAAAAATGAAACATTCTCTGAATTCCTAAGAGGTTTATCAGATGATAAAGATACTGAGTACTCTCTGTGGAAGGCGACTAAGAGGTTAAACCGACCACAAAACCAAAACCCACCTATTCGCAATGAAAACGGAGAATGGGCAAGGAAAGATAGTGAAAAGGCGGAAATATTTACTGAGCACTTAGCAAATACTTTCCAACCTCACCCTGCTAATGACAACGAACCGCTACCCGCGATAGACACCTGGGAAAATAGGGTCATTGATCCAATAACCCCGAACGAAATTGCCACAGAGATTCAAAAGAACCTCAGTGCCAAAAAAGCACCAGGCTACGATCTAATAAGTGGTCAAGTGCTTAAAGAACTGCCAAGAAAGGGCATAATGAAACTTACTCACCTATTCAACGCCGCTCTGCGATTACAATACGTACCGATGCAGTGGAAGATAGCGGAAGTTATTATGATACCAAAACCAGGAAAACCACCCAATGAGAAAACATCATATCGACCAATCTCGCTACTACCAATCGTATCCAAATTGTTTGAGAAGCTGCTCTTAAAACGCCTCAAACCAATTATTGAGGAGAAACAACTTATCCCGAACCATCAATTCGGGTTTCGAAACAAGCACTCAACAATCGACCAAGTGCATCGCATCACTGATGTTATTGAAAAATCTTTAGAAGAAAAAGAAGTTTGTTCAGCAATATTTCTAGACGTAGCCCAAGCTTTTGATAAAGTGTGGCACGAGGGTCTACAATATTAGTTGGAAAAGAATCTACCCAAGCAAATGAGTCAGATTCTCAAATCATACATCTCCGACCGTCACTTCAGGGTAAGATACGGCGAAGAATACTCAGAATTAAAAGACATCGGGGCAGGAGTACCGCAAGGTAGTGTCCTTGGACCAATCTTGTACTTGCTCTACACCAGCGGTATCCGTATGAGCGATGGAGTGAAGACAGCTACTTTTGCTGACGACACTGCATTGCTGGCTACAAGTAACGAGATAGATGCAGCAACAAACAAACTGCAAACAGCCGTCAACAACTTCACTAGTTGGACTAAGAAATGGAGGATTAAATTAAATGAGGCGAAGTCTACTCACACAAACTTCACCAACAAAAGAATTGATTGCTTACCCATAGAGATCAATCAGCAAACAGTTCCATACGCTAACACAGCGAAGTACCTGGGCATGACACTCGACACCAAGCTCAGGTGGAAAGAACATGTCAAGAAAAAACGCGAAGAACTCTGTATTAGATTCAAAAAGATGTGGTGGCTACTTGGAAAACATTCCGAGCTATCCCTGCATAATAAGTTACTGTTGTATAAACAGATTCTAAATCCAGTTTGGGTCTACGGCGTGCAACTTTGGGGATGCACGAAGAAATCTAATGTCAAAATTATACAAACCTTCCAAAACAAAGTACTTCGTAGCATTGTCAATGCTCCTTGGTACATCAGAAATGATGACATCCATAAGGACCTAAAAGTGCCTATGGTCAATGAGGAGATCAAACGGTTCGCGAAAAAACACGAAACTAGGCTACACGAACATGTGAATGTCGAAGTGCTACAACTACTCGACAACAATCAGCTTACTCGTAGACTAAAAAGACTAAAACCCTTCAAGCTAGTGTAAGTGAAGTGAAATGAATTAAGGGCAATCTAAAACATGTGAAAAGAGTGTTTTAAACCATATGTGGAGTGCGCCAGTGGGAACACATCCATCAAACGTTAAGACTTGCTTAGATGTAAGGTAACTTAGACTTAAGTAAGCATTTGTTAAAATAAAATTGCTAGATAGTTATTAACTAGTTGCAATGTATGCGCCAAGTGTGTAAATAAAAAAATGTCTTTTTGATAGGAGGCCGTTGGCGTTCCAGAGTGCAATTCTTATGAATTTGGCCATTACTGGACGAGTTTGCTTATAATTGTTGTGAGCATGTTCAAAAGCATGCTGTTCTGTTGTAATAGCTGGTTGAACATTCTCTTGAACTCATCTAGAAATTGTATAAGAGTAATGTATTGAAATGGTTGATGATTGTTTGCAGTTGGTAGGTAGTTGGTAGTTGATGTCTTCCAATAGTTTTTCACTGGCAGAGGAGGAAAGTTATGTAATTCTGGCTTAAAAGGGACAGGCACTTTTTTTACCGGCTGCACATTCTGTTGAATCTAGATTTGCAGCTGTCGGTAGATTGAGCAGCTTTGTAATTGCCTCGGTGCGGTCCATTACATAGTGCACAAGTTGCAGGAGTGTCTCTTGTTTTAATGCATGTACCAAGTTCATGTTTCTACGAGGTCGTTCTACAGAAATTTTAATATTTTGTAAGTACTTTAAATTATAGATGTCTTTATTATTGTCAGATGGTTCCAAGTCTACGAAAAATATTGGTAGAGCTTCTTTGGTTTGTCTGTGTTTTACATTGATTATGTTTCTGACTTTGTGATTGTGTGTAGCTAGTTCCGCTATTATATTTGCTGTTGGAATTGTATGGTGCACGTGTCGTAGCACCACTCTGTAAGCACGCCCCTGCTTGATTTGATATGTGTGATCGACGACCTTGGGTTCTTGTAAATGCTTAACAAGCTTTCTGTACACATCCGGGTTACGTACATTAATCTTGACAACATTTTTCACCCTCCTTTTAGTGCTATATTGTTCTTCTTCCATAATATGTTGTATGATCTTTATCATTTCCTGGTAGTTATCAACTCCGTGCACGAAGATTGGGGGGAGACTTTGGTATTTTTATTGCACTTTATTGATCTCCGTTCTGTTCCCCATCGCCATTATTTTGAACTGACTTTTCTGCTGTTTCTGCTAAACCAGAGAATTTGTTGGACTGTGTTAAATTAAATGGCTGTTGTGACATTTGTGTGGTTGGTGTTTTCCTTCGTTTTCTTTTTTGACCCTTAACACTTTGCCAAGCGTCATTTTCATCAGTCATAGTTTCATCCTCATCTGAAATGCTTATAGTTTCAAGCTGATCTTGTGACATGGTTTGTTGAGGTGATGATTGAATTGGTGACAGTGTTGGATACTAAGGCATTAGACAATTAACACGTTGAGAGGGTTGAAACGTTTGCATTTGTTGTGGCATAGTATAACTAGACATGGGCTCGTAATTCGACATTGGATGGTATTGCGCCGATGTTACTTGTTGTGTATTGTTATTTTGAATACATGGTTGTTGTGTTTACTGAAGTAGATTTTCAAGGCTTTCCACCTAGGTAACAATGCTCTAGATCGATAACTGAGCTTTATGTCAAAGAATTCAAATTTACATTGTTTCCTCTCAAAAAACTACCAGTTAATTAAATTTAACAAAAGTTATTCTAAAATGTCACGATCGATTAATCACGACAAGAGAACCCATATCTGTAATTTTGGTTAAATAGATAGAGTAATAGAATATTAAATGTAAATATGCGATGGATGTTTATAGTTTTACCGGGTTAGTTGGATGTTGAAAATGTTTAGAGTTTATAAATTTAAGATTAAAATAATATTTACGTAGCAAATAGCAGTGAAATAGTACATATTGAGATGGTAGGCTACCTATGGCAATTCTGGCTTCTTTATTATTATTAAATAAATGTTAAAATTGAAATGAACAGAATTGGTACTTTATTAATCGCTGCAGATAGAAATATTATCATGATTAAACTTTGATACATTTATAAGCCGTAATTGATAAGTAATTTATAATTTAATTAGACTAAGAATAGCAAACAGGTGCCGAAAAACGATATCGGCAGGATTTCATTTAACTTAATGCAATGTTATGATTTAATATTATAAGTGCTACTATAATTTTGGTAAATGTTATTTCAAGTAACGTAAGACATGCTAACTAGATGGTGTTAGTAAATAGGGCAGCAAAGCGTCACAGAGAAAAAGTGCAGTTAGTTTGTATTGATAGCGGCTGGTGGTGAATGAAGTTAAGGGTAATTATACATTGAATAATAGCTATTAACATATCTAGGAATGCTATGATACTCATAACATCCGTGGTATGTTCAATAGTTTATCGGTTGCAGTATGGTAATGGTTGCCATGTACGGTAAAGGAATATTATCAATAATAATAATAAATGAGTTTATTTTCTACTTAATACAATGTAACAATATAAACAAGTAAAAAGAACATTTATATAGATGAAAAATCTCTAGGGTGCAGTTCAAATTACAGCAAGCTGTCCTTGTTCTCCCACTGCAGCCTAGACATTTAAATCTAATATTAAAGCAACTATATACACTTAAATTAGGAAAACTTATACATATACATACATATAGCGCGGAAGCACTCTCCAACCTGTGAATTTGTAAAGTTGAGTACAGATACACCTGTGGCAGTATAGTAATGGTTGCCATGTACGGTAAAGAACTATTACGGTACACATACAGTTATGGCTTAGCTACCAGCTTACTTTTGTATATATAAACAAAGGCTTAATGTCCTGAAACCGGTAAATTATGTAACATGCCTAAGTGCATAAAGCAACCTGTAACGCCAGCAATTTAGCAGTGACAGTGCTGAATAAAACCAGAAAAGTGGAAATTATGTGAATTAAAACAAATGTGAGGTTAGTGCAACACTATTTAACAATTCAACAAAACAAACATTTAATTTATAAGATCAAGTATGTGTACTCACAAATAATAGAATGTAGTAGGTTACTAAGCTACGCTTGTAAATAAGAAAAAACAAATCTGGCTCAAGCGAAGCCAAGTAAGAAGGTTGTGTGCTGGCTCCCAAATCTTCATGTAATTAAAGTTTTTTTGAGTTCCAACTGGTTATATTATTGTTATCCAAATGGGGGCTAGTTTGTGTATGTGCAGTGTTTCCGGTAATCAGTTAATAATCAAGATTGGAGCAGCAAAACTGCGGACTTAGAGACACAGCCACGATTTGGAGAAGCGCAGCGACGATTTGGGCCAGACAACAAAGCCTGAGAGCAGGTACGACGAATAGCAGCGACATTGGGAGCACCATCGAAGGCAGTTCAAGCAGCAAGGCGAGTCGCCCCAAGAATCGCAGTCGAGGTAGCTACAGGTATTTTGGAATAAAGCGGTTCCAGCGAGCAGACGGTGGGGGAGAGTAGAAGAAAGGGGCGCCTTTGGGCAGCTTCCAGCATAGGGGGGGCCAAGGAAGGCTCTAAAACAGGTTGACGTCCTTATGAAAATCGGATCGAGACAGCATTGAATAAAACGGCGTCTCTGGTTACCGATAAACGGGTTTGCATAGTTACGGAGTTGCATTTATTTTTATTGTTATTTACCTGTGACGTAGTTATCAACAGCTTGCTTGGATTAAAAGTAAAATCGTGTGTCGTTTTGCTACCATTATTTGAAGTTAAAATTTTATTAAGAAGCATTCCTCATACTCGTGCAATTATCATACAATTGCGTAAATGTTCAACTGTGTAGAAAGTCAACCCAGGGATTAGAGTTTTTCCAACTTAATGGCTAGTCGGAGAAAAATAATTAAGTAGCGTGATTAATAAATTAATTAAAAGTTAGCATAACTAATACTTTTTAATGCATTTCATTACGAACTCATTTTCATTTAGCTGTTATTTGGTTATCCAGTTGGCCAGTCACAACAGTCTAAGTGCAGTAGTTAAAGCTATAACAATATATCTACTGTATTTATGAAAAGTCCAATTGCAAGTCGAATGTATTTAACCCAACTAAAACTTGATTGTGAATCGTAAGAATGGTACCCAATCCATTCACTTTTCTTCGACAGCATTGATAAAAACTTTCTTAAAAAAATACAGTAAGGTAGCTAGTCTTTTAATATGTGTGTGGAATATTAATTGAACATTTTTTAAATAAGTTTAAATAGTTGTGATGGGATTATAGAGTTGGCCTGGACTATCTCATACAACAATAACAAAAACAACACAAGGTTGATGAAAACAATTTTATTTTTCGAAATACCTTTCTTGCTTCGCTACACATCTATTCTAACGCCTAATCAATTTCCGAATTTCGATAGAGAGAAAGTGCTTCAGTTGTCTGCGAACACAAATTTGTACAGCTTCCATCAGCTTTTCATTCGACTCATTTCTTTCCTCTCATAATTATGCTCTTTAAAGGATATCTATTTGCATGACATAAGTGAGCAGTATAAGGTGGGTGTGGAAATACTTTTCATCCTAATTTAGCAAACTTTTCTTGGGTAAGCGAACAACATGTGGACGGGCATTATCATAGAGAAGAAGCTTCGTTTGCCTTAAAAAGGAGTTGACTGTAATACTCTACACGTATACTCTTCCCAACATTGACAAATTTACCAAAATCGAACCCTGAATATTCCAGAATACCTTTGCGGTAGTAGGTCCTAGAACAAGTTGAACATTTGATCCACGTTTGCGGCCTGGTTCCGGCGAGATACTTGCTACAAGCAATATCTTGCATAGAAACAACTAGCGGTTATTTTAGTCATTTGTGTTGCTGTTATATTTCTACACAAGTACGATTTGAGGGAAATATTTTGCTGGAAAAATTTTGTTTCCGCTTTTTACTCTGCTTACGCAGAGAAACCACGTAAAGTGTTAAATTAAAATTAATGTAGTTATAGCTATTTCCATTATGAGTTCCGTAGGTTGCATTTTGCAGCGGCGTTTTAATTTTTGAAGCACGACGCTTGTCACTGTCAGGTGGTTTTTGAGATGTTTAGTTACCGTCCAAAAATTGCATTTAACGAATCAACTGACTGTAATATAATCGGACTACTTCAGTTTTATTTTTAACCATTAACTTGATGTACCAGTCAAGATATGCCTGTTTATGTTATTTGTTGCCAATTATGACGCACTAACCTCACTTTCGAAAGCAAGCATATATTTTGCTGAATAATTTTCTGGAACTTTAAACTTTATTGTAGTCTGCCTTGAGAAAGGAATACATGTGTCCGAAGTATTAGCGTAGGTGAAGAAGTTTTTTCTTTTGAATTGCTGCCTTGAGGAACGAAACCCTTAAAAAAATCGTTGGTAATTGGGTACAAATTGGGCGCAAAAATTAAAAAAAGTACTCTGTCCAGCAGCAGACTTAGCAAAAGTACTGGTAGTAAGAGTCAGGGTCGAAAGCGCTGTTCTATTTATCAGCACATTATGGCTATTATTTAAAATTAGAGGTTTCGCCTTCAACGCTGCGCAAAGAGCGACTTATGCTGTGCTTACCGAACAATTATGTAATATTATAGTATAATCTTTAACTTACGTGTTATTCTAACAATCGTACTACTTGGAAATTGAAGATTTGGTTGATTCACACTAAATGAGGTATTTAACTTGGTGAACGTTATCTCTAGCATAAAATAATTTTATTGCGTTGAATACATTTTGTAGCTTTCGCATGCAAAATTGTAAAAGTGCCACCGATAACTACAAAAAACACTAATAAAAAGTGAAATTCAGTGTGAAGCTGTCGAGCTAAAACCTGTTGGTGTTGGAGGTCAATTGTGTGTATTGCATTAAGAAAACTGTTTAATGTAAAAAATAGGTTATGGAATCTGACCAAAAGCCCTCGCCTTGGTTAAAGTAACTCAAGTCGGGATATGGAAACGCAATGCTAAGACGCCAGTCTCACTTTATATAATGTTTCTAATGCAAAAATGAGGGGTTCCTGAAAGAATGCTGGCTACGAAGAAATCTCGAGATATTCTTCGAGGACAATATCTATTGTCAGCTGTGTTGGGCACAAGGGCTTCCGATTTTATTACTGATCTTCTGTGACGTGCGTAAATATTTTTTGCTCATTTTTTCCTCGCAGGTTGTACGTCTCATATTTGGGTACCAAATCTCCTAGTACTACTTTGGGCATACAATGACCCATTGTCCGTCGACTGGGATGATCAAGCCCGCAGGTCGGATGTATTGATTCGGTTGCGTGAGGAGCCCTTACATTGGAACAAAAGAGAGACTGGAACTTCGGACTCGTCCTTATTGTCGAAAAAGGGTTGATTGCACCTTCGCTGTGTCGAGGAAACAGTTTTACTTTTGTTACGGTCTAAAACGACTTTTACGACACCGTGCCGGCTCACACAAAAATTACGTAAAAGCTAGACGGCCAGCGCGGATGATATTTCTCAAAATCGGAACAATGACTCACCTGGGACCGCTGCCCTGTCCGTAACAAGATATGCCGGCTAAACTACAGTACAGCGAGGGGTGGTCCTACACGAGATTACCTACGGGCAACGGCCTAAGAGACGGTAAATACTGATACAATTCACTGAGCGCCACCCAGTTTCATCAATAAGAACGAAAATGCAAAGATAGGCCTACTATAAAACCGGGAAATTAATGTGCCTACCTTTCGACTTTACACCTTAGCGAACTCCAAAGCTAAACGGGAATAGAATACTTGTGCACAGCCTCACGACTTCCAACACTGCAGCGACGAGCGCACTGACTTACCTGCGACGCTTAAGAATTCCTCTCAGGCTTCACCTTACATAAATCTGACACAATGTATAATTGTACCTGAAAACAAGCATGCACAGGTCCGTGGGAAAAATCATAAGGCAACGTACAAGAAACCGATCTATTGCTCTAGCACAATACAAAAGCGCCGATGTTGTTAGCGTACACTGAGAATAAGAGTCAAGGAATGGGCACTATAGCTAAAAGTCCCAGCTGGGGGGTCGCTTTACCTCTAAACTATTGCGGGATTGTAACAATTGCTACACTGCCCGAACGCGGGTGGTTGGCATTTGCCTTCAAGAGCGTTTGTTAGTGTTCGCGCACAGTTCAGCGGACGGCTGGCAATTAAGCGCGTGCAAGCAACCCACTCCGGCGGCCGGCATGTAACACATCGATACAAGAATTATTAATTGTAATTAGACGCTACGCACAAATTAGCACCAGCCCACGCTGACGGCTGGTATTGCAGGAATCATTGCTTATAAACAGTCTACGCTGTCGGCTGGTATTGACATGAATAGATAATTAGCATGAGTTATTAATTACACAGCTATACACACTACCTTAATTAGTCGGCTTCCCCTTGCTGCATCGATTAAAGTCGGGCGCTCATCGCTGGAGCAGTCGGGCTGCGACTGGAAGCCTGGGTGTTGTACGATGTCCACTGATCCTCCTTATATTCAAGGACCGCTGCGAAGCCCTCATGGGCAACGAACGAAGACTGGGCGACCTGTAGATTGCACGCTTTGAAGACGGGATCCCGACCATGTGGCGCAACAAATTGCCATTCAGGCGTTCGAAAATTCAAGAGCGGCGGTCATCGATAACGGACACGCACTAAACACCCCAAGAAGCACGACTTTTTACTGTCACAGCCCGTAAAGAACTCGACAAGCCAACGCTATAACAACTGACTACAGTAGCGGCCGGTAAACAACTCCCTGTTCAAAAGCAAGCCAATGCTGCTCCCGCCAGACGCGTTAGGAACGCGGCGTGCAGGGGAAACTTATTAGCCGCATGGTCTGAGCGCCCGCGGCCAATCACTAAGCGAGCAAGGCCCGCTGATAGATAACTCGGCCGTTAGGGCTGCTTAAGATTGTGAGCCGCTAGCTGCCTGCACACATTTTGATGTACTATTAAACGTAGAAATATGACTGGAAAACCTATATACAAGCAGGATCAGAATCTTTGAACCGAAAATACTCCAAAAAATCGCACATTTGTAGAATTTAAAAATGTCCTGACACTTCCTCTTAGGCCGTTCAGCTGCATAGCTAAATCTTTTCGACTTTGCAGAAGCACGACGAACAATAAAATTTTAAGGTTAAAAAGTTTTCTGAATTTAACACTTACAATTGATTTAGAACGCTCACTGGTTTTAGCTCGACTGCTGCACACCGAATTTATCTTTTTCTTAGTGTTTTTGTAGGTATTAGCGGCACTTTTACGCTCTTGCATGCGAAGGCAAATATCTAAAGTTCGGCATAGCTTCGCTACACTATATCTTTGCCTGTAGTTAATTTTAACAAGAACAGGGTTCAATAATCGGTTCTGAACGTCAAACAGAATTGATAAAGATTCTACATAAAAGGTTTGTTCAGATAAGTCCAAAGCATCAGTGATTTTCTTTAAAGTATTTACTCGATTTTTTGACCTCGGTAATTTTTACCAATTCATTATTTTTGTCGCAATCTCTCAATGAAAATTAATAAAAGTAGAGTACGTCACCTGACCGATATACACACGATTACCCAAGAATAATATAATCTATCAGGACTATTTCTTTTCCAGTTTTTGTGTGCAATATTAATGCAAAGAACCGAACAGGTTTTGGACGAGATTGGTCGCTTTTTCTATATGTGTTTGTCGATTTATATTCGGGCTAGAGCAATAGACATTTAAGTGTTCACGTAGCTGCCCCGTCAAGGTAGTGTAGGACTTCCGAGTCTAAGATCGACGAGATTTCTTCTCGATCTCGGCAAAATTTTTAAAAAGTGGTCTTAAGGCGCGGATACAAATGTCTATCTCTTGTCATTTTTATATATGAAATGCCAGCGCTTTCTGCCCCATCCAAGACCTCCGCTTACGATGCTGGTATATGGTCGATTCGAATTTAAACCATTTTCTTCTGTCAGGGTATCTGGGTAATGCAGCAATTAGTTCCCGTCTCCTTTACGGATTCTGTTTTGCCGAAGTCGTCGCACACATTACCCGATGTATAACATAAATGTGATAAGATTATGAAGCCTGGATTACGCAGCCGACAATTTAACATCCAAAATGTAACATTAAAATCGTATTTCAGGTCACCACCCGATGTAATACTACACGTGTTTGAAATAACACACCTGAACAGGAAAGGGTTTCTCTTGCTAGATTGTATAGAGACAAAAATTCAAAAATAGAAACAATATTTACAATAAATATTATGGAAGTTTAATAACACTAAATAGCTGGACAAAATAACTTAAATAAAAACTAAATAGTAAAAGCTTAACGCGTAGAAATGTGTAATTGCGTGGTGTTGGATATAAACTCAGCTTAGATTAAACTGATCCAGTGGGTTATCAAGCTTGTATTGAAGCTGCTTTCGATGAAGTTTCTTGTATAAGTGGGCGAATTTCTAAATTCTTCACTGACATTGTGCAATACTGAGTTCTTTTACAATAGATACGATGTCAACTCTGAAAATATCTAGAATGCAATCTTTTTAAAAACAAAGAGATTTCATGTTAATTTACATCTATATATATAATAGACTTGTCTGTCCGTCCGTCCGTCCGGGACGCTGTTTCAGCAGCCAAACCGTACGAGATAGAGAAAAAAGTTATTAAAGTTATATGTTTGGAATGGTCATGTCAGGTCAGGAACCGAATTTCAGTCACGTGACACTTCCGGTTTTCGAGAAATCACGTGATTTCCGTCCGTGCGGACGCTGGTCCGTCCGGGATGGTCTTTTTTGTTTTATTAAATGAGACATTTGTCTCACTGGACTGCTAGTTTTAATTCTAATTATCATAATTTAATGATTTGGCGTTCACCAAAACATGAATTTCGTTAGGGAAAATTTCGTGGCTATGATTTTTACCATCTTAAATCATCATTAAAGCTTAAACATTTGGTGAAGAAGCCCCATCTAAGGCAACAATTTATAATTGATGCATCGCTTTTTCCTTAATGATGAATTTCGTGAAAGACTTCCAAGAATTTCTGTTCTCGAAAGATAATATTGCCACAGTTCGGGAAATGCTTGAGCTCGACGGACATCCTATAAATTTATTCGGGCTACTTTGCACATTGGTATAAGTCAAATTCACAACTTTTGGCAGCAACAGCTACACATGTCGACAATCTTTATGGTCGATGGATTTCACATAAACTTTCTCTATATCAAAGAGAACCACTCATCGAATGGTGTAGAGAAACTCTTGAAATATTCAAAGACGGCACTTCAAGTTTGAATATCGTCACAGGTTCTGAATCTTGGATTTATTGTTAAAATCATGAAAACGAAAGTCAGTCGTCTCAATGCGTCTTTGGGGCAGAACCTAACCCAACAAAAGTCAAAGAATTCGTAGAACTGCTATTTTTTTCTAAAACGTGCCGTATTGCTATGATAGCATTCGCTGAAAAAAAACTTACCGTTACTGCCGATTGTAAAAAAATTTAGCTTCCTAATATGTATTTAAACTTGTTAGTTCTGCTGTAAATGTACATAAGTATATTATCCAGAATGTTAAAGATCACGAAAGTTTGGAACCTTCTCGAGTGGTGCATTTATAAAACTTGAGTATTTTAATATAAAAAAAGTCAAGTGAGGTCTAGGTAATAAGAGAACATAAATAAATTGTTAGTTTGTTTTACAATGACTTTCAGTAAACGGTGCATTTCAACAAAAATGCAGAAGTACTTTGTAGGTCGAAACTTACTGTATAATATTTAGAAATAAAATAAATGAATAAATAATGTATGTATTCTCTTAAATAAATAATACATTATCATAGTGTTAAATAAAACACAGGAAAAGTTCAGCTTAACAAAAAATCGTCAGCTGCTCTAGTACTTAACCCGCATAATTATAATTTTATTAGTATATAAAAACTTAAGTATATAATGTAATGACCTGCTTCCGACATAACATTCGTGTCCGCCAGAATAAAATAAAACATCGGACAATACTTGATAATAGATAAACGATACAATTTTAAGTAAGAAAATACCTATTCCATCCACTTCTACAGCTCTTGATTTAATAGATACTAGATATTTTAGAACATAAATTTCTGACAAGCTTTAGAATTTGAAAAAAATTATTTACATTATTTTTATAAAAATCGATCATTTCTACCTTATACGAAATAGAGGTAACTTTTGGAATTGAGTTTATTAAGTACCGATTAATGGAATTTGGATCACTCAAATGTAAAGGTGATTCCTTACTGCTTCTTTTATCTTGAATTATATCAAATTTTTTAAGTTCTCGCCAAAATTCTGTTAAATCATTAGATTGAAATTTATTTTTAATATATGTTTTATTTTCTTTTCTAATTTTGCTGGTAGGTAAATTGCGTAACTCTTTGTAATACTGAAAATGGTTAATATTTTTAGAAAGTGTATATCTCCTTAGTGCTCGATCACGTAAAGTCATCAGATATTTTATGCCATCAGTGAGCCAGGGAGCATATTGTTTAATACATTTAGCTTGTTTCACCGGTGCATGCAAATCAAGCAATATACATATTTAAATTTGTATTTAGGAATTCAAGCTTATCGTCGATGTTATCATAATCATATATGCCTCTCAAAGGGATCGATCCCAGGTGATTATTAAATTCCTGATAATTACAATTTTTATAATCTCTATATGTTTTGATTTGAGGCTTGGTATCGGGGCGATCAGTTACTAGTTTATACGAGATAAAGTCATGATTGGAAGTTTCAGGTACAACTTTAACTTCGTTTATTAATTGTGAAGTATTGGTAATAATAAAAGCTAAAAGAGAGGTATAAAGCGTAGGTACTTGCACTAATTGTTCCAAACTCAAGCCATTTAGGCAGACATTTAGATGTTCAACTCCTGAGCTGTCACAGTCTACCATATTGACATTGAAGTCGCCATAACTTTTTTTGCAATACGTAAAATAGAAGAAATAACATTATCGAAATTATCGAGAAATTGCAATAGGTTAGATTTAGGAGGTCTGTAAATGTTTCCGAAAAGTATATTACACTTTTTGCTAATACTTATATTTAACCACAATAATTGTTCAACTTCAAAATTTAGCGTGCTGCTTTAAATTTAAAATAATTTTTTATATACACATATACTCACTCCACCACCTCGTGACAATCGATCGTTCCTCACGAAATTATAGCCATCGATTTTGACTACATGATTTGGTCACTGTTCAGCCTGGTCTCCGTCACCGCCACCACATAATTTTGCTCAAGAATGTGATTCTTAAACGAATTGAAGCCACTCAGCAGCGAGCGAACATTTAAGTGAGGTATCTTCATTGCCTTAAACAAGATTAATATAATAAAACAATAAAATTTTTATTCACAGCGGACACATGTAACTTAATTTTAGGTAAAAAAACCAAAATCAATTCAAATTCTTTAAAATACAACTGAGAATTTTATGAAAAACACTATAATAGTAGATTATGTTATTAGGAGTAAAAGTGATACTTTATGAGGCGAAGTTGAAGTTTATTTAGCCGAACGTTAGTGAGGCAAATAATTCAGCTAAGCCACATAAAGTCACTTTTACTCCGAATAACATATACTATTTTATCCGCAAACGTATTCAGGTAAATTTCATTAATATAAATTTTAAAAAAAAGGATGCATCGGCCGGGAATCGAACCCAGGCCACCCGCGTGACAGGCGAGCACTGTACCCCTGCGTTAACCTCTGTTGTTCAAATAACGCGCTACGGTAATGATATTATATGAACATACTGAATCACCCGAGCTAATAGCACACGGCCACAGGAGCTGTCACACCATAACCCACGGCGTCAGATGCTTCGATCCGCTGCTTAAAGGTTTATTTAAATTAAAACTATTTCGTACTCTTTTTGATAATAAAAACCGACCTACGATCTAAGTCTAAAAATTAGCAAAACTTTAAGCGATCATACAATTTAATCGGTCCAGTATCTTCGGAGGCGATAGCGAACAAACATAGAAAGAAAGAAAGAAAGCAACAATTTTGTGTGCTTAGGCAGATGAAGTACGCAAAAGTTGCTATTTTATCTGCTTAGGCAGATAAAGTGACACTTTTACCTTGTCAATAAAGACAAATAAGTTGTCACTTTTGTTACGTTTGCGGATAAACAATCTTATTTAACTAACCCAGCTTCAGTACAGCAAAAAAAAAGATAAATAGAAATAATAATATTACAGTACTCTATTCACTATAGTCCCGGATTGTCAATGTCAAAATCCAATTGAAAACAATCCTTTATATCATGGTTAATACTTTGAAGTCAAGCTATGGGTAACTAGAAACAATTAATTCACTTACTGTGTCAAAACTATAAATTATAGGTTATGACTTCAGCAAAAATAAATAAAAGTTGCCAGGTAACAAAAACGCAAACTTTAAAAATTACGCTTTGGGCTGTCCCTAGTAGTAACAAAAAAACAATAGAAATTCAACAGTGCTACCATAAAACGTAATTTTTGGCAATCCGGGACTATAGTGAATAGAGTATAGTATTTTATTTAGTTCGCCTATTGTTGTGACTGCGCATCTCTTGTTTTTGTTCAATATATAATACGATCATCGGACGACCAGACATTTGTAGCCCCAATTTTTTTACAGCTTCTTGTAGTAGCAGAAACCTATTTTTGGTAAGGTATTCACGTATGATGACTCCTATTGACTTTAGCAACTTCTTGTTGGTAAACACCATATTACGCTTTTGACAGCTAACGAACTTGACAATGGTAGGTCGAGGTCTGGACTTTCTTTTCGAATCGCTTTTATCGGTCTTAACCACACCAACAAAATGTATACGGTCTAGTAGTCCAGTCTGTAGGGACAAAAAAAGGCCTTTGCCTTACAAAAAATGGAGTATGAACGGTTTTTATATATGTTGTTCAGGTCGGGATCCTGATGAAAAATCCAAGTTTTCGACCTTGGAGGGGCGCCGCGCGAGCAGCCATCTTGGATTAAAGGTGCTAAAAACCGGTGTTATCCAAATAGCTCCGCAGCGGTTGAGCAAACGTCAAAAAAGTTCAATATAAAGTTAAAGGAGACAAGATTGTTGACATTTTTTGTATATTAATTTTTGTTGTAAGTGTAATATGTAACGAGTTACAGCAGCTGAAAGTTGAACATTTCACCAAAATATTTTAAACTTTATTTTTGTTGATACATTTTGTAAGAACAACTTACACTATATTGTTTGTAATATTTTTCTACATCAGAATAACGTTCTATAGAGAAATACAAAGTATGATCAAAAATTATTTTCATCTAGTATGGCTATGGAATAATTCTTAATATATAAACGCAACTATAAGTCACTTATATTTTCGCACATACAGTCGTTGTTTGTGATGGATATCCGTTTGATGGCGACAAAAAAATACCAAGACTGCAGAAAGGCTTCTCCGATCGAAAAAGCAGATATCTGCGGATGTTATTTTGGATGAAACAACGCCGGTTCTAGTTTCCCAAGAACGATTTCTAGCAAACGAAAAGAATAAAGTCCGTCTGCTTTCGATGCTGTAAAAACATACGAACATTACTGTATTACAGTTAAGCAGGCTGAAGAAGATGGTGATGTGTTGATTGTCAACACGACGATTTCTTTGTGCTTAAAATTTGATGCAGTTTTCGCCATTGGAGAAGACGTCGATCTTCTAGTTCTGCTGACGGTGTTAGCAACATCTACTTTCGCAAACCTATGAGAGGCAAAATTGTCGAAAGAGTGTATGCTGCAAATAGTTTCAAATATGAAATAGCAGCTGAGAACATTTTGTTTCTCCATGCGTTTAGTGGCTGCGACACAACGTCGTCCGTCTACAACCAAGGAAAAAGTTTGTTTTCGCTCGTCCAGAAAAGCACAAGACTCAATGACATTATAGGCATATTCAAACATCACGATTCCAAACCAGATGATATCGCAGATGCTGAATCACGCTTTCTCGTTGCTTTGGTGGCTACATGAAAGAAAATACCTTGGAAGAAGTCCGTTACCAACAAGATCAAGTGCAAGAAACACATTTAATTTTGCTTCTTTGCCACCAACGAAGGACGCTGCACGGTATCACGCATTTAGGACCAGGTCCAACAGTGGTATGGAATTGAAAAAAATGCACAGTACTGGGGTTGGAAAGTTGGCACGAATGGGCTCACTCCAGTAACAATGACAGAGAATCCATCACCCGAGACTTTATTAAAATTAATTTCATGCCATTGTAAAAAAGGACGCGGCGAAGCATGTTGCTGCAGGAAAAGTGGGATGAAGTGCTCTATTCTGTGTAAATTCTGTAATGGCCAATCGTGCGAAAATGCACCAGAAGTTCACACCGAGAGTGGGGACGAAGATGAAAACATTTCATCAATGGAAGTCCCAAGTCTCAGAAGGGATGACTTCGAAGATAACATTGAGAATAAAGAATCTTATGGAGACGTCAACATCTACCGACCGGGGCCTTCAAAAATAAAAAATAAATAAATAATATAATCGCGAACATGAAACATCACTAAACTGGAGCATCTGTGGATTAGGCCTACTGGGGATACCACAATAAAAAAAAGCGCCATTAACTCTACCTCATGGTGGTGTGGAAATGAGTTTACTATACGTTTATCAAATTATTATAACTACATAACGAATAGCCAGAAATAATACAAGAGAAATTTAAAAAAATGAGAAATTACACTACTTTTTTAGAGAAATGTTCATCTTTCCACCGCTGTAACTCCTTTCATATTAGACTTACAAACAATAGTTGTATACAAAAAATGTCAAGAATCTTGTCTTCTTTAACTTTGAATTAAACTTTTCTGGCGTAGGATTAACCGTTGCGGAATCATTTGGAAAAATCCAGTTTTTAGCACCTTTAATCCAAGATGGCTGCTCGCGCGGCGCCCCTCCAAGGTCGAAAACTTGGATTTTTCATCAGGATCCCGACCTGAACAACATATATAAAAACCGTTCATACTCCATTTTTTGTAAGGCAAAAACCCCTACTGACTGGACTATAGGTCAGATTTGAAAATGTTCAGTTTCATTTTATTGTCAAATAAAGATAACACTTTTTCATCAGTATCTTCTGATAGATCTTCTGATATCCCAAATATGCGAACACAATTCTTTCGGCTATATTGTTCATGTTGATCAAGGATGAGTTTTTGTTTCGATAGCTCACACTTCAATAATTTATTTTCGTTTGCCACTTCAGTATTGAACGTACGAAGGACTTCCATTTCAACTTTTATTGAATCAATTTTTTCTTATAATTTTTGCAGGAGTGCATGTGATGAATTTTTTACAATGCTGTTAACAAAATCCTCTTTTTGGAACAGCTCCTTTAAATGCTCACTGAATATCGCTTGAATATCTTCCACTTGAGATTTTGTAAAAGGCATGATGCTTTTGTTGAAAAGTTCTGACTCTCACACAGCGTGGATATTAATAAGACACGTTTATATATTTTCGTAACCAATTTTAAAAGAACTAAATATCAATATTGTAGCTGCACATAAACTCGACACACATCTACTCGCGACACGGGCGCCTGTCGGAGTCGGAATCGGAATTTATATTTATGTTTTTTATACGCCAAGTTTTATATTAACATGGAGAAGCGAGTTTGTACTTCAAATGAGCCCGTCGAGAACGTACATATTTTATAGAAGTTTTTAGTAGAATTTTGACTGTAAAAACCACATTTACATGATAATGAAAAAAACATGAGACGTTTCATTCTTTCCACAAACAAACTCGGCAATCCAAGTTATTTTTTATAAAACCTGCTTTTAGCCTGCTTTGTTACACAAGTGTACAGATAATAATCGCTTATGCTTATGTTTCAAGTTCCAACAACATTTATTTTTCGTACAGCTGTAATTTCCCAAATTTAAAAATGGAACAATAGTTATTATTGTGAAATGCGGAAGTAAAACAACACGGGATGATAATCTATCAGATATTATCGTCCTCTTTTTTTTTGTAGCTACATTTTCGACTACTGCGGTTAGTTATTTCAAGATTATTAAGTTTGTTAGAACAATGGAGTACTAACATGCAATTTTCGGGTAAAATTAAGAACATTTTGTCATATTCTGGCTAGTTGACTATTTTCACTTGATTTACTGTAATTTAGTGTCGAGCTCGGTGTCTCAGTCTCAGTGGTCAGAGTCAGGAGTTCGATCTTCGCTTCCGGTGACATTTTTAAAAATTAAAAAACATGCGGATAGGATTCCTCGCAAAATGTAATCATCAGCTGTAAAACTGTGTTTCTCATATTACTATGATGTGTATCATCTAAAAAAATGTAAGCATAAATAGACTTTGCTAACAACAAACAGGAACAACTATGCTTTAGTTTCCAGTAAATACTTTATTTCCAGCTATACAATTAGAATTCTCTATACTCGTCAAGGAAATGTGATGTAGTAAGACCGGTTATAAAAAATATCAGACGTAGTACTGTTTTAGTAAAGGTTTTTGTTAGCTCTAATATTGGAATGAATAACAGCCGATCCATTGCACCGAACTTACACCTAAAATTATGTGTTAACGTCTATTAATGTATCATACTAACTAAAGTGGCATTGACAGTTTCTGTATCGACTTAATGTGGAAATGATTTGAAAGCTATGTGAAAAAAGGTATCCACGGGAGTTTTATTTTTGTACCTATACATACGAGCTATCGTATGTACCTATACTTTTATAAAAATTAGTCATACACTATAATTTTCTAACAACATTTTAAATGGTTCTAATACAAGGAATAGACCTTTCTGGATATTTTATCGAATAAGTCTCTCACAGTTCTCAAGCTACTACCATTTTGATACCACTTTAAAATTTCAACTTTTTCGTCTTTGATGTACAGCGTGATCGAAGCTCGACGTCTCAGCTCTATTATAAGAAAAGGAAAACGATAGACAAAATCTGAAAAGAGGTTCTTAAATGGGATCGAGTAAGGTCCATTTAAACCAAATTTTCATATTTTTCCATATTTTGAAACTGACGTAATGACGTCATCGAATTTGTTTTTATTCAATTGGAATAACACGTTCGGGGTATCTCTGGGTGTATAACTGAACTGCTCTGCTATAGTTCTTTAGAGATTCCCCATAAACTAATCACATGTCGAGTTTTTCGTTGTGCGTGAACATTTTTCAAAGTCAAATGACAACAAAACAATATTTGTCCACCATTAGTTTAATTATTGACAGATGCGACTTTGCTATTTGTTACCAAACGCTACTTGTTTAAATCGTGACAATTGCGAATTTTTGATAATATCTTTTTTTTACAAATTTGCTTATAATTTTCGAACGGAAGAAGATGGCAATTTTTTTTCTTCATAAAATGTATTCAGAAAAATTAGTTCTTTTCAAATATGCCAAAATACGCTAACTCATTACCTTAGCAAATTTTGTAGGTATCTATGGCAAGAAGACTCATCACCGGCATCAGGCATTGGCCGATAAACATCACCGGAAACAGGTCAACTCATGTAAGAATGCATATAATACACATAATCGTATTCTGCAATTAACCTAAATAAGCTAGAATACACAGCTTAAAGATGTGAATCAGCGATGACGGTTTATGTAACATAACCTCTAATTACACATATTACCTACAACAGTGCAGTCATTATATAAAATGCGTAAGTATTTTATATAATGCCGAAAATTTCGGTGGCATTATGTTCAATATCGACAAACACTCAGCAAGCAGACTGGTATTTTAGGCAATTTATGAAATTACATAAAATGACAAGTTATTATATAGGCTAAGTTGCCTGTAACATATGCATAGCTCGTATTTCTCTCAGAAATAGAGAAATTTTCTTTATGTAGTAATAGAAAGAATACTAGTTATATGCATATCTTGATACTAAAAATAATATTCTCAATTACTCCGAATTTCGACGACGCTGCAATTATTACTCGGGATAAAAATATTCGTACGTACATAAATAATCTAAAAAATAATTTGAACGTCTGAAAAACTGCATAACAAATGGTGCTTACATTTTAATTATATAAAATGTGAAACAAAAATATTTGCTTTGCAACGCCAATCAATACTTAGGAGTAGTTTTTGACAAACATCAAACGTTTAACTCCATGTGAACACGAACATACACGAGTTCCACACAAATGATCGTGCTGCTTACGTATTTATAGATTGTGTTTCAAAAAAAAAAAAAAAACTCGTTTAGGGTAGGCCTTGGAAAGAAATATACAAAATCTGGTCATGTCTTAACTTAAGTCTGTAGGTAAATGTCAGATTGCATTTTGTTTATGTAAACATCTATTACTGTGACAGGAAAAAATTTACACTGCATTAAGTTTACTTGTATGAAGCAAAAAGGAAAATAAGATGGCATTTACACAACAACGACGAGTGTAGTAATCATGTGAATAAAAATTGTTTCTATTTAGTGTTTTGTATATTTTTAGGAAGATAGTTTAAGATTGGATGTAATTTAGTTGTCTCTGACTTATGGTAGTTCATTTGCTTCAATAGGTATATATCAAGTTACTGCAAACTTCAGTTTGATCATGGCATGCTGTTTTTTTTTTTGAAATACACGATGTGTTAGTTCGGTTTGGAGTGTTGCGTTTAGTCAACTATTACAAAAATACAGGTATTCCAAATCAAAGTCTTGTAGATTGCAACAAATTCTCACAATAGACATATTGATAAAAAATTCATAAAATATTTAATAGCAAACTTAGCAGTGCTCAGATGCGGTGAGCGATTAGAAGGAAATCTATTCAGCAACGACTAAAACCCAGGATTTACTAAGAACAAAGCAAGGGCTTAGTAACTGAGAGTCTTCATTACAATTGACCCAGTACTATGAATATAGTGGAAAATTTCAGTGAATCAAAGTTAACGGTTCTGGGAATACCTAAATGAAGCTCGCCTGGAAAAGTTCAAAGAAATAGCTATTTATGACACAAGTGCTATAGAAGCCACTGTTTGTTGCAGGTGACATCAAAATGATCAAATAGGGCGTGTTTGATAACATGTCAAGTGCAATAAACCTTTTAGCACGAGTTTGGGTTCAATATTTGTTTTACTATCGTAACAGATGTATAAAAATTTAGATCGGTGGAACTTTTTCTGTCACACTGCATTAGACATTGTAGTTTATTCTGAGATACAAATTTACGACAAAACGTGCGATTTGTGTTGCTATTGCACATCACCTTGGTGACTAATTTAACTTTTAACGCTAGTGTTAAAAGTAATCCTTTTAAGACTGATGCCATCAAATAAAATTTTTAATTCTACTCTTTACATGATTGTAGAAAAAATATAATGGGTATATCGATATTGCTACAAAATTATAATACCTTTCGCTTTATGCTTCTTATTATGCAAATTAGATAAAATGATTTAATTTGATACTTTCTAATACTAATAGCAACAAAATTAGGTTATTTTCAACTATACGCTAACAATTTGGTTTACCGAGAGCTTTACAATTTCCAAAGAAGCTGTAAGTTATGTTTTAATATGTTGATGCACGTACAAATCAAAAACAGAACATTGGAATGACTTCAAAGCTTGTATATTTGCTCTGATAAATTTACAAACTTTGCCCCAGAATTTATGCTGAATGGAAAGTCTGCAGAATTAATTATAAATGAAAGACATTCTATTTTTTTAAATAATATTTTTTCCTGCGTCTAAATTTAGGAAGCGCCATTGGTATTCAGTATGTTTCTGCATTTGAAATCTTACTTTGCCAAAATATTAAAATATTTGATTTTGATATTTACCGTTAGTGAAATACTACTGAACTGCAAAACTTCTAGCCTTCTTCAGCCGTCGATACAGATATTCGTTAAACCCTTGTTGTTTTCAAGGGTAATAGAGACGAATTACATCTAATACATACAACTATAATTCAATTCAATTACATGCAACCACATAAGACAGTTTATTTTGTTTCAACAAAAACTTAGTTTTTAAGACTATTAATTTATATTTTTTCTCAATTGTTAGTAATGCTTGTAAACAAGAAATATTGTAACGACTGATATTAATAAAATAATCTCTGAAACTTCTTTGTGGCGTGAATTCTAATTCATATTCTTATATGGGTATTTCGCCACTCTGCAAATTAAAATATTAAATAACGAAAATATTAACAACGAACGTTTCGAGAGACAATCTGCCCTCGTTATCAACGTATAACAATTAAAACGAACAAGAAACTTATCTTTTTTCACTGGAAGGGAAAAACGACCAACCTCCAATGAATTTTTTGACATTGACGTTTGTTGATATCTATACCTACTTGATCTCATCTTTAAGAATCGATAGCCAACTATTGTCTAAAAATATTGAGAAAGACGACACGCATTTTTCTTCGTTAAGTAAAATATATGCCGTCTCTTTAATTTTACGTTTAGTTGACATCGATTCTTTAGACAAGATCTTTGTGTTTTGCCATTGTATTTTATGGCAAAACACAAAGATCTTGTCTAAAGAATCGATGTCAACTAAACGTAAAATTAAAGAGACGGCATATATTTTACTTAACGAAGAAAAATGCGTGTCGTCTTTCTCAATATTTTTAGACAATAGTTGGCTATCGATTCTTAAAGATGAGATCAAGTAGGTATAGATATCAACAAACGTCAATGTCAAAAAATTCATTGGAGGTTGGTCGTTTTTCCTTCCAGTGAAAAAAGATAAGTTTCTTGTTCGTTTTAATTGTTATACGTTGATAACGAGGGCAGATTGTCTCTCGAAACGTTCGTTGTTAATATTTTCGTTATTTAATATTTTAATTTGCAGAGTGGCGAAATACCCATATAAGAATATGAATTATGATATTAATAAAACTTACTAATATTAATTTTATAGACTATTTTCCTCACACACTTTAAGCCAATCAAATCTTTTAAATTTCTGAGATCCATCCAATTAAATCCTAATTATGCGATAATTTTGCACTAGTGCAAATTATCGATAATTTGCACTAGTGCAAATTGCCTCATCATTTAATTAGTAACGCCCATGAATGGATTAACGAGATTACCACTGTCTCTACCCACTATCTAGCGAAACCACTGCCAAGGGAACGGACTTGGAAAAATTAGCGGGGAAAAAAGACCTTGTGGACTTTTGTTCAGGAAATAGTCTGCAAGATACCCGTCTTGCATACCAAATTGATTCTAGTTCGAAATTATACTAAATAATACTAATATTATCTGTTTTGTTGTTTTTTATGAAGAAGATCTAGACATGCGGAGTACCTGGTATCTTAGACACCGAGTGCTGTGGTCATATAGTCAAAGTTCTACTTAGCATTTTCCCTAGACTAAGAAGTTCCAACACTAGCAAGGAATCTGTTATATGCTACACATCGTAGTGACATGAAACCCATCTCTACACCACTTTCGATGATGGCATTCTGTAGAGGGTTTCATCGCATTGTTTAATTTTTAAAAACCATACCGGATTGGGGATCGACCTCGCGCTCCTTAGATCAGTAGCAAGAATGCTTAACCACATCATCAATAAATCTTGCAAAAATTAAGCTGGAATACGTAGGTAACTAACAGCACTGAAAATAAGCGGAAAAAGTGCACAATTAACAGCTTATAGTTACTATTAAATAATTTATCTCTCAACTGCCAATCAGTTTGACATAGCATCGTATAAATAGCGTGATATATTTAGCATGCAGTTCCAATTATTGTCACTCAACGACATCGTTATAAAACCTTGTTCAGCTGGCCCGGCTGATGGTACCCTGTAAGGGCTTCTGGCTAGGGTTACATATAGTGAAAACTGGGCAACGGCTCCAGATTACTGCGGATACGAAAGAGTCCAACGGGGGTAGATTGAGCTCCAAACACATGGTAGGCTATCAATTCTGTGAAAGGTACCCAGGAAGAACAAGTTTCAAGTTCTCCAGGTTGCGGTTTTAAGCGAGGGTAACCCAAAACTCTGTAACTCTTATTGATAATATTTTTATAAATAATCCACTAAATAGCAATTATGATGTCATAAACAAAGATTACGGAATCTCCGACCATCACTGTCAAGCTCTTAAACTTTTTGCTGACTCTTACGCGAATGAAAATAGTAATCTATCTTGCAAAAAGAAACGCTGTTTTGGCGCAAAAGCCAAGCAACAATTTACTCAGACATTAAAAGAAATCGATTGGCAGGACCTGCTTTCAACACAAGATGTTAATTGCAAAGTAGATAAATTTTACAAATTATTAAATCACGCTATGGATACTGCATTTCCAATAAAAACTGTTAGAAAAAACTTTAATGACAATGCGAATCAGTGGATTACGGTAGGCATTCGAAAGTCGTGTAAAAACAAACGTAACTTACTCCAGTACTTAAAACATAGCAATGATGCAAAATTCCAAAATTATGTAAAAAGCTACTGTAAAATACTGAAAAACGTAATAAGACTGGCAAAGAAAACTTACCTCCTGAATCAGATTAATTGCTCTACAAATAAAATTTCAGCAACATGGAAAATAATTAAAAATGAGTATAAATTTGGGGAACCTAAACACAAACAAAACATCTCTCTGGAAAATAATAACCAAGTTATTGATGATCCAAAAACTATTGTACAGAAATTTAATGAATACTTTATAAATATTTCCGACGAACTGCAAAAAAATCTTCCACAAAGTTCATGTCCTTTAAAAAAATTATACAGTACGAAACAGCAAGTTAGCAGTTCCTTTTACATGTATCCAGTAACTGAATATGAATCAAAACGTCTTATCAATGAACTACCAAACAAAATATCGTGTGGATACGACGGCATACCAACAAATTTAATAAAAGACAACGTGGACTATCTGGTAATGCCTATAACAAGTATAATCAATGCGTCTTTTGAACAAGGTTGTTTTCCAGAAAAGCTAAAACATGCTATAGTTATTCCAATATACAAAAAGGGCAACAGAAAGGAAATCGGTAATTATAGACCCATTTCGTTACTAACGATTCTATCAAAAATTCTAGAAAAAGCTGCTAAAATAAAACTAGTTAATTACCTCGAATGCAAATCAATTTTAAATAATCAACAATTTGGGTTTAGAGATCACAAAAGTACTACTAAAGCCATATATGAATATATTGAAAACGTTTTTAAAGGACTATCAGAAAGGATGCTGTGTTTAGGAGTATTTTGTGATCTATCGAAAGCATTCGACTGTGTAGGCCATGATCTCCTCTTACATAAACTCGAATATTATGGCATACGTGGTATTCCCCATAACTGGTTTAAATCGTATCTCGCTAACAGAACACAAGCTGTTCAAATTAATTATCACGATAACAATAATAATTTAACAAAAGAACAATCAAATATATCAATAATAAAAAGAGGTGTTCCACAAGGCAGCATTTTGGGGCATATCCTGTTTTTACTTTATATTAATGATCTACCAAAATGTGTGCCAAATGCTAGCTTTGTTCTGTTTGCAGATGACACTAGTCTACTTATCAAACAAAATGATCTCCAAAAATTATTACAGGAAACTAATCACGTTATGCAAAATGTGTTAGAATGGTTGTCAAGTAATACATTATTTCTTAATTCTGATAAAACAGTAAAACTTAATTTTAGAACGAATACCAAAAGTAATTATAATGACATTCCTTTAAGTATAAATGACATAAATATAAACACTACTGAACAAACAAAATTGCTTGGTTTGTGGATAGACGCTACGTTTGATTGGTCCTTCCACATAGCGGAGTTGCAAAAAAAGCTCTCTAGTGCCATATACGCTATTCGAAAAATTAGAGAAAGAATAGGGATTAATGCCGCTATTACTGTATATTATTCCTATTTTCATAGCCTAATGAGTTATAGCATAGAATTCTGGGGTAGGTCTGGTAATGCAACAATAATATTAAAACTTCAAAAATATGCAGTCCGAGCTATTTTTGCACTAAAAATGAGAGATTCGTGTCGAGAAGTTTTTGTAAAAAATAAAATATTGACTCTTTACAATCTATATATTTTAAAATTATGTATTATAATTTATGACAATCGGTTGGCTCTAACAACACCATCGGACGTGCATGTTCACGATGTAAGAACAAAAAATCAATTAATATTACCAAAAGTACACCTTACAATGATTCAGAATAGCCCTGTCTACACAGGTATAAAATTGTTCAATAACCTACCTAACAATATAAAAACAATTAACAATAAAAACATTTTTAAACGTCAACTTAAATACTGGCTAACAAGCAAATGCTTTTATAATCTATCAGAATACTATGCGAGTACCGATGTTCCCCATGCCTCATGAAGGCTCGGTGTTTTGTCACACATACAGCTCCTTAGTTATTATCTGTCACTAATATACTTAAAAAATAATGTTCGTTGTATGAAGGGAACAATAAATATTATTATTATAAATATTATTATTATTATTATTATTATAAGCGTAAGAGTTAATAACGCGCTGACTCAAACGCTAAAAGGTTTAAAACACATTTTCAGAAACAGTGAAAAAGGATAGTAGACTATGATTTTAGGAAACCGGAACGTTAAAGGTTTGAACTGGAAGCTCAAAGAAAAGGAAACTATAGTTCATTCAAATTCAAGATAGAGCAAAATCTGCAACCCAAATTACAAATATCAGCAGTAAGTTGATTACTAATATGATTTTATTAAAATTTAGATCAGAGAGATATGGCTTTGTTGCCGTCTTGATGAGTGTTAAAATCAAATTCGAGGTTAACAGGTTAGGTTTTGCGTCAGTTTGTGTCAAAACTGACGCAAAACCTAACCTGCTAACCTCGAATTTGATTTTGACGCTCATCAAGACGGCAACAAAGCCATATCTCTCTGATCTAAATTTTAATAAAATCAAATTAGTAATCAACTGACCGCTGATATTTGTAACTTGGGTTGCAGATTTTGCTCTATCTTGAATTTGAATGAACTATAGACAAACTGCTAATCGACGAAGAGCTATAAGAAGAAAAGGAACAATAAACGAAAAAATAGAGAAGTATATGCACTTGTTTTGTAAAATAAGCAAATCAGAATGGGCAATATTGCGAACATTGATTGTCAAAGTCGTTCACAAATGCAAATACAGACGCTTAAGAAGTTTATGTACAAGTAAAACAAGCAGTTTTAAAAGCAGAAAATAAACATTGGGAATAAAAGAAGAAAAAATGGAAGAAGAATGAGATTGAGTAACCATTTTAAAAAGTTAATTAAAGAAAATTTCGGAAAGTAGGAAGGGTTACATAAGATCTATAACAGAAAGAAAACCACAAGCAACGAAAGAGAAAAATTTAACTCGCGAAAGAGTGTAAAACTGGACTAACTGATAAGTGGAGTAAGAGTGTGACGTTAGCGATAGCACAAACTAGTATCTCTACGCATAATAATGCGTTCACATTTATACGTCGCTAAGACACCACCTTGTGTGCGGAAATTGAAGATAAAGCAAACCGACCCAGCGATACGCGACTACTCGTGCAGCATAGTTTTACGCATTTTGTCTCGAAAATAGTCCAGATAAAGAGGCCCAGAAAGATATAAAACGAAGGCACCCAGGCTGCTAGAAACATTTTAATCCAGCGACCCCCGTCTTACCAGCTCTAACTTGAAGAGTCGCCATCTTCTAAATCCTCGGCGCTTAGCCAAAGCTGCTAGTTCGAGATCTAGACCTGTTCAGAGCCGTAAGAAACTTGAGTCCCAAGACTTACCTAGAAAATCCTTTTAAGAACACCCGATCACAAACTCCAAACCTCTTAGCATATTTCTGTGGATTGTTGGTTACAGCACCTGCAAATACTTCCTTGAAACCGCTCCTCAGGTCGTCTTCCTCGCTTGTTGGTTACAGTATCCGTTCACGACCCCCAAGATAACCATTAAATTGAACCGCGTGCCTTGTTGGTTATAGCACCTAGGGTTCAGCTATCTTTCCCTGCGTCCCTAAGGATCTGGACTCTAGCACATATGCTGTTACGATTTGCGTTCTTTAATTTAATGAACTATGTAGGAATATACTGTACTTTAGTTAGCTGTAAGCCATCTGTATAATATTTTAAGGTAAAATTCGTAGGAAAATGTCATATTTAAATTACAACAAGAGGATGTTTAGAAACGTGCCTTTCGCTTGGGAAGCTGGAGATATTCCAATCTCACGAATAAGATTAGCGTAAGTTTATGCAGCGTTTACTTCATAAACCGAAATATTGAGTGATGTATATGACCGGTACGTGATTAGAAGAAGCAACGGTTGCAACTCGATCATAAAAACTATTTGCAGCTGGGACCAAATGCTTTTAGTAGAAATTTAAATCTTTATAGCGGTAATTTACTAAGGGTCCGAACAGGCCACATTTCACTGTGGGAAATCCTCAAGCTTGTAAAAATTCATAGAACTATTATGAACGGTCACGTCCGCGTAATGCCAAATGTCCAAAATTTAGACCAGCTCTGATAGGTTATTGGGAACTTTGTAAACGCCCACCGAGCTTTCTTGGTCAGAATGGACTTAGAATTAAGTTAGTTAATAAGAAGATGTAAATACGTAAACTTAAGGTTTCTGTAAACGGCAGAAAAATAAATGCAAGTATTTGTATCTACTTAAGTGTTCTTATTAATCTCAGTAGCTTTGGTCTTCGTGTCCGAGTGTGTTTCAATTAAAAGGATTGCCAGTTACCCCGACTTTAGGCGTCTCGCAATAGTGGTGGCAGCGGTGGGATTTATAACTTATTTAAATCGCACGACAGAAGATGTCTTTTGTTTCGAAGTCGGTCCAAGTGCAAGCGTTGAAATATACAAGGGGAAGCACGTGAACAGGACGGGAAAAAGCATCTAATAAACTGAGGCGGTACAACGGAAGCGGTCAATCCGGGAACGGCGCAAGGAATCCGTGGAGGCGGCCAGACAACAGGAGGGCAGTCATCCGAAGGAGCGGCGTAGATAAAATCCAGGAACGTCGAGGAGTGAATGCAGGAAATTCCGTGGTCCAACGGGAGCAGTCAATCCGGGAACGGCGCAAGGAATCCGTGGAGGTGGCCAGACAACAGGAGGGCAGTCATTCGAAGGGGCGGCGAGGCAGCATTCTGGGAACAACGTCAGTAAAACTGACAACGAAGAAAAACCAGTGTAGTGCAGTAAAAGCCAGTAAATGTGTCGAAGTGAGTGACGGCGGAAACTCCAGAAAAAAAGTCAGGAAAGCGGCTTCAGAACAGGGAGGCGGCGCGTCCAGATCTGTGGGAATAAGACGACAGCACAGCGGGGAAAGCAGAAAATTGCAGTTGTGGGTAAGTAATACTTGTTGTTTGTTTTGGAATTATATGGTCTTATTATGCGATTTAGTAAGGTTGTGTATATATTTTTTTGAAATAATAGGATCAGGTATTGCTCGTAGTTGTCAGTAATAGTACATTTTCGACGGGTTGTGAACTAGTTAAGTTTTTACAGCAGCGATAGGTAATTTACGGGTTACGCAAAATTCCTGGTTTACAGAATTTAAATTTTATTAAGTGTTTTTTTTAAAACAAACAATGGTTTCCGAATACAGTATTTTTTCGGTGAACGAATTAAAATACGTTGCTAATCTGTTGGAATTACCGGAGAAAAAGAAAAAGGCAGAGATCATAGAAGAATTGATTAAGGCTCAACATTCGGTAGAGGACATTAAAGTAGAATTAGGTGCCTGGGAGGAAAACCCTCGGAAGGACAAGTGGGAAGAATTAGCTAGCAGGGAACGAGAATTAGCTGAAAGGGAACGAAAGGAAAAATTAGAATTAGCTGAACGGGAACGAAAGGATAAATTAGAATTAGCTGAAAGGGAACGAAGAGAAAGGTTAGAATTAGCTGAAAGGGAGCGAGAAGAAAGATTGGAGGTAGCTAGATTAGATGCCCAAGTGAAAATTGCTCAGGCCCAAGCTCAAACGGCAAATGAAAATAATGTACATGATGTCAATGCAATTAGGAATATGTCCTTGAATATGACAAAACAATTGCAACCTTTCAAGGATGACGGTGACATGGGATTGTATTTAACGAATTTCGAGCGGGTTTGTGTGCAATTGAACTTCTCCAAGGAATCGTGGCCAATTCGATTGACGAGTGTGTTGTCACCAACAGCGAATGAGGTCGTGGCTCGATTAACTGAAGAGGACAGCAAAGATTACGACAAAGTCAGGGCTAGTCTGCTCAAGAAATATCAGCTAACAGCAGAAGTTTTTAGAACGAAATTTCGGTACGGGAAACGGAAAACCGACCAGAGTTATGCGGAATTTGCATACCAACTAAAAACCAATTTCCAGGAATGGATCAAGAGCGAAGAAGCGGAAGGAAACTTCGACATGCTAACTCAACTGATGTGCTTGGAGAAATTTTATAGTGCGTTGCCAGGGGAGATGAAATTTTGGGTGGAGGACCGAAACAAGTCCAAGACGATGGAGGAAGCTGCAGAGCATGCAGACACATACGTCACCAAAAGAGGACCAGGTACGGAACGGCAATATAATGGAAACTTCAAGACATCGAAAAATAAGTTCGAAACTAAGCCAACGACGTCGAACTTGAAAAATGACTTAGGGAAAAGTCAGGTGCAAACGGAAAGTGTTGTCAAGGAAAACTTGGACAAACGCAGTTTCGACAGATGAAGGCCGGGGAAGTGCTTTGGATGTGGTGCAGTAGGTCACTATAAAGGTTCACCGGAATGTCCCAAAACACAAGTCGTTTTAGCAACGATAGGCCAGAGCAAGAACGAGGAAGGTCTGCTAGAACCTTATACCATAATAGCGAAAGTAAATGGAGTGGAAGCAAAATTACTACGAGATAGCGGAGCCAGCTATGATATCGTGCACACAAATTTAATCAAAGGAGCCGATTATACAGGGAAATATGTATATGTGCAAGGACTCCTGAATGAAGAATGTGTGGCGTTACCAGTTGCGAAGGTAAAATTAAATTTGCCAGAAATTCAGGTGGAAACTGAAGCAGCTGTAGCGAATCGTTTGCCTCGAGATTATACGTATCTGCTATCGAATAGAACGTGTGAGATGCTGCCGAAGGAAAAGGATGTGGTAATTCAACAAGTGCTCGCATTAACGAGAGCGCAGGCGAAGGCTATAATGGAAAAGGAAAAGGTTCACGAGGAAAATAAAGAAACGAATGCCGAAGTAAAGAGTTCAGAAGACGGAAAAGATTCCGACGAACAGGGAGAAGAAGCGGAAAAGGAGATTGGGTATAAATCACCGAGCCTGGAAAAGGACGAACAATTTTCAATACCTAAATCGGATGTCGATTACTCGGACATAACACAACTAACACCGACAACCTTAAGAATGCTGCAATTAGAAGATCCAAAATTAAAGGAGTATTTTGAGATGGCAGAATCAAAGAAGGAAAACAATGGAGCAAAATTCTACATTGCTTATGGAATACTGCACAGGAGAATTACGGACAAATTGGGTCGGAGCTTTGAGCAAGTGATGGTGCCAGAAAAATTACAAAGCAAGTTGCTAGCTATCGCACATGATAACATGTGGATGGGACACTTGGGTTGTAACAAAACCATTGACAGGATCAAGCAGAATTATTGGTGGAATCAGATGGGACGAGACGTGAAAAACAAGATCAAGTGCTGTGACGTTTGCATGCGCGTAGGGAAGCCCACTGATAGAAAAAAAGCTCCAATGTGTAGAGTGCCAGTAATCACCGAACCGTATAAGCGAGTAAATGTGGATATTGTAGGACCTTTAGCGAAAACCGAGAAGGGAAACAGATATCTACTAACGCTAATTTGTAGTGCTACAAAATTTCCTGACGCGATCCCATTGAAAGTAGCAGATTCTGAATCGGTGGTAAAAGGGTTATTAAATATATTTTCACGAGTAGGATTTCCATCCGAAATCCAGATGGATTTGGGCACTGTATTTACCAGCAATCTAACGACCGAATTTCTTGACCGATGTGGTATAAAAATCATACACAGTTCAGCATATCATCCGCAATCAAATGCAGTAGAACGATTCCACGGCGTATACAAGCGAATCCTAAGAGCGTTGTGTTACGAAAACGGAAATGAGTGGGATGAATATATCGATCAAGCGCTTTTCGCTTTGAGATGTGCACCGCACGCGGCACACGGATTTAGTCCCGCAGAATTGGTTTATGGACGTCAGATTAGATCTCCATTAAACATGATCAAGGAGTTGTGGGTTGGAAAGGAAACCAACGAACCGGTAGTAGTGTACATATTAAAGTTACTCGATAGGCTAAGGCAAATGCAGGAAATCGCGAAAACGGCGACTTTGGAAGCACAAACCAAATCAAAAGGTTATTATGATTTGAAGGCGAAAGCTTCATATTACGAGGTTGGCGAGAAGGTTATGTTGTATCAGCAAGCCAGGACCAACAAATTGCAGATGCAATGGACTGGACCCAAAGAAATTGTGGAGAAAATTTCCGATACGAATTATATAATTAAAGAAATATCGGAAAAACGTAAACAAACTCTTGTCCACGTCAATTTGTTGAAACCTTATTTTGAAAAGGCTGAAGTTATTGCGATAGTAATCAAACAACCTGGGGAAGAAGGAGCAGAACTCGATCTTCCAGAACTGGAAATAGAAGACACCGAAATCTTAAGTGCTTCGGAAGTGTTGAAACAAGCCAAAGGGGTAGGAAAACTCACGGAAATCCAAATGAAAAGCTTGGAGGAATTAATCCAAGAATTTCCAGGGTTATTTTCAAATCGACCCGGAAGAACCAACTTAGTGGAACACGATATTGCTCTCAAGGAGGAAAAAATTATCCGAACTCGAGCGTATTCACACTCACCGAGGGTACGCGAGATTATCGACAAAGAAATCGATAAAATGTTAAAATTGGGAGTAATTAGGCCCAGTAACAGCGAGTATTCATCGCCTATGATGATTGTGGAGGCTGAAGGGAAGGATCCAAGGCCTGTGATCGACTACAGAGCGTTAAATGCTATTACGGTGCCACAGCAACATCCTGTTCCTAATATAGAAGCATGTGTGGAAAAATGCAGCAAGGCCAGATACCTGAGTTTAATCGATGTAGTAAGAGCCTACTGGCAAATAGGGATGACTGAAAGAGCAAGTAAATATGCTGCTTTCATAACGCATCGTGGAGTTTTCGAACCAGTGACGTTAGCGTTCGGGCTGCAATCTGCTCCATTTTCGTTTCAGCGGCTAATGGACACCATATTGGAGGGAATGGACGATTTCGCAGAACCATTTTTGGACGATGTGGCGGTACATTCGATGACTTGGGAGGAGCATTTAGAACATCTACATGCGGTATTCAAGGCAATGCATCAAGCAGGCCTAACGATAAAGGCTAAGAAGTGTGAGTGGGGAAAAGCCGAGGTGATATATCTGGGACATAAAATAGGTCAGGGATTTAGACAACCGTCGGAGGTAAAGGTAGCGGCCATACAGGAGTTTCAACGTCCCCAAACCAAACGGGATATTCGATCATTTCTCGGGATCACTGGGTATTATAATCATTACGTCCCGAACTATGCAGACATAGCTAGTCCACTTACAGACGCATTACGGAAAAATGCGAAAACAAGAGTAGAATGGGATGATCAGAAAGAAGTTGCATTCCAAAGATTGAAGGACGAATTAATGAGCGGTAAGGTGTTGAGAGCTCCAGATTATTCCCGCGAATTTATAGTACAAACCGATTGTTCGAAGCGAGGAATGGGGGTGACTTTATCGCAACGAGATGCTAATCAAGAAGAGCATCCGGTGCTGTATCTGAGCAAAAAACTCACGGATAGGGAGCAAGCTTATAGCGCAAGTGAACTCGAATGTGCAGCTTTAGTCTGGGCAGTCGGAAAATTAAAGCCTTATTTGTTTCTGAGCCATTTTACCGTAGAAACGGATCACTGTCCTTTGACCTGGTTACGGCAGATGAGCAATAAGAATGGCAGATTACTGCGGTGGTCATTAATCTTACAAATGTTAAATTTCACTGTTCTCTATAAACCGGGAAAGAAATGCGGAAACGTGGATTCCTTATCTAGGTATTTTGTTTAGTTAAGTCACCGAGAACCAAAGTATTACTGACAATTGCACCAGATAACTGATGTTAATTCACGTAGGTTAGTTAAATTAGGGTAAGCATAATGAGACCATATAGTTCTGAGATTTATGACTGGTATTGCTTAAGTGCGAAAGAAGAACGTCTTGTAGAGTAAAAATCGATAGATTTAAACCCCAAAGACTATCTTAATCCGGGGGCAACTGTTACGATTCGCGTTCTTTAATTTAATGAACTATGTAGGAATATACTGTACTTTAGTTAGCTGTAAGCCATCTGTATAATAATTTAAGGTAAAATTCGTAGGAAAATGTCATATTTAAATTACAACAAGCGGATGTTTAGAAACGTGCCTTTCGCTTGGGAAGCTGGAGATATTCCAATCTCACGAATAAGCTTAGAGTAAGTTTATGCAGCGTTTACTTCATAAACCGAAATATTGAGTGATGTATATGACCGGTACGTGATTAGAAGAAGCAATGGTTGCAACTCGATCATAAAAACTATTTGCAGCTGGGACCAAATGCTTTTAGTAGAAATTTAAATCTTTATAGCTGTAATTTACTAAGGGTCCGAACAGGCCACATTTCACTGTGGGAAATCCTCAAGCTTGTAAAAATTCATAGAACTATTATGAACGGTCACGTCCGCGTAATGCCAAATGTCCAAAATTTAGACCAGCTCTGATAGGTTATTGGGAACTTTGTAAACGCCCACCGAGCTTTCTTGGTCAGAATGGACTTAGAATTAAGAGTTAATAAGAAGATGTAAATACGTAAACTTAAGGGTTCTGTAAACGGCAGAAAAATAAATGCAAGTATTTGTATCTACTTAAGTGTTCTTATTAATCTCAGTAGCTTTGGTCTTCGTGTCCGAGTGTGTTTCAATTAAAAGGATTGCCAGTTACCCCGACTTTAGGCGTCTCGCAATAGGCGTTAATCCTTTTCATGGATCGTTGCTATAAATA